>CM056054.1:164884274-165419274 GCA_029574335.1 Rana kukunoris | reverse complement strand
CTGTCCAAAGACACTAGAGACAAAATTGTACACCTCCACAAGGCTGGAAAGGGCTATGGGGAAATTGCCAAGCAGCTTGGTGAAAAAAGGTCCTCTGTTGGAGCAATCATTAGAAAATGGAAGAAGCTAAACATGACTGTCAATCTCCCTCGGACTGGGGCTCCATGCAAAATCTCACCTCGTGGGGTCTCAATGATCCTAAGAAAGGTGAGAAATCAGCCCAGGACTACACAGGAGGAGCTGGTCAATGACCTGAAAAGAGCTGGGACCACCGTTTCCAAGGTTACTGTTGGTAATACACTAAGACGTCATGGTTTGAAATCATGCATGGCACGGAAGGTTCCCCTGCTTAAACCAGCACATGTCAAGGCCCGTCTTAAGTTTGTCAATGACCATTTGGATGATCCAGAGGAGTCCAGAGCTTTGAAGATGGGTCGAGACTGGGTCTTCCAACATGACAATGACCAGAAGCACACAGCCAGGATAACCAAGGAGTGGCTCTGTAAGAAGCATATCAAGGTTCTGGCGTGGCCTAGCCAGTCTCCAGACCTAAACCCAATAGAGAATCTTTGGAGGGAGCTCAAACTCAGTGTTTCTCAGCGACAGCCCAGAAACCTGACTGATCTAGAGAAGATCTGTGTGGAGGAGTGGGCCAAAATCCCTCCTCCAGTGTGTGCAAACCTGGTGAAAAACTACAAGAAACGTTTGACCTCTGTAATTGCAAACAAAGGCTACTGTACCAAATATTAACATTGATTTTCTCAGGTGTTCAAATACTTCTTTGCAGCTGTATCATACAAATAAATAGTTAAAAAAATCATACATTGTGATTTCTGGAATTTTTTTTTTGATTATGTCTCTCACAGTGGACATGCACCTACGATAACAATTTCAGACCCCTCCATGATTTCCAAGTGGGAGAACTTGCAAAATAGCAGGGTGTTCAAATACTTATTTTCTGCACTGTATATATATATTACTCACCCCTGGGGTGGAACATGTGTGTTATCTTTTTTCATGGTCTATGCTGGAATTTGTATTGATCACATATGGCTTAGATTACGCTAATATAAAAGCAGATATTCTGTGTATTGGTGTAAGAAGTCTTGGCAAATATATTCCAATGTCTTGATTCTTCTGTTTAGTTTTGGCTACGGTAATGTCATCATATAGCTGTAGAGTCCTCTTGTGATTCTCAGTTGGTGGCAGCTCTTCTGTACAAAACTCCTAGTTCTCATGAGATTAGTTGATATTCCTGCATTTCGTTCAGCCAGCTCCATGTCACCTGTTGTGACAGCAGAGGTGCTGTGGGAGCCGATGGAAGTGGACAGTAAAGCTGGAGGAAGCCCTGGCTGTCACTGGGGACATGTATACCTGGAGAAGCCTACACAGAGATCTTATACCAAACATTTAGGGGAGGATTCTTACAGCCACTGCTTGGCTGGTTGGATCACGGAGTACCTATCAGATTAGGTTGATGAGGTTTTGCTTTTGTTACTTGTAATAAGCAACTTTTGCTATTGAATTATACATATGTTGCACAATAGCCTTCAATATACAGTAAGGCTGGATTCACACCAATGGCATTTTTTGTGCGTTTTGCATTTTGCAGATTTGCTCTACAGAACATCTTCCATGGGAAACCATGTTAAATGGACTGTAGTACAGATCTGCAAAATGCAAAAAGCACTAAAACTGCACAGGTGTGAATCCAGCCTAAAACCTTGGTTTGAGAGTGACTTGGTTTGAGAGCGTTTTGCAAGACGAGCAAAATGTTTTTTAATACATTTTGCCTTGATATAGAAGCGATGTCTTGATATAAGAGTAGCGTCATGTCACAACTGAGTATAAGAAAGAAGCGAGGCACCTCTAAGTGTAGCAATGTGGTTACATTTAATGAAGGTACAACATTTAGCAACTTATTGCTACCCTTAGAGGTGCCTCTTTTCTCTTTTATACCCTGTAAAAAAAAAATGCTTTAATATACAAGTGCTTTGGATTACAAGCATGTTTCTGGAACGAATTAAGCTTGCAAACCAAGGTTTTACTGCATCTTGGGCAATCTGGTCGTTGTGCAACTTTAATGATAGACTGTGCATAACAGCCTGGTCACTTATCCTGCTTTTCATAAAATTTTCCATGTCTTGTTCCTGACGGAATTAAATTTAAAACCCACCACAGCCTGGCTTAAAATACTTGATCTGATCAATAATAGCAACAGAATAGCTAGAGAGCCAAAGAAAGAAACTGCCTACCTGTTTCTGCAACGTTGCTTCCTTGCTAGCAAGGGAACAATTCTTTGCTGGCCTGCTGAGCAAGTCACTGAATCCGTAGAAAGTGAAACAGATGGGAAGATTCTTAGACCTTTGTAACAATCCTGTCACTGGCAAGATCCCACCAGAACAAGATTGCTGATGTTTTCCTCCTACTGTGGTCTCTTTAGTATCCGAGCCTAATGCCGCGTACACACCATCATTTTTCAGGTTGTAAAAAATTACAGAGATTTGATTCTGGTTTATGGTCAGGATTTTGTGTTGTTTTTATAGTATGTTGGTATTGTGTTGGTTATTATTTGGGGTGGTGTTGGAGAAAGTCGTATGTTTGTATTTGGTAGTTTGTCTGTTATTTATTCTATGTTGTATTTTAATTGTACGGATGTTTTATTTGTAGCGTAGTTTGTTTTGTTTATTTGTTGCTTATGACTGTTGGTAATTTTGTTGTGTTTTTGTATCTTGTTTAGTTTATTGTGATCTTGTTTTGTCTTTAAGCGTGTCTATGTCGTAACAATTTCCCTTTTGGGATTAATAAAAGTACAGTGGAACCTTGAATTACAAGCATAATCCGTTCCAGGGTAATGCTTGCTATCCAAAGCACATGCATATCAAAGCGAGTTTCCCCATAGAAGTCAATGGAAACGAAAATAATTTGTTCTACATTGCCTTCTATGGCATGCAATACCACATGTGGCCAGAGGTGTGGGGGGGGGGGGTGCCAGAGAGACTCTGTCGGAAATACCCGGAGATCGTTCGGCTGCCCTCGGAAACCCCCGGAAAGGCTTGAAAACACTCGAAAATTGAGTGTTTCCAAGTATTTCCGAACGGTTTTGGTGCCCCCACACCTCTAGCCAAGTGCGGTACTGCACGCCTTAGAGGCTTAAATCCTCCTCGTTTTGTAAGACAATGCTCGCAAACTGAGTCAGGATTAAAAAAAATACTGCTCGTATTGCGAAATGCTCGTTAACCGTGTTACTTGCAATCCGAGGTCCCACTGTATTTGCTAAGCTCTGGAGCAGCTGCACTTGCAGAGTGAAAATGCACTTGGCAAAGTACACAATCTGTTTGCCTTTAGTAAATCAACCCCATAGACTTTTATTGAGTTGTGTTCAGGCACTTTGGCAAAAACGACAAAACGTATACAGCAGGGGTCCTCAAACTACGGCCCGCGGGCCACATGCGGCCCGCGGAGGACTCTAAACCGGCCCGCCCGACCCTGACAGGCAATGCCGGTTACACAGCTATCCTCGCTGTGTCACGGAGATCAGTTTGGGCGCGCTATGATAAATGTCCCGCCCTCCTCCTCCTAGACTAGCTTGTGTGATAGAGCCTGTGTGCTGTCTGTCACACAAGCTGGTCTATGAGGAGAAGGGCGGGACATTTATCATAGCGTGCCAGAACTGTCAGCAACATTGTGAGCACAGCGTGACAGAGCCGGACGGACCATGACACAGCACAGTAAGGAGAAGGCTGTGAAGGGGGTCTTGGTGTACAATGGTGAGTGAGGAGGGGGGGGGGGGGGTCTTGGCTTGCGATGATAGGGATGATAATGATTTTGTGACTCTGTGATATGATGGGCTCTGTGATATGAGGGGGGGGATGACTATGTGATATGGGGGGGCTCTGTGATATGAAGCAATCTGTGATATGGGGAGAGGACTATGTGATATGAAGCAATCTGTGATATGGGGGGGGGGGCTCTGATATGGGGGGGACTATGTGATATGAGGGGATCTGTGATGTGGGGAGACTCTGTGATGTGGGGAGACTCTGTGATGTGGGGAGACTCTGTGATGTGGGGAGACTCTGTGATGTGGGGAGACTCTGTGATGTGGGGAGACTCTGTGATGTGGGGAGACTCTGTGATGTGGGGAGACTCTGTGATGTGAGGGACTCTGATGTGAGGTGTGGGGGACTATGTGATGGGGGGGCTATGTAATATTTGGGGAGTCTGTGAGTTTCTTTGTATTTGTGTATCTATTTAAATATTTTTTTCAAACTATAGTCCGGCCCCCCAACAGTCTGAGGAACCGTGAACTGGCCCCCTGTTTAAAAAGTTTGAGGACCCCTGGTATACAGTGTACATGAGGCCTTACCCATATACAGGGTTTATGTAAACCGGCAATTGGTGTGCAGAAGGCAGCAATCAAAGTAACACTTTCATTGCTTTGACTTTAAAGATCGTTCACACGATCCGTGTTGATCAACGCAGTTCTGTTGCAAGAACAAGACAATTGGGCTTTTTATAGTCTGTGGCATCAGTTCACACCAACTTGCTACACTGGTATGCTCAGAAAAATGTAGGGCATGTTGCATGTTGGGCAGCGTGTTCTGGCAAGCATCACTACATACAGCACATGAGAATTTCATAGAAATAAAAAAGGAAAAAACAAAGCAAACAATTTAATAATATTATTATTCAGGATTTATATAGTGCCAACAGTTTATGCAGTGCTTTACAACATGGGGGAAGACGGTACAGTTACAATACAAATCAATACAGGAGGAATCGGAGGGCCCTGCTCATTGAAGCTTACAATCTAGAATTTAAAGCGGAGTTCCACCCAGGAAAACAACATTTGCCCATCTTGCCTAAAAAAATTCAATAAAAAAACATGAAAAAAAAAAATACTCACCCGAAATACCTGTTGCTATGCAGAAGTCCGTAATCTGCCTCTTCCACACCACGGTGTCCTTTCTCCTGCTTCTTCTCCTTGTGAATGGGGCGCGCTGCTTTCTGGGAACTGTGTGTGTTCTCAGAGAGCAGCCGCCCATTCACAAGCCAGCGTGAGACTCACGCAGGCGCAGTAGGAAATGGGCAGTGAAGCCGTACGGCTTCACTGCCTGTTTCCCCTAGTGTGAATGGCGGTGCAGGACCTGGATCGATCGTGGGACCGGCATCGGGGGGGGGGCTATCAGCGCGGGCAAGTAGGACAAGGTAAGTGTCCTTATTAAAAGTCAGCAGCTACACTGTTAGTAGCTGCTGACTTTAAAAATAAAATAAAAATTGCGGGTGGAATTCCACTTTAATGTGTTTTAACAATGTATTGCAGCACTTGGCAGCGTTCACACAGCACCATAGCATACACTGTATGGTGTCACCAAGCATTTATTAGGCCTCATGCACACTGGCCGTTTTTGTATGTTTTTACAGCTGCTGTTTTTGGCTTCAGACGTTTTTTTTTTTTTTTCCTACAGTAGATAAACTCCCCATCATGTTATCCTATTTGTCCATGCACACATAGGCTGTTATCGGCAGTATTTGGATGGGGTGTTTTTGGGCTTTAAATAATAAAAAAAAAACTAGTGGGTTCTAAGAGGAGTTTTTCAGCTGTAAAAATTTTGCAATGCTATATAGCAGTGATATGCAATTAGCGGACCTTCAGCTGTTGCAGAACTACAAGTCCCATGAGGCATAGCAAGGCTCTGACAGCCACAAGCATGACACCCAGAGGCAGAGACATGATGGGACTTGTAGTTTTGCAACATCTGGAGGTCCGCTAATTGCATATCCCTGCTATATAGCATTGCAAAATCCTTCCTCTCCTCTTATCATTCATGTAATTTATTATGCAATTGTCAATCGGTGCTGCATTTCAGTGCCTGTCCATAAGTGACATCAGTTCCATCAATCAGTGCCACCTTTCAGTGCCCATAAGTGGCATTCATCTGTCAGTGTCAATCTGTCAGTGCCAATTAGTCAAATTGTCACATGACATTAGAAAAAA
This sequence comes from Rana kukunoris, assembly GCA_029574335.1. Classification (NCBI taxonomy): domain Eukaryota; kingdom Metazoa; phylum Chordata; class Amphibia; order Anura; family Ranidae; genus Rana; species Rana kukunoris. Next base: position 165,413,273 of record CM056054.1, on the reverse strand, counting down.
GTATCAGGAATTGGTATCGGCGAGTACTTGAAAAAAGTATCCGTACTTGTACTCGGTCCTTAAAAAGTGGTATCGGAACAACCCTAGTTTTTGACATTTTTGATCAATTAAAAATAAAATAAAAAATAACGCGGGGAAAAATGCTAAAAAAACGCTATTGCAAAAATGTTGAAAAGCTCACTGCAAAGCTACTGGCGTTTTTTTAACGTTATATTAACGTGCAAGCCTTGATGTTAATTCTGATTAGCTTCTGTTATTGAATTTGTAATATTCCTCTTTGTGCTGCTTTAGTATTTGTATATACGGATACAGCTGCAGCCTCCGGCCACCCTCCTATCCAATTCCCTAAAGATTTAATTTTTCCCTATTAGCTCTCCTTTTCCTGTTTGATGGGAGCTGGCCTATAGGATTTGGCATTCTTCTCGGCAGCTGTGTAGGTGGCTACAGCAGGGTCTCTCCCACACAAGATCCACCATGGTAGGGAATTTCTAAATGATGCACATTTTCCATGTACAGATCTCACTTGCACCCACAGGAATACACTTTTTCCACAGTACATTGTAGTTGCTGGAGCGTAATGCAGTCCAGAAGGTCCAGTGTTATTTCTCTAAATTAAGATATTTACAGCATACGTCTTATACAGCCAGGCAGCTCTATTATAGCCAGCGCTAGATCTATAAATCTACATATTTCCTTACTTTTGTGTAGCCACAAATACTTCTCCAGCAAGAGGCCTGAGTTTGAATAATGACTTGTAGACAAACATAACTGCCAACATCATAAAACCATTTTCATAGATACTTTGTTACTGAGCCAGGGTACCTAGGGCTCTGAGCGAGAGCAATGCTAAATATTATATACAATGGACAGATTTATTCAATTGTAATAAAGTCATTTCTTTGTAAACTATTCAACAAACAGTAATATACAGAAATAAATAGTGAGAATCAAAACTTTTGAGGCATTATACACTCAGCGGCTGGATCCCCTTTGGCCTTCAGTACTGCCTAAATTATTTGTGACGTAGATTCATTATGGTGGTGGAAACATTCCTCTGAGATTTTGGTCCACATTGACATGATAGCATGATACATGATGTAGGGCTGAGGAAAAAATCTATTTGAATCCAGTTGCGAGGGCAAATCTATTCAGATTTTGACCAAATCGATTTGGACTAGGCCGAAGCCGCGGCCTCACCTAAAAAATCCGGCCCCCAGCTTGTCGCGATCCTGGGAAAAGGCCGCTCGCAGCCTTTTCCCAGGATCGCGACAAGCTGGGGGCCGGATATTTTAGGCGAGGCAACGGCTTCGGTCTAGTCCGGCTTTTTCCCAGGATCGCGGCGGACTGGGCCGAAGTCGCAGCCTCGCCTAAAAACTTAGGACTGGCGTGGTGGTGTCCATTAGGAAAAACGATATTTGAATCGTGAATCGCAGATTTTTTTGGGGGCCAAAATCGCCCAGCTCATGTGACTCTCCTGTTCCACCACAACTCAAAGGTGCTCTATTGGATTGAGATATGGTGACAGAGGAGGCCATTGGAGTAAAATGAACTCATTGTCGTGTTCAAGAACTAGTTTTAGATAATGTGAGCTTTGTGACATGGTGCATTGTTTTGCTGGAAGGAGCCATCATAAGACTGGTGCACTGTAGTCATGAAGGGATGGACATGGTCAGCAACAATACTCAGGTAGGCCTTGGAATTTAAACAATGCTCAATTGGTACTAAGGGGCCCACAGTGTGCCAATAAAATATCCCCCACACCAGTATACTATTACACCACCAGCAGTCTAAACCCTTTTTACAAGGCAAGATGGATCCGTGCTTTCATGTTGTTTACACCAAATTCTGACCCTTCAATCTGAATGTCTCGTCTGAATTCGAGACTCATGAGACCAGGCGTCATTTTTCCAATCTTCTGTTGTCCAATTTTGTTGAGCCTGTGCAGATTGTAGCTTTAGTTTCCTGTTCTTAGCTGACAGGAGGGCACCTGGTGTGGTCTTTTGCTGCTGTAGCCCATCTGATTCACGGTTCGAGGTGTTGTGCATTCAGTGATGATATTCTTCATACCTTGGCTGTAAACAAGTGGTTATTTGAGGTACTGTTGCCTTTCTGTCATCTCAAACCAATCTGCCCATTCTCCTCTGACCGCTGTCATTAACAAGGCATTTCTGTACACACAAATGCCGTTCACTGGATATTTTCTCTTTTTCGGACCATTCTCTGTAAACCTTAGGGATGGTTGTGCGTGAAAATCCCAGTAGATCAGCAGTGATTGGCTGAGTTGCTGTGATTGGCTGAGTAGCAATTTGTGTTACCAAGAAATTGAACAGTTGAATGGCCAGTCAGTGTATATAAGCCAGGTAATGCTCACCTTGTTTATAAAACACTTTCACCAACAGAAAAAGCATAATTGAGTGCTGCCAGCATCTGTTTTCAGTGGTGCTTCTGGTAACTGTCCACGTGTGTCCTGTAGCCTGGTTATACAGCATTTTGAGTATATGTGTGTAGAATTGCCAAAGCGTTACAGCAAGCCATCACTGTGACAACCACCGGGCATGAGTAGATGGCTTAATCCCTCTATTATTCATGCTCATTAAAGAAAAGTGGCCAAGCTGTGGACGTTCAAAGACTATATAGTCTTAACCAGCAGAAAATAGGCTTTAAAACATGTCCTCACTGATCTCTGTAGCTGTAAGCATTGTGGAATAATTTGTCCTCAAATTCCACAAGAGATGCAGTAACGTCCAAGTCTCGTCCCAGCACTTTGCTCTGCTGAGAGCCTGAGCCAGTCCCTACACAGCCCAGCGCTGGAGGGGCAGAGCAGAGAATCGGTAACTGAAAGTCACCGCTCCCTGCTTAGAGCAGAGGGGAGAACTGAGAAATCAGCGGTGTTTGATCGCTCAGTTCTCAAGATAGAGGTAGCAGGGGATAGCTGCAGCTATCTAGTAAGTATTATTTCATCTTTTGCCATTTCCACACTTCTTTTACCAGAAAATGCTCATCAACCTGACAGGATTTTGAGAGAAGTTAATAAAATAAGGGCTTCCTTCAAATATGCATAAAAAAAAGCCACATACGGATGCATACAGTGCACAATTTTGTACTCCGCACCCAGGATGGCTATGGGCCTATTCAGACAGTAATGTTCCGCTGAGTTCAGCAGTGTAGGAGACTAGGACACAGTTATGTTTTGGGGGCATATTTGTTGATGTATGAAAGTAAATGTTTTTGCTAACGTTTACATGCATATAAGTTTACGGCACCAATTCATGGCGGACATATTGACATCAGTTGTGTATTCAGAGGTGCAGGTGGCCCTAAACTGCAGTAGTGGCTAATAGGCGCCTTTTATGGGTACACATGTAAGTAGTGGCGACTGGTGTTTTTTTTGGGGGGGAGACGGGGACTGGGGTGGCAAACAATGCACCCACAGACACCCTGCATTCCAAGAACCCCCCCCCCCCCAGTTGTGTATTCAGAGGTGCAGGTGGCCCTAAGCTGCAGTAGTGGCTAATAGGCGCCTTTTATGGGTACACATGTAAGTAGTGGCGACTGGTGTTTTTTTTGGGGGGGAGACGGGGACTGGGGTGGCAAACAATGCACCCACAGACACCCTGCATCCCAAGAACCCCCCCCCCCCCAGTTGTGTATTCAGAGGTGCAGGTGGCCCTAAGCTGCAGTAGTGGCTAATAGGCGCCTTTTATGGGTACACATGTAAGTAGTGGCGACTGGTGTTTTTTTTGGGGGGGAGACGGGGACTGGGGTGGCAAACAATGCACCCACAGACACCCTGCATCCCAAGAAACTCCCCCCCCGGTGGTCGGGTCAATCGTTCTGCGCGCCAAGCCCACTTTTTTTTTAAGCCGATTAGTGCCTTTAATCACGTGCTTCAAATATTTTTTTCAAAATTGGAATCAATGCGTCTGGTACTCCGCATGTAGATTAGGGGGCCGGACGCATGGATAGGGGGGCGGCCACCCTGCTTTACAGGCTGCCACTGCATATAAGCATAGCACAGAGGTTGCAGTAAGATCTGCCAGCATCTGTGATGTTCCTGCCAGCAAGATCCTGTGTAAAGTCACACACCTATGTAAATGAGTCCTAAAAGTGCTGTAAACGTATTTCATGCATGAAGAGGTCAGAGAAGATGTGTTTTAAAGCTTTTTTTTTTTACTGTTTGTAAATTTTTGAATGTTGGCCCAGCCACAGTTCTACTTTAATATGAAGCTTATGTGACCAATTCAATGGGAATTATTGTGTACGCATTTAACTCGGATCACAAGGATTGTGAATCTTCATCTTTGTATTAGTAAATGGTGGAAGATAAGGGAACGGTATTAATATTGGGCTTTTCTATGTAGCAATGTGCGTTTGTTTTGTCCTCAGGTGAGGCTTGCTTGTTGGGATAAAGGTTTGGGGTATACGGGTGGCTTTCTTGTACTTTTTGTTCCATCTTCCCATTCATCAATATTCACCTTGTCCCGTGGTGACTTTCTCGTTGTGTGTGACACCGTGTGTTTTATGAGTCGCCTGTTCAGGGCAGTGCTGCAGAATATAAAGAAAAATCATCTTTCTGGGTATAAATCGCACTACCATTTGGCATTTTCCTAAATATCAAGGGTCTGGGAACTCGGTTGTGAAATGCAGCTCTGCCCTGATTGCGGGGCTCTGGCACAGTTTATTCATCTATATTGTAGAATTCTAACCACATGGATTTTGTTTGTGAAAGGATATCCTGCTACAGGAGAACACATCTGGTGAGCTACTGTATGGGTCTAGTGTATACCGAGCTTTATGCAGCTACCAGAACCATACCCTAAATAGAGAGCCAAGGGATTAATGATCCATGTATGAATGGCACCCACTAAGCACTCTCAGCCAGTGCCACCCAATAATCTGCAATGAAGAGATGCCTCCAGAAACCCTCCACTAAATTAATTGCCCACCAAAAAACACACCTAAAATATCACTATACTAAAACAAAATGAGCCACTGAGAATCACAGCTATGTATGGAGAAGTACCAACGTCTGTACATTTTCAACAAGGGTGGCACCAAAAATGACACTTCATAGGTATCGTGCCTGACTGTGGGCTGGAGGACAGCTTTGTATTTCCCCCACTATACCCTCGTCTTCTGAAGCTTTATCCATACATGATTGTTATTGGAAACACTTTACATGAGCTAGTTGTTGGGGATTAGTGGTCCTTTAGCTAAAGGTGTACAGGGGTGTCCCTGGTGGAACCCTGGCAGCTTAAAGCATTCCTTGTCCTTACCACGCTCCTGTGCATGAGAGTCTTTTACAAGCAAGATCCACTGTTTCCTTTCCTCTCTCCTTCCATCCATATCCTGCCCTGTAAGCTTGGCGGTTTGTGACACTGATTAACTCTGTATTGTCTGTGACAGGTGGGAGATTCAAGAAGGAGATTGTAGTTGATGGACAGAGCTACCTCCTACTCATCCGTGATGAAGGTGGACCGCCAGAAGCACAAGTAAGATGTCTGCATGGTCGTTTTTCCCTCGGTTGCAATTCCATCTCCTTTATGAACAGGAAGATTTAACTTGATTACAAATACAGTGTCTTAACTTAAAGAACTAAAGGCAAAACTTATTTTTCTTTCTCGTACATCACGGGACACAGAGCGGCATATTCATTACTATGTGGGTTATATGGAGTACCTTCAGGTGTGGACACTGGCAATCTTCAAACAGGAAGTCCCCTCCCTATATAACCCCCTCCCCTAGAGGGAGTCCCTCAGTTTTTTCGCCAGTGTCTTAGGTGTTGGTCACGGAATAGCTTTGCTCCACATCCTTTGGGATTAAGGGCGGGCTAACCGGATCTGTCCAAGGAGCCTCAGTGCCAAAGTGGACAGTACCCGGGCCCCAAACCGTGGGGTTTTGCCTATAATGCTCCTCTTTGGAGGGCTGGACCCTGGGCCCAGGACTTGGAGTTTGCAAAAACCATAAGGTTCCTGTTTTGCCAGGGTGCTATATAGGTCCAGGACAGTGGGTACCTTCATAGGACCCCAGGGCCTGAAGGTCTACTACGCTACCCACGGAGATGGGAGAAGACTGGATCAGTTTGCTGGTCAAACATCCTGCAGCATGGAGCAGGTAAGGGGGAGCCTGCGGGACTTGGTTCGACAGCAGGCTCCCCGGGGTAACCTAAAAGGGGGGATAGCCTGAGTATGCTCTGCATGGGCAACTGTGATCACTATGTCTTAGAGACAGGATGACACCCTTTCTCCCCCCATCACTAGGCCCCCCTGTCTAAAGTGTGTTGCTAGCTAACCTGCTGTTGCTTCCTAGAGGCTAGTAAAGGATCCTTAGGGGCCTTAAAAGAGTCCTACCTGGCCGGGAGTTTTGAATCTGCCGCCGTTTCTGCGCCATGGATCTCCAGCAGCGCGGCTCCTCCATGTTCTTCCTGTTTCCGGGTACGCGCGCGCGCGCGCGTGCACGCGCGCGTCTTATTGACGAATTTTCGCGCCATCCAGACAGGAGGGCGGGGGGGGGCGGGCCTGCGGCGTCATACAGAGGCGCGCCCTTCTGCTGTTATAGACAGCAGGCCTTGTCAGGGCTCAGTCTGTGGCTGATTGTTTCAAGAGAGGACGCAGGGCGGCAGAACAGTGACTCCCGGTGGCGGAAAAGGGGTAGTACATGTGGACTTTGTCCCAATGTCTATTGTTAAGCCAAAGAATCCCCCTTATTTGACAGCAGGTTGGAGGCTGGCAAACTTAAGTTAGGGGCATGGTGTATGGTCATAGAAAATATATAATTATTTAAAAAAAAAAAAAAAAAAAGACCAACATACGGGCCCATCAGTTTGTGGGGACACTAGTAATCTACTTTCCCCTAAACTCTGGAATTGTACTCCTGGCCACTACAGTCTGTTGTGTGGGCGGAGTCCCTCGATTTTGTATTATGGCTTCCAAGGGTTCGGGGTCAAAGGGTACAAAAAAGGACCAAAAAACAAAAGGGTTCCCTTTCTGATTCTGATATGCCGATTCTTTCCCCGCAGCTTATTAATTTAAGAAGCGCCTTGGATGAGCCATTAGGGGGATCTGGTGCGGAGGCTGGCCCAGATCAGCCCAGCCCTGTGTTTATCACAGAGGAGATGCTAGCCGTATCCCTAGGGGGGCTAGAAGAGAGAATAGCAGCATTGATCGCTAGAGCTATTCCTGGTAAGAAACGGGTTAGATCCCCATCACCAGGGAGTGTATCCTCAGATGCTGAGATTCTCTCTCCGGAGGAATTAGAATCACAGGAGGATCAACTGGACCTGAACCGAGAGGGTTCAGGGATTGAGGGGTCTACCTCTGAGGAACCATTTTCAGACTCCCAGACGGAAAGACTGTGGGTACAGTCTTTGACGGACATGGTCCGCTCGGCATTTAGTTTGCCATTACCAGAACCTCAGGTTCCTCCGGTATCCTCTCTGGGCTCTTTGAGAGCCCCGTTAAGCAACGCAGTTTTTCCGGTCCATCCTCTCTTGGAGGAATTGATCTTTCGGGATTGGGTACGGCCGGACAGGGTTTTTCTGCCACCGAAAAGATTTGCGGTCATTTATCCCATGGAGGAAAAATTCTCCAAGAGATGGAAGCTCCCAGTAGTGGATGCAGCCATCTCATGTGTGAATAAATCACTAACTTGCCCGGTGGAAAATATACATATGTTTAGAGATCCGGTTGATAAAAGATTAGAAACACTTTTAAAAGCATCCTTTGCTACGGCAGGAGCAGTGGTGCAGCCAGCGGTAGCTGCAATTGGAGTTTGTCAGGCATTAAAAGACCAGACAAAAGAGATGTTAAAAGACATGCCTACCCAACAAGCAGAAGAGTTTGCTGACATTCCCAGAGTTCTGTGTTTTGCGGTAGATGCTATAAAAGATTCCATCCAGCAGGCTTCTCGTTTATCACTATGTTTGGTACACATGAGAAGGCTCTTATGGTTGAAGAACTGGGCGGCAGAACCCCCATGCAAAAAGCTTCTGGCAGGATTTCCCTTCCATGGAGGGCGACTCTTCGGAGAGGATCTGGATAAATATATTCAGACTATTTCAAATGGCAAGAGTACCCTTTTACCGGTCAAAAAGACATTCCGGGCTCCTACATTTAAAAGGCAGCTTTTTCCTGTCTCGGGGCCCTCTAATTCCACAGTATCGACGGCCGCCTGCGCGATCCAACGGTAACAGTAGATCGCAGGGACAAACCCCTGGGGGTAAGAAGCCGTGGTATCGCAAGCCGTCAAAGGCAGCCCCTAAGTCTGCCTTATGAAGGGGCGCCCCCACTCTCACGGGTGGGGGGAAGGCTTCGTCTCTTCTCAGAAGTTTGGGAAGCCAAGATCCCCGACAAATGGGTCCGGGCATCTGTAACCACAGGTTACAGACTGGAATTTCTGAGGTATCCTCCGCCTCATTTTCAAGAATCAAGGCTACCAAGGGATCCAGCAAGGAAGGCCTCAATGCTGGCAGCCTTGGATCACCTGCTTTGCCAGGACGTAATTTTAGAAGTGCCAGCCCAAGAGCAAGGCCTAGGTTTCTATTCCAATCTCTTTGTCATACCAAAGCCCAACGGCGATGTCAGGCCAATTTTTGGACCTAAAGAGGTTAAACGGTTATCTAAGGGTGCGGTCCTTCCGGATGGAATCCATCCGGTCAGCAGCCGCCGCGCTTCAGAAGAACGATTTTCTGGCCTCCATAGACATAAAAGATGCTTACCAATCTGTCAGTCGCATCAAAGGTTTTTACGCTTCGCGGTCGGGCAGCGACACTTCCAATTCAGGGCGCTCCCTTTCGGGCTGGCCACGGCCCCCCGGGTATTCACGAAGATCCTAGCCCCAGTTCTGGCCAATTTAAGAATCCAAGGAGTCACAGTCCTAGCATACTTGGACGACCTTTTAATTATAGATCACTCACGGACGGGTCTGCAGAAGGCAGTAAACCTCACGGTTCGGTACCTCGAAGAATTCGGCTGGGTCCTAAACCAGGGAAAGTCAGCATTCCAGCCTACAAAGCAGTTGGAATACCTCGGCATGAGGTTAGACACGGAACGTCAAAAGGTGTTCCTGCCCCTTGTAAAGATCAGGGCGATCAAGGGGTTGGTTCAGTTGGTTATAAACAAGAAAAGACCAACTATTCGCCTGTGTATGCGATTACTAGGCAAGCTAGTGGCCACATTCGAGGCAGTACCATACGCTCAGATCCACACTCGCGTCCTACAGGCAGCCATTCTAGCAGCCTGGGGCAAGAGGGCACATGCCTTAGAGTCCCCTTTGACGCTATCATCAAGGGTCCGACAAAGCCTGGCCTGGTGGTTGAACCCTCAGAACCTTCTAAAGGGAAGATCCTTCAGCCCTGTTGTCTGGAAGGTAGTTACCACAGACGCCAGCCTGGCAGGCTGGGGGGCGGTCTTCGAGGGGTTCTCCCGCCAGGGAACTTGGGTGAAAGCAGAGAGGCAGCTCCCCATCAATATCTTGGAAATCAGAGCTGCTCGCCTAGCCCTGTTGGCGTGGACCTCCAGATTAAAGGGGTTCCCGGTGAGAATCCAGTCAGACAATGCCACGGCGGTGGCATACATAAACCACCAAGGGGGAACCAGGAGCCAGGCCGCTCAAAGGGAAGTGAACTTGATTTTTCAATGGGCAGAGGTTCATGTACCCTGCATTTCAGCGATATTCATTCCCGGAGTGGACAACCTGCAGGCAGACTTCTTAAGTCGCCAGAGTCTGTTGCCAGGGGAGTGGTCTCTGCATCCCCAGGTCTTTCAGACAATCTGCCAGAGGTGGGGAACGCCAGACGTAGATATAATGGCATCCAGGTTCAACAAGAAACTAGACAGGTTCGTGTCTCGAGCGAGGGATCCTATGGCCTGCGGAACCGATGCGTTGGTTTGCCCTTGGCATCAATTCAAACTTCTATATGCATTCCCTCCACTACAGTTACTCCCCCGCCTGTTGCGCAAGATCAGAGTGGAGCACAAGCCAGTCATTCTAATAGCTCCAGCTTGGCCCCGGAGGGCTTGGTACTCACTAGTCCTGAATATGGCAGTGGGAGACCCTTGGACTCTTCCTCTACAACCAGACCTACTCTCACAAGGTCCGATCCTCCACCCTACATTACAGCGTCTAAATTTGACGGCCTGGAGGCTGAATCCCTGATTCTCAGGGGTAGGGGTCTGTCTAGGCAGGTAATCCCTACCCTGATTAAGGCTAGAAAGCCGGTCTCCAGGGTAATTTATTACAGGGTGTGGAGGAACTATATAGGCTGGTGTGAATCCAAAAGATGGAATTGCCGCAAATATACTATTGATAGGGTGTTAAGTTTTCTCCAGCTAGGAGTGGATAAAGGCCTGGCACTAAGCACAATCAAAGGACAGATCTCAGCTCTGTCAGTGTGGTTTCAGAGGCCGCTGGCCACCCACTCGCTGGTAAAGACCTTCTTACAGGGGGTCTTGCGTATTAATCCTCCTGTCAAGTCACCAGTTTGTCCTTGGGACCTAAATCTTGTCCTGTCCACTCTACAGAAACAGCCTTTTGAGCCTTTGGCTGAGATTCCTTTACTCTTACTGACAAGAAAATTGGTTTTCTTGGTCGCCATAGTTTCGGCCAGGAGAGTGTCGGAATTAGCAGCCTTATCATGTAAGGAACCATATCTTGTTCTGCATAAGGACAGGGCAGTTCTCCGGCCCCATCCTTCCTTTCTACCAAAGGTTATATCCAAATTTCACTTAAACCAGGATTTGGTACTTCCATCCTTCTTTCCAAAACCTACATCTAGAAAGGAGGGGTTGCTGCATACCTTGGATATTGTCCGGGCCATGAAGGCCTATCTTAAAGCTACAGAAAAGATCCGGAAAACAGATGTGTTATTCGTTCTACCAGATGGCCCCAAGAAGGGGCAGGCAGCTGCAAAATCCACCATCTCAAGATGGATTAGACAATTAATCATTCAAGCCTACGGGTTGAAGAGGTTGCCTCCTCCGTTGTCGGTAAAGGCCCATTCTACCAGGGCCATGGGCGCCTCTTGGGCAGCACACCATCAGATCTCTATGGCTCAGATATGCAAGGCGGCAACGTGGTCATCAGTCCACACGTTTACAAGGTTTTATCAACTAGACGTGAGAAGGAATGCGGATTCTGCCTTTGGACAGGCAGTACTACAGGCTGCAGTTTGAAATCCTCGGGATCAGAAACACCCTTGGTTATAAAAAAAAAAAAAAAAAAAAAAAAAAAGTTTTTTTCTTGACTAAGTTGGAATTATTATTATGATTTGAGTTTATCTCTAAATTGAATCCTTCTTTGGAAGATGTCTCCCTCCCCTCATTAAAGCATTGCTTTCGGACATCCCACATAGTAATGAATATGCCGCTCTGTGTCCCGTGATGTACGAGAAAGAAAAAGGGATTTTTAAATACAGCTTACCTGTAAAATCCTTTTCTTGGAGTACATCACGGGACACAGAGCTCCCACCCCTCTTTTGGGTGACCATTTTGGGAGGCATACTGCTTGCTACAAAACTGAGGGACTCCCTCTAGGGGAGGGGGTTATATAGGGAGGGGACTTCCTGTTTGAAGATTGCCAGTGTCCACACCTGAAGGTACTCCATATAACCCACATAGTAATGAATATGCCGCTCTGTGTCCCGTGATGTACTCCAAGAAAAGGATTTTACAGGTAAGCTGTATTTAAAAATCCCTTTTTTTCTCATTTTGGATAGAGTAAAGCTGCGTAAACACGACAGTTTTTCATGTCATGGAAAAAAACGATGCTTTTCTCGACGTGATTCTTGTCAAGCCTGCCTTGAATACACACGATCGTGGAAAAAAAATGCTCGAGCAAAACGCAGTGACGAACAACACATACGACGGCACTATAAAGGGGAAGTTCCATTCGATTGGCACCACCCTTTGGGCTGATAATGCAAATTTCCCTTCTCATAACTTGCTTCTGAGCATGCGCATTTTTTCCCCTCTTGTTAAAGCGGTATTTCACCCTAAATATAAGATCTCCCATGTGATCCAGCATACTGGCGTCAGCGCCAGTATGCTGGTTTTTTTTTTTTTAATCGCACACTTACTGTATTATGCCGGAATTTCTTTTTTTTCCCCCGTGGTGGACGGCGCCAGTATAGCGCGTCACATCTTCCGAAAATACCCGATATGGACTCGGGTAATCTCGGCGAAAATGCGGCGCCTGCGCACAGACCTAGGAGCTGACTGCGCAGGCGCCGTATTTCTCCGAGTCCTACGGCTATGGCGCGTCACGCCCTCCGAAATAGGACTCAGAGAAATACGGCGCCTGCGCAGTCAGCTCCTAGGTCTGTGCGCAGGCGCCGCATTTTCGCCGAGATTACCCGAGTCCATATCGGGTATTTTAGGAAGATGTGACGAGCAATACTAGAGCCGTCCACCGCGGGGGAAAAAAATGAAATTCCGGCATAATACAGTAAGTGTGCGATTAAAAAAAAAAAAACCCAGCATACTGGCGCTGACGCCAGTATGCTGGATCACATGGGAGATCTTATATTTAGGGTGAACCTCCGCTTTAAAGCCTACACGCGACCGTTTTTCACGACGTTTAAAAAAAGGACAACGTGAGAAACGACAAGAAAAAATAGAGCATGTTCTAAATTTTTAATTCCCATTTTCTCAACCTGAGAAAAATGCTCTGGAGCCCACAAGTGATCGTTCTTAATGACCAATAAAAAAAATTGCATTTTTCTCATCATGAAAAATGGTTGTGTACACGTGGCGTAAGGGATGGTTATAACACCTTGAAGGTGTATTTTCTCCATGTGTGTCCCATTGGGGAGATTTCCCTTCACTTGCTGTCTCATATCCAAACAGGAAGTGAGAGGAAATCCCTGAAAATTAAGGGAATCCCTTGGGGTCACCAGAGCTGTCCCCATTGGAAGAATTCCCCTCTATTACTTGAGACAACCCAATATGTGCGATTTTTCTTTAGTGGTGCACCGAAATGAAACATTTTGATGCCAAAATGGAAATTGACGTTTAAAAAAAAAAAAAAAATATATATATATATATATATATATATATATATATATTTATATTTGACTTTTTAATTAATATCATGAGTTTTAAATGAATATGATTTTGTCAGCTATTATCGGCACCTTTTTAAAGCGGTGTTAAAAATCCTGCTTGCTGCATATTTGGTTGTTTAAACAAAGACGCCAAAAATGCACCTCCCTGTTAAACATGTGTCAAGAAAGCATAAAAAATGCACCAGTGTTGTGTTCTTTTGGGTGCATTTTTCGAGTCACATAACCTATGAAAAACACACCATAAGCACAGTAGAGTCGCAGTAAAATCGCTGGCGTTTTCGGCAGCCATTATCGCCACCTTTTTTCTTTCGGTACAAAGCTAAAAACCCTATTTCCGGCTGATGATTTTTGGCGGGCAAAATTTTGGTGCATTAATAATTTTCTTATAAAGAGGGTGAATCTCTTTTAATGAGCAAAAACCGAATTGGTGTTCTAATCCATTCACTCTGTCCAACACTGAAAGAAAAGTTTTGCCTTTATTATACTTTTACTGTCCAGGGCTTTTGTATTTGGTCTTGGTATTTAAGTACACCAGGCAGCTGATCTGACTGAAGGGCAGGTGGTCTGGAAATGACCGCTCTGCGCCTACACATCTTCAGCCTGGCTCATAGGGGGCTATTTACTAAAACTGTAGAGTATGTAATCTGTTGCAGTTCCGCATAGAAACTAAGTGGCTTCCGCCGAGGTTCACACTGAAATGCGGGAATGAAGCTGTGCGGGCCAAAATTGCTAACAGTAGTACAGAAACGACTTTTTGAAATCAGTGCAGCGCCGCAGGTGTGGCGTCGCATTGATTTAGGACGGTGCCATTGCAGATGCCGCCGATTTGACATGTCAAATCACACCAGTGCCAACCAGGGCTCCAGGTTCTATTGTGAAAGCATAATTGTACAAGCTGAGATTAGAAGCTCATTGGTTACTATGCACAGCTGACCCAGATTCTGAGTGCTCCAGTTTTAACAAATCTCCCCCATAGAGAATTTGTTCAGTTTAATTACATATATCTCTTATCATTTGTAAAGAAACCGTTCATATCTCTGTTCCACCTCCACTGCTGCTTATATAGACAGAGTACATCCAGGTGACAATGTTGTACCATGACAGGAAGAGAGGAAAAATCTACAAAGACAGCAATAACAAGGTGACAGGAGCTCTAACCTTCCCCTACTGTACAGAAAATCATGTTTGCATTGCTGTATGTAGCCCCATTGGGGAGATTTTGCCTGACTTCCTGTAAATAAGAACAATTTTGCCAGTAGAACGGGAAGTGAGATCAAATTTCTCCATCAGGGCCAAAGACGGCAATAAAAACAAGAATGTAACCACTTCATTAAAATAAAATTGGCAGCAATACGCGATAAAGCGTAGCTCCAATATTTTTTGAAAACTGTGTCCTGCTCAAAAAGCCCAAAGATGACTGATCTTTAGGTGAGATAAAGTGAGCAGAATATGACAGCGCAGCACGCAATGTTTTCTGGATAACGTCATTCGCTCACTAATATCTCTTCTGGGATTGGTCCTTTATCTCCATTACGTGTCATTAATATTCCTTATTATGAGTTGTATTGGACCTAACTCGTTTATCTTCCCTTTATATTCTGAAAGCTATTGTGTACACATTTTTCTAGTCTTGTTTTCTGATTTTGTTTTGCTCTAAATGATATTTATTTTCTTTAGTTTGCTATGTGGGTGGATGCTGTGATTTTTGTCTTCAGCCTGGAGGATGAGATCAGTTTCCAGACAGTCTATCACTACTACAGCCGCCTTGCCAACTACCGCAACACCAACGAGATCCCCATGGTTCTGGTGGGAACTCAGGGTGAGTAAATCCAGCACCCCCAAATCAGCTGTTCAATGCTGTCTGCGTGCGTTCCAAATGTGTGCACATGGCTCCATCTACTGGACATACAGCTAACTGCATTACAATCTAGGTTTACAAATAGATTTTTTTTTAACCACTTAGATAATCAGGCCCTTTTCCCTAAATAACTTGGATACCCAGAGTTTTGTTTTGTTTTTGGTTTCGGCAACGTCTGTTGTACACATTATATGATTTATTGGTTATAGTTTTGGTAGTCTATCCTAACATATATTTTTTTTATTTAGACAGGAGGGGTTTTAAAGTGTTTCACTCTTGCAGTTAAATTTGCGAAAACCCCACAATACGTTTGTTTTCCCGTTTACACAGCATACCTAAAAAATAAATAAAAAAAGGATTAAACAGAGGACATACTTGGCTATCCTTCATTAACATACAATGCAGAAGGAAAGCTTCTACATTTCTAAGGCTGACCATATATGGTTTGAATCTTGGCTGGTTCAGCAGGATGGCCCGAGATTTGAACCCTTAATGGGCAGGCAAAATGTACCAGGTAAATGAATTGATCAAATTGGATACAACCATATAGGCTGCTATAGCTACTAGCAATAATCACCTTCTTCTACCAGTAATGACGGCTTCCCCGCCCCTGGCCAGGAGAAGCCAATGGCCCGACAGGAGGGATTCCCACATTAACACTGTCTGTGTTGATGGGAGAAGCAAGGAAAATTTCTTTCTTGCAAGCAGTGGTTGCAGGAAATACATTTGCTCAGTGTATGGCCAGCCTTACCCTTTGTTAGGACAGACAATGTTCAAATCTAATTTACAACTGGGATTGAGGAGGTTTGCATACATTGTCTACGAAAAATTCAGATAAGGTTATGTGAGTTTGATGAGGACACAAATTGGCACAACAATTACTTGTTCACAGGTTTGCAATCGCTTAGAATTTGAATTTACTTATGTCAGCATTTATTGCTTTTGCAGTCAACGCAAATGTCATCTGCGACCTGGGGATTTATCTTGTGAGGAGATATTTTTTTTTTTCATTCTTTATTTTAAATATTTGAGAAAATATTTTATTTATGTTTGGATACACATTTATCTAAACATGTTTGACTCCCAAAGGATTTGAAAATTTGGCAATTTTTTGTTATATACTTGCCTCTACCAGTCAGTAAGATCATGCTTCTGTTTCCTGGGTTCGATGTACTGCGTCTAAGGTCAGCTCCTGCTCATTGGGTGAAGGTGAAAAAGCTGTTTCCCTGTCCAATGAGGAGGTTGATGGGTGACATAAACTGTATTGCTGAACCAGGAAGATGAATGGCTTTATCAGAAACTACACTACATGTAAAAAATATATAAATTCACCCTTTGGTGCGTGTAGGATATGATATCTCAAAAGAACAAAGTGCTCCACATAGTGTAAAATCCTTGTAAATTTATTTAAATAAAAGTAATGCACTTACAGCTGACGCTGATACACAGCGCCTTTAATGTCTCGTGTGTCGGCCGCCACACAAACGCAACCCATCCTCTAGGGCAGTGATGGCGAACCTTGGCACCCCAGATGTTTTGAAACTACGTTTCCCATGATGCTCTTGCACTCTGCAGTGTAGTTGAGCATCATGGGAAATGTAGTTCCAAAACATCTGGGGTGCCAAGGTTCGCCATCACTGCTCTAGGGTAAATATGGGATTGGTAATGTCAGCGCATCGCTCTTCCTTACACGTTTTGTCACGCGATGACCTCGTCCAGGGGCACGGGCAGCGCGCTGAGTCACCCACACTTTATACACTGCACAAAAGCCAAGTCTTGTTCTGAATATGTGTTCTCACACAACAACCAGATGGCCAAGCCTTGATCTGAGCTTCAGTCGGCCATATTGAAAACCGCAACTAAGACTCATTATAAAAATCCTATGTATAAAAATAAAATTTGTATCCCACATTAAGTGTCAATCCATACTCAATAGAACAAATCTCTACATTAATTGGAACGAAACTCAGTCAAATTAATTAATTCTTCTAACCAAAAACGTAATTCCAAAAAACTATACAAACCTAACAAAAGCAGTAAGAATGTGCTCTCCCATTATTGCCATAATATAACTAAAAAATATAAAAACATAAATAAAAAAAGAAATACTTTATAACCTACATACCACCAAAATGGTGGATTTAGACAAACCCTTGTTAAACATAAACCCTTGTTAAAAATAAAAACAAACTTTCTACCCGGAGTGTCATCTAAAGGAAACGTCCAGCAGTGACACCTAGTGGATAGTTTATGAACCACTAGTATATAAAAAATATTGACAACACACAATGAATTTAGTAAAAACTACTACCCAATCAATTTTTAATTTCTCAAAAATCTATAGGCAGTCCGATAGTCAGATGCAAGCTCATAAATATGAGTTTAACAAAATTAACACTTTTCACATGCAAAACAGTAAACCTGTATTTGAACTTTGTGTTTTAGTTTGTCTTCAGTTTTGCTTTATTCATGTGTTAACATGATCAGCACAAGTCGGTGTGTCTGTCTTGTAAATGCAAATATTAGCACATACTGACACGTCTTCTGTATACGTTGTATTCTTCATGTAGTGTTTCAAGGTGAAATCCACCTTTTGTGTTCGATCTAAGTTTATTGAAAGTTTTCATATATTAAACAAGATATCAAACATACACACAGGTACAAATGTACCGTAAAAGGTAGAAAAAGCATAAAACACAAAATAAATAGGAAATTAAGCACGTGCACCACAATATGTCAATTAACCACTTAAGCCGCAAACCATATTGCTGGTCAAAGACCAGGCCACTTTTTGCGATTCGGCACTGCGTCGATTTAACTGACAATTGCGCTGTCGATACGACGTGGCTCCCAAAGAAAATTGGCGTCCTTTTTCCCCCACAAATAGAGCTTTCTTTTGGTGGTATTTGATCACTTCTGCGGTTTTTAGTTTTTGCGCTATAAACAAAATAGAGCGACAATTTTGAAAAAAATGAATATTCTTCACTTTTTGCTATAATTAATATCACCCAAAAATATATAAAATAAAAATTCTTCCTCAGTTTAGGCTGATACGTATTTTTCTATACATTTTTCATTAAAAAATTCCAATAAGCGTTTATTGATTGGTTTGCGGCGCGCAAAAGTTATAGCGTTTACAAAATAGGGGATAGTTTTATGGCATTTTTATTGATATTTTTTTTCTTACTAGTAATGGCGGCGACTGCGACATTATGGCGCCCCCATTGGCTGCTCGGCGAGATAGATCTACGTGATCTCACCCAGCAGAGCCGACCTGCCACTGTATAACTGCGGCAGCTGGTCGACAAGCGGTTAAAGTGTTTGTTACCCCAGCACTTCATGTTCCTGATATGTGCCTGCTGTATGAGAAAGTATCCTGTTCTCTTTGTATTTCTTCCTTTATGTGAAATCCCTAGTGTTCCTATTAAAAACTGACCACACTAAGCAGGAAAACACACTGTGGCCTGCTCTCTAGCTATGCTGGGAACTCTGTAAGCTCTAAAAATACAATAAAATTGTAATTTTTTTGCAACATTCCTAAATCTAACAAAACTGAGTTAATAAATAAAAATAAACATAAGATGAAAAAATATACAGGCTGGGCAGTTGGAGCTCTGGGATCAGAGAGACAGAGGGAGAGAAGCAAAGTTACAGAGATAACAAACTCGGCAGCAGAGCTAACATTAGAGCCAGCGCTGGAAGGGGGGCCTGCACAGGGGGGGATTAGTGAGGGACAACTGTCTTTCTCAGCAGATAAACGCTGACAGCAAGGAGAGGGGGAGAGACCAGCTTTCAGCTGCTGGAGGAAGAGTTCTGAAATCACCTCCCTGTGTGGGCCCCCTATCAATGGCTTTGCCTCCAATGATCAGACTTTTCCCGACACACCCCTGCTTCACAGCAATTCCCTGGGAAGCTCAGTGTGTTGCTGCTTCTCCTCCCCCAGCTCTTATGCAGCTTAGAACAGAGGGAATGTGATCACTTATAAAAAAGGGAAATAAAATATTTACAATGTTTTTTTTTTTTCCATATCTATACAAAAATGTTTTGCCTTTCATTTTTATTTTAAACTGGATGGGATGTTTTACAAGGCGAGGGTTTACACATTACAGCCATATTTAGGGTATAACATGATCCAGAAGCTACCCCTGTGCCCACCAGTAATAATGTTTATTTTATGTGTCTTTTCAGATGCCATTAGTTGCACTAACCCCCGTGTAATCGATGATTCCCGTGCACGAAAGCTTTCCAATGACCTCAAGCGATGCACTTACTATGAAACATGTGCCACCTATGGACTCAATGTGGAACGTGTCTTCCAGGACGGTGAGTTACAACGCGTCTTGTGTTCTTAATAAGCACTTTAATGTTATTGTAAGGATGATGGGATTCAGTGGTCTCGCATGCCTAGCTATAGCTTTGCCAAGTGGGCAGAGACTTTGAGGATTAGTATTTTGACAGTATTGGCTTCACAAGGGTTATGTTGGAAAACGATCTTAGTCTGCTACTGGTGAAAAATGTTCTTTGCTGTACTGTGTTTATAATTCATTCTAAGGAAATGTTTTTTCTCAATCAAGGCAACTCTGGACTACCGGAGAACAAAGAGAGCTGCAGCCCATAGCAACACATTAGACCTTTCATAGATCTGCTTTTCCCTCTTGGTGTTCTCTTACAAGTCTTCACATTAGTGATCCAATGTCTCCCTCTAGTGGCAGTTAAACAGTTTGTTCTTTTGACAATAAATATGCCTGCAACTTTTTTTTATTTATTTTTTTACGTTTTAGACAGTGTAGAAGAGAGAACATCTGACAATTTTACTCAACAAGTATTTGTCAATCATTGTATTAGTCAGGACAGGAAGTTTTGTGAAATCTCTCCAGTTGGGGGCACAAAGATTAGAAAAACGCTTTCAGTTCAATATTTTCTACCTGGGTTTTCTGACAAAGGGGCATCTCGTTTTGAACCCTTCTGTTTTTATAGGATTGTGAGACATTAGAACGTTCCTTTTATTTATATTTATAACTCATCAATACAGTAACACCTATACAGAAGTTTCACTCACGCCATAGGTACATTTAGGAATCTTACTACAAATACAATTCATTGCATTTTTTAGTAAACGGTCACATACCTGATGGCTTCTGAATCCCCTTTTCATCTAAATATTGGCCTGGTGTTGGGTTATTGTGGGCCATTGAATTTTGAGTGCCTTTAGGCCTTGAGCACCTACCTTCCTTTGTCCGCTGCATGCCTTGCATAGAGATTTGGGAGTGCAAAGGTTTTTTGTCTGCCAAGTTTAATTTTCTTTTGTTTTAATACCATGTGCTCTCTACAATACTGCATGCAAGTCTGAGTTTGTTGAGAGCACCATTAAAAATTATATTCTAAAGTTTGTCAAAATCTGAAAGCTAATATTCTGTTGGCCCATACATAGAAACACCAAATGTATATTTTACACTGCATTTCTTTAGCCTCTGCCAAAGTTTGTAGAACACTGGCAAGTAAAGCATCTCTAACCCTAGTAGAACGGTTTTAGGGTTTCAGCAAATCTCACACTGTCTCTGACTGTGGCATTAAATCTGAATTCCAGTAATTCAGCTCCTTTGTAAAGTGAAGGCACGCTGTGAGTTCATTCCAAGGAGCTGCTTGACATCTCCTGGGCTTATTTCTATCATTTACATCTGACCGTTTTATTGCACTTCTGGAAGATGGTTATCATGGTATTTCTGGGAACCTGATGCTGATACTTCAGTTCTAATCATTTTAAACATTACAGTTGGTGCAGCTGCTATGCCTGCCCCTCCTCCTACCTAATCACAGAAGCCTTTGTATTATGTCAACTCATTCACAAAATGAAAAGGCTTCTCTGAATGGGGAGTGGAGGAAGGGGGCAAGCATAGCTCCTCTGTGTGCCTCTCTCTCCTCCCTCACAGCCCAGAGTGTAACACCTGCAGAGCTATAACCCAGTGAGATCTAAATAAGAGGAAAGTTCATGAGCTGTCATGAACCTTCTTGGCCTTAACTCCTAGTTAGTGTGTCTGACCTTTTTTCCCCACTAATGGTTTAATGTTTTTTAAAAGTCAGTAGCTACAGTTTTTGTAGCTGCTGACTTTTATTTTTTTCACAGGAGACTAGAATTCTGCTTTGGACACCTTTCACACACTTGTACGTCTTCAAAGTCGCGCTATTTTACCACAATTTTGCGGCCACAATTTCAATGAATGCCTGTGTAAGTGGTATCAAAATCGGACCAAAGTAGTGCAATGACTACTTTGAAGATGCCACAACTTAAAGTCGTGCCAGTATGAATGGTAGTCATTGAAAATAATGGAGAATGACTTGTCCTACGATTTTGCAGTCAAAAATCGTGGGACAAGTCGTATAAGTGTGAAAGGGGACTTAATCTGTAGATAGATAGTCACTACTCTGATGACTTGAGTTGTGTGCCTAGCAGACTTCTATAGGCAAAGCAGATGGAAATGCATATGAAACTGGGACAACGTTTCCAAATAAGGCTAATGGCGCGTACACACAATCATTTTTCGGCTTGTAAAAAACGAAGTTTACATTTTTTTTTTAAATGATCGTGTGTGGGCTTTACAGTATTTTTCGGGTTCTGAAAAACGACAAAAAAAAAAAATTCGAACGTACTATATGTCGTTTTTCGGGTTGTAAAAAATGATCGTGTGTGGGCTTTAACCGCGTGCAAAAAATCGCGCAGGCTCAGAAGCAAGTTATGAGATGGGAATGCTCATTCTGGTAAAACTACCATTCGTAATGGAGTAAACAGATTCATCACGCTGTAACAGACAGAAAAGCGCGAATCGTTGTTTACTAACACAAAATCAGCTAAAGCTGCCCAAAGGGTGGCGTCATTCGAATGAAACTTCCCCTTTATAGTGCCGTCGTATGTGTTGTACGTCACCGCGCTTTGCTAGAGCATTTTTTTTTAACGATCGTGTGTGGGCAACGCCGTTTTAATAATGAAGTTGGAAAAAACATTGTTTTTTCTAGAGGCTGAAAAACTTTGTTTTTTTACAAGCCAAAAAATGATTGTGTGTACGACTGTACGCGGCATTAAAGTACAGCTGCTTGCTAGTGTGTGCTGGAAGACAGTGTATCGAAGCGCATTGCACGGTTTTTGTTTTCTTTTTTCATTACAGAACTTTATTGCAATGTGAGTACAGTCCTGTTCACTGCACTTTTTTTTCAGTACACCCCACAGCAATGCTGTGCCATGAACTGACACCATTGGAAACCAGGCTTGGCTTCTTGTCTATGCATTGGATCTGTGCTCGAGGTAACACAAGTGGTTACACAAACATGACTAAAAGTCAGATTTATCACTGGTGGAAAAACATACACTAACAGCATAGAAGGCGACATAAAAGATTTCCTTTTCAGAATAGCTACATAAAACTTGGAACAGACGGTGAGCGCACAGGGTGTGCCAGGGCACACCTGGCACACCCTGCCTAGACTCATAAATATTGCACAAAAGCCCCCTAACAAGGCTCCTAAAAAAAATGTTAAAAAAAAAATGATGAAAAAAATAAAATTGTAAAAAATAACTGCTGACACCAGTCTTTGCCCTAAAAAAAAGGCCGCTGCTTTACTGACATTGTTAGTCTTTATACACATGCACACACATATGTATTTGGGGTGCACATCCTAATGCAATAGGCTGTGTACACCTATGGAACAGACACTACTACAAATTGGCCTATGTTTGCAGGGCATGCTAGAAGTAGACAGCATGAAAAAAAAAAATACGGTTCTTTTGTATTACAAATATTATCTACAGTCAAAATGTTTAATGGCACAATGAAAAATGCTATTAAAACATACAAATGTAGACTTGTGCAGACCATTCTTGTCTAGTATGAATGTTGGCGTGTTCTATATCCACATTACTATCCTCCTTGTAATTGGCAGTATGTGTCGGATTGTTCAAAACCTAAAAGCTGGTACACACTATGAGAAAATCGGGTGAATGATTGTACGATTTTCCTTGTTTGACAACAAGTTGGAACCAAGGAAGGAAATAATGTACGAAAATTCTCGTACGACAAAGGCTTTATTTTGTTTATTTTTTTCTGATTATGCGCAGTCTTTCGATTCCGATTTTTCGTGTACGAAACTGTATTCATTAGACGAAAATCGTTTGTTCTGTTCACGTACAAGAAAAAGGTTTGTCCCTTCGCAAAGTCTGAATCGAATATGGAAAGTTGTGTATACACTATACGAAAATGGAACGATTGTGCCTTGTACAGATTTTTAAGGCTGGCCATACATTATACAATTTTCGTTTAATTCTGAAGAATTGGCCGACCGGTATCCCGTCTTTCAATTTCCTCGGGTGATGGCTCTCAGCCCTTAGTAGGGTATTCACTGCTGTTTCTTTTCTGAAGGTGCAGGTAGTGAGGGTACGTGCATCCACACTTATCCTCAAATCCAGGAAAGAAATTGATTTTTTATCGCATTTAAAAGTTCGCTTTATATTCCGGTCGTTGTGGTTAAGCATTGACATGAAAATTTCCAGGGAGGTGATGTCACCCCTCCATATCATAAGGACGTCATCAATGTATCTGAGCCAGGTGTGTACCTGGCTCAGGTACATTGGTAGGGTGTATACCTCCTCCTCCTCCTATAGGCCTAGGTGTAGGCATGCATAGGCGGGTGCCCAGGGTGCCCCCATGGACGTTCCCCTCACTTTCTGGTAGTATTTACTGTCGAATTGAAAGAAGTTGTTGTCAAGAGCAAACAATAGGAGCTCTATAATGAATTAATTTTGTGCTCCGCATTGAGGGTAGTGTTTCTCAAGGAAGTACTCAACTGCATTGATTCCCCACTCATGAGGGATTGTTGTGTACAGGGATTCCACATCGATACCCACTAGTAAAGCATTCTCTTCCATTTCGATCTTAGTGATCGATGCCAATACATCACGTGTGTCTTGCACGTATGATTGGAGATCGATCACCATGTTCTTCAGCATTCTGTCTAGGTATTTGCCTACCCGTTCCAGGGGCCCTCTTATAGCCAAGACTATAGGTCTACCCTGGGGTTCCCTAAGAGATTTGTGTACCTTCGGAATAATGTAGAAGGTGGGTATATTGTAGTCATTGACCTTAAGGTGTTCTCGTTTGCTCAGGAGGCCCTCACCATTTGCCAATTTTAGTTTTCGGTTCAGAGATGTTACTAGTTCAGGAAAAGTATTTGTACTGATTTTTTTTATACGTTTTTTCATCACTTGGTAATCGACTAACCTCTTTTACATGTGTCGTCGTCTAAAAGGACAACGTTCCCCCCTTTGTCGATACGTTTGATAATTTTTTAGCTGATGTTGGTTCTCTTATTCCACATCTTTCCATGGATTGTAGGTTGTCGTGTCTTTTTTGGACCAATCTATTTTTCTCAGATCTGTCCGTACCAAATCTAGGAAGGTGCTTAACCATTAGTTTTTGTGCAGGGGTGGCATCTTGTTTGACCTAATTCTAAGATTGGCTGGACTTTTGGACAGTACAGTAGAGTCCTCTTCTTCAGATTTCTCATTCTCATCAAGTAGAGAGTTAATGATTTGAAGTATCTCCTCGTCTTTGCTTGTGGTGGTGTTTGTGTCTTTGCTGTCACTGTTGTACGTGTGCAGCAATCTTTGGAATACGTTTCGAAGGAAAAGCACTATGGGCCAGATTCAGGTAGAGTTAGGCTGGAGTATCAGTGATACTCCAGCCTAACTGTCACTTTAAGCCGGCGTTTCTGTTTTCTGTAACCAGAAAACAAGAAACGCCGGGTTGGAGTTCCGATGCGATCGGCGTAATTGAATTTCGCCATCGCAACTTTAATTTAAAAATGGCGCCGCTGATTTACGCTGAAAAAATATGTTAATCAGCGGGAACCGGCAATTCACGATCGTATTCAGGCGCGACGCAGTGACTTTCCGACGTTTCCGTAAGCGATACGCGGCGTAAAGATAAAGCAGCCCCCTAGTGGAGTATCCTATGTTAAGTATAGCCGTCGTCATCGCGTCGGAAAAAAAAAAATCGCGTCACTTGCGTAAAACGTCCATGAATGGGGATTTGACGTCATTGACGTTCACTGACAGAATTTGGAGCATGCGCACTGGGATGCATTGACAGTTGACGCATGCGCAGAATCTGGCCCTATATCTTTATATACGATGAATTCATCCATCGTGTTCATTGGGGAGAAGGACATGCCCTTTTGTAGGAGGCTAGTATGTCTTGGTTTTAGGGGAAAGCTGGAGAGATTGATGATTTTCATGTCACTAGCTCGCTCGTGGTCGTTCAATGTCCCCTTTGACTCCTCTGACTTCTGGTGTTCGGGCCACCTTTGCCCGAATTTCGTCCTCTATCCGGTTGTTGTTGGCTTCTCAATGTCTGTTAGTGATTGGCTATGTCCTCTAGTCGCTGTCTGCCTCCGGGGTCTCCTCCTACCACCCCTCCCTTCTCTAAAAAAAACTATTTAGCCCTCACGTAGAATTTTTTTTTTCATATCAGGTGTTGTACATTTATTTATTTATTTAATAAACTTTATACTTTTGGATAAATCCATATAGTCAGTGTACTCAAAATAGTCCTTGATTCTTGGTCCTCTGCTGACTAGAATACCTTTATATATTTATGCAGTTAAGGACTGAATCACTGACCTGCTACACCTGACTTCTATCAATAGCCTCATTCTCTCCACTTTTCATTATGCATCTTGCCTTACAGGTGCCAACAAAAATATAAAAAAAATGTTGACTATACAACCGCGTTAAGAAAAAAAGAGGGGGAGAAAATGCACTGGACTGCATCAAAAACACGTAAAAAACGAAATGCAGAAATAATCTGGACTGCTTTTCTGTGGTGGGAACTGGCATTCAGACGCACACACATCCAGGTCTATGAACCCATACGGCATACCTGTAGTTCTCGATAGTAGTGAAAGGAGGCAGTGATGACTTGTTTTCTCAAAAGTGGTGAAAGGAAGCATTGATTGACACATATTTCTTAATACTGCTGAAAGAAAGCAGCAAGGGACATGGGTTTCTCAATAGTTATGTAAAGAGGTAGTGAGGAACGTGGACATGGAAGGACGTGTTTCTCAGTAGTGGTGAAGGACTCGATGTTGCTTCATAGCAATGGAGATGTTTCTTCAAAGTGGTGAAAAAGGGCAGGAAATGTTTGTTTCTCTATAGTGGTCAAAGGTGTTAGACAGCAATAGACGCAATGCTCCTTTATGGCGGAAGTAACCGTAGACATGTGGCGAGGGTGCACTAAAGGCCTGGAGAAGCAAGCCACTTCAGCTTCTGATGATCCAAGATTCTCTGCTGGTAAGTTGCTCATTGAAGGAGGTATTAAACCTAGTTAGATTGGGATATATCATGCCACCCTGTGAGCTGACTTCACACTCCCTGACAATTTTTTGCTGATGATTTTTGTGATTGAATGTTCAAAGAAGATTTATACAAGAAAAAACACAGCAAGTTAGTAGTACTGTTCAGACTATATTCTGTACCTAACAGCGCCATAAGATTTCATGTTTTATATTTTTCAATTATGGAAAACTACACCAAGTACATAGTCATGCATATCCAGCCCCAGAGAGGACCTTGCACTTTGTCTCTGTAGCCATTTGGATTTATCTTTGGTGGAAGCCACATAACCTACCAGTATGCTTTGAAAAGTCTTGGTAAAGCAGTGGAAACACATATACACACACACACACGGAGAACAAATAACACTCTAATGCCGCGTACACACGGTCAGAACAAATGTTCGATGTCGGAAATTCCGACCGTGTGTAGGGTCCATCGGACATTTGCTGTCGGAATTTCCGACAACAAAAATTTGAAAGCTGGTTCTCAAATTTTCCGACAACAAAATCTGTTCTCGGAAATTCTGACCGTGTGTAGACAATTCCAACGCACAAAATTCCACGCATGCTCTGAATCAAGTACGAGACGGAAGCGCTCGGTCTGGTAAAAGTAGCGTTCGTAATGGAGATGCACATTTGCCACGCTGTAACAGACTGAAAAGTACAAGGCTGAAAAGCGCAAATCGTCTCAACAAATTTCTACATTACAAGACTGGTATTGAACTTCCCTTTAATAGTGCCGTTGTACGTCTTGTACATCACCGCGTTCTTGGTATTCAGAATTTCCGACATTTGTGCGACCGTGTGTATACCAGACAAGTTTGAGCCAACATCTATCAGAAAAAAATCCACGGTTTTGTTGTCGGAATTTCCGATTGTCTGTACGCGGCATAAGGGTACAGTCACATGGTCAAATAGCAGCGATTTGTTGCTGGCGGTTGTAAATGCTTCCTCCACACACTATATGATCAGCAGCATCTCTCTGCCGCTGTCAGGTTTATACTCTGTACACAGTAATGGCCAGTGCTGCTGTTTGCATGTAGCTGCCCATTCAAGCAGTTACACGCAAATCGAGCCCCTGGCTGACCCTGAACACCTAGTGAGTTTCCATGGTCAGCGTTTCTGCGTGTTCTGACTGCACACCAGCCACAGTTAATCGATAAGTTGGTATACAGGCATGGCAGAGAATGTTGCTGTGTCCAGAGGTGACATTTAGCCACCTCAGAATGTAGCAAACTATCTGCAGATATGTGAATGTAGCCTAAGGCCCCTTTCACACTTGTATGACTTGTCCTACGACTTGGGACTGCAAAGTCGTATGATAAGTAATTTTCCCAATGCTTTCCAATGACTACCATTCATATTAGTACAACTTCTAAGTCCTTCTGACCTCAAAGTAGTCCCTGCACTGTCCGATTTTGATGTGAGTTACACAGGTATTCCCTGAAATCATGTTGAAATTGTGGCAAAATCATGGCAAAATAGCGCAGCTTTGAAGTCGTGCTAGTGTGAAAGGAGCCTTAGGAGAAAGCCTTTTATCTCTTTTGGAGTATGCTGTATATGCTTTAGAACAGGGATCCTCAAACTATGGCCCTCCAGCTGTTGCGTTACTACACTTCCAATGAGGCATTGTAAACCTCTGACATTCACAGCCATGACTAGGCATGATGGGAATTGTAGTTCCTGAACAACTGGAGGGCCGTAGTTTGAAGACCCCTGGTCTAGAACATTTTTCAACACTGTACTGTACATTTTGTGGCACTGTATACAATCAGCCTAGAAGTGGAAATGTTGAAGATCTCACATGCCAGTATAAAGCAGCCTACCAGTTTTTAGATGTAACTGCATTGGCTTTCTTTTTTAGCCTTGCTTGCTTTTTTCATCTGGTGATCTGGCCACTTAGGCTCCCTTCACACCCAGGCGTTTTGAATTGCGTGCGGAACTGCAAACTTCTTTTGGAGCGATGCGAGATTTGGTTTGTGCAATTGTTGCATGAAAATTGCAGCAGAATCACACTGTTTTTAGGTGAAATTATTGACACCTGAACACGCTGATGTGTGATTTGAAATTTAGCCTGGATTCACACTATTGCGAATACAATCCATGTGATTTGTACCGCAATGCTGTGCCAATCACATGCGATGTCCATGCAATGTGAATTCAGCCATACAGTTGAATGGCTTAACTTGCATTGGATTTGCATGAAAAAGGTGCAGGAACTTTTTTTGCCCCCGTACTGGAATCGGATTGCATGGGTCTACAGACCCATGTGTTGCGATTCTTGTCTGAATTAACAGTTTACACTGCGATCTGCAAACCAATCTGGGGGCGTCATTAACTCTGTATTGACACCTGCAGAGGTTCGTAGAGGGCAGTGTGAACTACCTGTGAGGGAGATGTGGGAAACGGCATTGGAATCGCACTGGTTTCCGCATCGCAATAGTGTGAACCCAGGCTTATTCTGTTGTTTTTCAGCAGAACAAGCTCTCTGCAAATGTGGCAGTTTAAAGCGGTATTTCACCCTAAATATAAGATCTCCCATGCGATCCAGCATACTGGCGTCAGCGCCAGTATGCTGTTTTTTTTTTTTTTAATCGCACACTTACTGTATTATAGTGGAATTCCTTTTTTGTCCCCCGTGGTGGACCGCGCCAGTATAGCGCGTCACATCTTCCGAAAATACCCGATATGGACTCGGGTAATCTCGGCGAAAATGCGGCGCCTGCGCACAGACCTAGGAGCTGACTGCGCAGGCGCCGTATTTCTCCGAGTCCTACGGCTATGGCGCGTCACGCCCTCCGAAATAGGACTCGGAGAAATACGGCGCCTGCGCAGTCAGCTCCTAGGTCTGTGCGCAGGCGCCGCATTTTCGCCGAGATTACCCGAGTCCATATCGGGTATTTTAGGAAGATGTGACGAGCAATACTACAGCCGTCCACCGCGGGGGACAAAAAAGGAATTACACCATAATACAGTAAGTGTGCGATTAAAAAAAAAAAAACCCAGCATACTGGCGCTGACGCCAGTATGCTGGATCACATGGGAGATCTTATATTTAGGGTGAACCTCCGCTTTAAGGTCCTGAACGATTTAACTTTCCAGATAGTCATATGTCGTCCTTGACTTTGTGCAGGTATATCTGAATGATGCCTGCAGCTATGGGCATCATTCAGATATCGGCTTTTTGAGACAGCGATTCCCTAAACCATATGTGTCGAACACAAGGCCCGCGGGCCGCATCCGGCCCTTTAGGCCATTTCATGTGGCCCTCGCACCTCTCCTGCAGCTCCAGCCCTCCTCTGGTCCTCCTTCACCCTTACTTTCTGTTTTTTAGCAATGCATCCAGCTTCTTCCCAGCAGCAGCATAAGGAAAGGGGGGTGCACTGTGGTGTAAGGGAGAGTGGGGGACTCAACTTCTGATGGTGGGGTGGCTCTCAACATCTAATGTAAGGGGAGGGGATGCGCTGGACATCTAATCTTACAGGTACAACTGGCCCTTTTGAGGGCAATCATAATGCTGATGCGGCCCACGATGAAATTGAGTTTGACACCCCTGCCCTAAACCATAAGAATGATCATAGCGGCTGTTCCGCCGTTTGATCGTTCTTATAGGCGGCCTCCTCTCGCCGCTTCCATCAGCGAGACGGAGACGGATCTGCCGGCCCTGGATGTTTACCATAGAGATTTCCGGTGGAACAAATTTTTTCTGGAGTCTCTATGATCGTTCGGAGGACGGGCACGATGTTATGAGGTCAGGCCCAGCCATTGCATTCAAACAATCGTTGCCTCCTTGGCTGAGAAGCCGGGAGCCTTTTCTTTTGTAATAGGAATAAAAGTGATAATTTTTTTTTTTTTCAAGCAGAAGCGAACCCATACGCAAGTCCCACCCACATATGAAAACGGTGTTCAAACCACACATGTGAGGTATCGCCATAAACGTTAGAGCGAAAGCAATAATTTTAGCCATAGACCTCCTCTGTAACTCA
Organism: Rana kukunoris; assembly: GCA_029574335.1. Taxonomy (NCBI): domain Eukaryota; kingdom Metazoa; phylum Chordata; class Amphibia; order Anura; family Ranidae; genus Rana; species Rana kukunoris. The sequence goes on along the minus strand of CM056054.1, from coordinate 165,382,990 downwards.
AAACAACCTGTAAAAAAAAAAAAAAATTTAAATGGAATGGCGCTCGTGTGACATGTTGGGTATCTATTTACTTGGCTTAACTTCATCTTTCACAAAAAAAGTGGGCTTTACTGTTTTTTTTTTTTTAAACATGTTCGATAAATTGCTACACAAATAGCGTGCGAGATAAAAAGTTGCAACGACCGCTATTGTATTCTCTAGGGTAAAAAACATATATAATGTTTGGGGGTTCTATGTAATTTTCTAGCAAATACATTATGATTTTTATATGTTGGAGAGAAATGTCAGAATTGGCCTGGGTGGCAAGTGGTTAAAAACATCAGTTGTGCCGCATTTACATGCCATGTTTGCATTGAGAAGCGCTCAATTGTTTGTGTTGTGTGCTCTAAATTCAAGACAAGCAGAGGGACTAGTCATCAGTTTATTGCCTTTAGGTTCCCTGCAGTCAAAGCATTCCCCAATAGCAACATTCCATGCCTTGTTCTGACACATTAAACCGGAACAAGGGCCGCATTCGGGTTGAGCCATTCTGTGGCTGCAGAGACAAGCTCAGAATTTGTCAGAGGAGTTCTGTCGTTCTCTCTGCTTCAGACTCCTGAGACAAGGTGAGGGTTGGCGACGAGGGGACGTTGTGGCTGCGCAGAGAGGTGCAGGATCTGTAGGAGTTCTGTTATCCTCTGCTAAGAAAGGTGGGGAGGTCAGAGATGAGCCTTTCCATGGCTGCAGAGACAAGCTCGGGATCTGTCAGAGGAGTTCTTTCTTCCTCTCTGCTGCAGACTGCTAAGACAAGGTGGGGGTGGAGACGAGGGAGCGTTGCGGCTGTGCAGAGAGGTGCAGGATCTGTAGGAGTTCTGTTGTCCTCTGCTGAGACAGTGGTGGTGGTGGGGAGGGGGGGGGGGCGAGATGATCCTTTCCATGGCTGCAGAGACCAGCTCAGGATCTGTCAGAGGAGTTCTTTCTTCCTCTCTGCTGCAGGCTGCTTAGACAAGGTGGGGGGGGGAAATGAGGGGGCATTGCCGCTGCGCAGAGAGGTGCATGATCTGTAGGCGGAGTTCTGTGTCCTCTGCTGAGACGGTGGGAGGGGGGGGGGTCAGAGATGATCCTTTTCATGGCTGCAGAGACAAGCTCAGGATCTGTCGGAGGAGTTCTGTCGTCCTCTCTGCTGCAGACTGCTGAGAAGAGGGGGTGTTGTGGCTGCGCAGAGAGGGGCAGGATCTGTAGGATTTATGTTGTCCTCTGCTGAGAGGGGGGGGGGGGTCAGAGATGATCCTTTTCGTGGCTGCAGAGACAAGCTCAGGATTTGGCGGAGGAGTTCTGTCGTCCTCTCTGCTGAGACGAGGGGGTGTTTCGGCTGCGCAGAGAGGTGCAGGATCTGTAGGAGTTCCGTTGTTCTCTGCTGAGACGGGGGGTCAGAGATGATCCTTTTCGTGGCTGCAGAGACAAGCTCAGGATCTGTTGGAGGAGTTCTGTCGTCCTCTCTGCTGCAGACTGCTGAAACGAGGGGGTGTTGTGGCTTCGCAGAGAGGGGCATGATCTGTAGGAGTTCTGTTGTCCTCTGCTGAGAGGGGGGGGTCAGAGATGATCCTTTTCGTGGCTGCAGAGACAAGCTCAGGATTTGGCGGAGGAGTTCTGTCGTCCTCTCTGCTGAGACGAGGGGGTGTTGTGGCTTCGCAGAGAGGGGCAGGATCTGTAGGAGTTATGTTGTCCTCTGCTGAGAGGGGGGGGGGGGGTCAGAGATGATATGATCCTTTTCGTGGCTGCAGAGACAAGCTCAGGATCTGTCTCGGAGGAGTTCTGTCGTCCTCTCTGCTGCAGACTGCTGAGACGAGGGGGCGTTGTGGCTGCGCAGAGAGGGGCAGGATCTGTAGGAGTTCTGTTGTCCTCTGCTGAGACGGGGGGGGGGGGGGGGGGGGGGGGGGGGGGGTCAGAGAGATGATCCTTTTCGTGGCTGCAGAGACAAGCTCAGGATTTGGCGGAGGAGTTCTGTCATCCTCTCTGCTGCAGACTGCTGAGACTAGGTGGGGGCCGACACTAGGGAGGTTCTGCAGGAGAGGTGTGAGGGCCACATTAAAAGGGTCTTGTGTTTGACACATGTGCCTTAGATCAGGGGTCTCAAACTAGTGGCACTCCAGCTGATGCAGAGCTACAATTCCCATGAGGCATTGCAAGGCTGACAGTTACAAGCATGACCCCCATAGGCAGAGGCATGTTGGGACTTGTAGTTCCACAACAGCTGGAGGGCCACCGGTTTGAGACCCCTGCCTTAGATGATCTCACTCTGCAGATTATATAGCCATGAGACTCAAAGTCCAGGAATTTTACTGCTGTCTTTAGGAGGAATTTTAAGTCTAAATGTATATTTTCAGGTGACGTCTTAGGCACAGATAACATTACTAGATGTTCCCTGTAAGATCGCTGACCTTTTCCAGTTCCAGTCTAAGTCGCACAGCCGCTTTCTGCTTGCTGTGGTTTTAGTGCAGCAGATCATTCAGGGTTTTGTATAAAAGAGAAGCATTAGACAGAAGTAATTTAAATGTTAATTCTTTACCAAACTCTTCTTAATCCAGCATCTTCTGAATTGTTTGGTGTGCATGCTGTAAGTAGGTTGGTTGTATTTCTGTAACGTATTGCTTGTTATGTATGAACATTGTATCTCTAGCTCATGATAATCCTTTGAAGGATAGTGTGCAGTCATAAGCTGCTAAACCTCATGTCAGTGTACTGTAAATCTCAACTCCATTTACAAATTCAAACTGACTCCGGCAATTACAGTTTAGTTATCTGATTAAAGTTTGCCGGTATAAATTTATAAAAAAGCAGCAGCTTTATATTAAAAGTGGATGACTGATATCAACATCCCAAACATGAGAACACTGATTTGGGTTTAACACTAGTTGGTTTATTTTATCTTTGGGAAGATGCACTGACCAAGTCTAAAGTATTTATTTAGTTTTATATGTATGAAATCCTTATGCTGTGGTTGATCTATAACTATATTGCAGTTCCTTTATTGCACAGATGATGGTGCTGTTGTGCCACTATTGATGAAAGCGATCTGCTGAGGTTGGTAATAACCCATGAAATAAGTAGGCAGGAGCCAGCAGGCCATGTCTTGTAACCTTTGAGGTATATTAATGTGCCCTCTGAGCATTTCTTGTCTGTCTGGATGAGCTTTGAGCTGTGCAAGGGTGAGAGAGCTGCAAAATGAAGCTTCAAAACAAGATGTTAATGGTGAATCTGGCATAATCTGAAACCTATAAATATTCCAACCATGTTGTGATGAGAAAGCTTCTGTCTGCTTTCAGAGGAAGAGACACCACAGAGCAAACTTTCCGCCTTGGGATCGTGCTGTGTCTCACTGAGAACAGGGCGGACGGGGACTAGAGCAGCCGGCAGACACCCTTCTAGCTGCTAAGGAACAGCAAGTCCCAGCATGCCCTGCTTAAAGAGCAGCAGTACATTTTAATATACATGAGAGGCTTGCTACATATGCATGACATCTGCACACTTCCTTTTATGTATTAATTTTACATCAGTAAGATGTCATATTTTATACTTTACAATTTAAGGCTTCAGTCACACAGCCATGAAAAATTACTGATGTTATTACAGATGTGTTTTCTAGGAGAAATGTTCCTGGGTAAAGATCCGTAAAATACTTGCATAAAGATGCGTTTAGCCCTGGTTCACACTAATGCAATTTGACACATCAAATCCCATGTCAAATCAGCGGCATTTGCCGGCAATGGCACCATACTAATCTGTGCGATGCCGCATCAGTTTCAAAAAGTAGCTTCTGTACTACTTTTTGTGATTTCGGCACGCGATTTACATTGACATCTGTGCATAAATTGTACAGATGTGTCTGTAATCGCGGTCAAAATCGGGACCGACAGGCGGGAGCTGAACTCGCACTGCTTCATTCCCGCAGCGCAGTGTGAATCTGTGCTTAAACACTTAAAGCTTGTATGCATATATGAATGATCACTTGTTAATTTCCAATTTTTTTTTAGACGTCACGTGATTACAAACGCGTATACATGCATTTATATGTGTAAGCGCATAAAGTGCAAGTTCTGAGATGCAGATTTTACATTCTGTGTTACAGATCTGAATGCAGTGCATGGTTATGCACCTGTGTGAATGGCTCCATTGAAATCGGTGCAGCTGTGTTTAGATTAAAAATTAGAAAACGCACATCATCAGTAATGATCCCCCTCCGTATGCTCAGCGGGGATCGCTTTGTTGATTCCCGCTGAGCCGGCGGGTGGCAGGGCGGTCCCCGCACACTGCGCAGGGACCGCCCTGTCTTTTCTTCGCTCTCCCCTATGGGGGGGATCAGATGAACACAGGCCATATGTCTATGTTCATCCGATCTGCAGACGGAAGGAAAAATAGGGTTTTCTTATGTCTGCAGAATCGGATCATTGCGGAGGCGGGCGAGATGTTCATCCGCTGACACCCGCAATCTCATAGGGACCAATGTATGTCCCTTTTTCAACCGCAAATGGATGGATGAAAAAGCGGAGATACGGTCCGCAGGTGTGAAAGGGGCCTTACACTTGCAACATGCCAAGTACTCAGTGCATATCACATACTTTATAAATGTAACCGAAAGGTGTGATAACTGCAGAAACCCCCATGCGAATGCCTGAATTTCCACCTAGCTCAGGGTTTGTAGTGTGTTAGACTCAAGCTTACAGAATCATTGGCTTTTCTTGTGTTTTGCTGTCAGTGAATGAATGTGGGCCTAAGGCGGACTCTGTCGCTATGGAGTCTGCCAGCTCCCGCCGGCTCAGCAGGAGATCTCTCTGCTGAGCCGGTGGATGGCAAGTCCCTCTCTACTTACTAAACGAAGAGGGGCTTGTACAGTGCCGCTGTCTCCTATGGAGAGATCTGTCCGTTTTCATCAGATCTCACCCGATTCGATCCGCCATGGACAGATGGGGACGTATCGCCAGCTGTCTGATTTTGGCGGATCGGGTCGGATGTCACCGCTCTCGGCTCAGAGCAGAGGGGAGAACTGAGCGAGGTGTTTGATCGCTCAGTTCACAGTGCAGAGGTGGCAAAGGACAGGTGCAGCATCGGATCCATACTGCATTCACCTAGGTGAGTATAGGGGTTTATTTTTCGTTAACTCCATGCATTAATTAGAAGTAACACTGTAGCTTTAAGGCTAGGTTCACACTGCTGCTAATTCTATTGTGAATTTGAGCCGTTGTGATTTCTCAAATTCGCAAGTCATTTTAATTACATAGTTTAACATTAGTGCTGTTCACATCAATGCGTTGCGAATATAAGCTGCAGGAAAAAAGGGTCCTGTGTGAGTTTGATCTGTGTGCGATGCGAATTCAGCTCTATAGACTGGCATTCCCTGAAAATCGCAGCAAAATCACGGCCGCGAATCGCGGCAAAAACGTAGCTGCGAAATCGCGGTAAAATCATGATTTTGAATTCTCAAAGAGAATTAGTAAAATAAACATTGTACTTCTAGCAATTAAAGACTATGTTTTTATTGTGTACCCAACACCACACAAAATGTGAACCTTATGGGATTTATTAGCTAGTTACTGTTTGGGAATTGCATTGTTTTGATTTGAAAATGGTACATTAAACTTGAATGTATAGACCTGTATAGAATGGTGAATGATTTTGCCCAGTCTCTTCTTTTCTGACTAATAATTCGTGTTCAGGCCTTATCCACATGCAACAAATGTGGCTAAAGCTGTGTGTTGCACACTCATTTAGGCACGTTTAGGTGTGCCAAGCGTTTGAGCATTGATGGTGTTCATTGACCAGAATAATAATTCTTGTCGCAATTGCGACTGGGCGCCCAGATTTTGTCGAGCTCTGGTGTGTGTTTGTAATATATATATATATATATATATATATATATATATATATATATATATATATATATATATATATATATATATATAGTGTGCTTAATGTACCCAAGTGAGTCTAGCTGTCGATTTAGGTACAACCAGCATGTTGGATTTTTAGCATGCCATTATTGCCAGCAACTATAGCATTCCTTAGTTACATAGTAGGTGAGGTTGAAAAAAGACACAAGTCCAACCTATGTGTGTGATTATATGTCAGTATATCCCTGTATGTTGTCGTCATTCAAGTGTTTATCTAATAGTTTCTTGAAACCATCGATTCCCCCTGCTGAGACCACTGCCTGTGGAAGGGAATTCCACATCCTTGCCACTCTTACAATAAAGAACACTCTACGTAGTTTAAGGTTTAATGAGTGGCCGTGTGTCTTGTTAAACTCCCTTACGCGGAAAAGTTTTATTCCTATTGTGGGGTCACCAGTACAGTATTCATAAATTGAAATCATATCCACTCTCAAGCGTCTCTTCTCCAGAGAGAATAAGTTGACTGCTCGCAACCTTTCCTCATAACTAATATTTTCCATACCCTTTATTAGCTTTGTTGGTCTTCTTTGTACTCACTCCATTTCCAGTACATCCTCCCTGAGGACTGTTGCCCAGAACCAGACAGCATACTCTAGGTGCGGCCAGACCAGAGTCTTGTAGAGCGTGGCAACATTCTGTTTGCTTCGTTAGCAGCAGCTTGGCATTGCATGCCATTGCTGAGCCTATCACCTACTAGGACCCCCCCCCCCCTGTCCTTTTCCATTCTAGATTCCCCCAGAGGTTCTCCCCCTAGGGAGTAGATTGCATTCATATTTTTGCACCCAAATGGATTATTTTAAATTTTTCTACATTGAACCTCATTTGCCATGTAGTTGCCCACCCCATTCATTTGTTGAGATCTTTTTGCAAGGTTTCCACATCCTGTGGAGAAGTTATTGCCTTGGTTAGCTTCGTATTGTTCGCAAATACAGAGATTGAACGGTTTACCCCATCCTCCAGGTCATTTATGAACAAATTAAACAGGATTGGGCCCAGCACAGAACCCTGGGGGACCCCACTACCCACCCCTGACCATTCAGAGTACGCCCCATTTATCACCTGCCTCTGAACTCGCCCTTGCAGACAGTTTTCAATCCATGTACTCGCCCTATGGTCCATGCCAACGCACCTTATTTTGTACAGTAAATGTTTTTGGGGAACTTTGTCAAATGCTTTTGCAAAACTCAGATGCACTACATCTACGGGCCTTCCTTTATCTAGATGGCAGCTCACCTCCTCATAGAAGGTTAATAGATTGATTCGGCAAGAACGATTCTTCATAAATCCATGCTGATTACTGCTAATGATACCGTTCTCATTACTAAAATCTTGTATATAGTCCCTTGTCACCCCCTCCAAGAGCTTACATACTATTGATGTTAGGCTAACTGGTCTGTAATTCCCAGGGATGTATTTTGGGCCCTTTTTAAATATTGCTGCTACATTGAGTTTTCTCCAATCAGCTGGAGTTCTTTTGGCATGGATGGCTCTCTGCTCTCATAATACCTTTTTGTAGCTGCAGGAAAGAAAATTGCATAGACTATGGTCTGCTTTACATAAAGGAGCTTTTTACTGGCAAAAAAAAAAAACATGACACCTGTAAAATTCCCCTTTTTTTTTCTTCTTTTTTTTTTAAAGCCCAATATGCATGAGGCCTTGGGCCCCTTTCACACTGAGGAGTATTTCAGGTGTTTTAGCGCTAAAAATAGCGCATAAATAACACCTGAAATACTCCTGCCCCAGCATTCTCAATGTGAAATCCCTCCTTCCCATTGAAAAACAATGGGACACCACGGTAATACCGCTGGCAATGCGCCTCGCCGATATCGGCCGAAAACCGCCGTAATTCCTCAGCAATTCCGACGAATACCACCGCCGCACATGCTGCCCCAGTGTGAAAGGGGCCTTAGGCTGAATGCAGCTTTTCCTGTCGGCAGAGAATCCTTTAGTTCAGCAGCCACAATTGCATGCTTACATTCAGGCGAATATAATATACATTCTCAAAGAAAAACCTGCATGAATATGAGGCTGGTATATTAATTGCATATTTGCATGACACTCTGTCTCCAGCTGACTCGGCTTCTATTTTGCTACAATTTGCTATTAAGTGACTTATAAATCCATAAACGTAGGACCATTAGGATCAGCTCTCCAGATCAGGGGTAGGAGGACTTTTCTCTCCTGCTATAAATCTCTCCTGCAAGCGAAGCTTCATTTCCACGATCTGTCCTCTGGAAACAGACGTTTAGCAGCAGAATCACTCTGAGAAAAGGCAGCTTACATTTTTTAATATAATCGTATTGTAAATTAACACTTCGCTGGAAGTTACTATGCGAGTGCTAGGATCAACTGATCCAAATTTCCCATTACTAGGTCCGTGGATTTGCATGTGTTCTGGGTTATATTATTTATGTGTGTGTGTGTGTACAGATGGAGATATATACACATGCATGTGTGTAAAATATATATATATATATATATATATATATAATATTGTGTGTGTTTTATATGTATATATTTTCACCCATTTTTATTTTAAATTATTTTCCTGCAAAACGGTAATAGATTTTTGCATTGATTGTTTGCTGGCACATTTCACAGCCTTTACCATTAAGGTTAGAAAGCTCTAGATCAATATATAACTTAAACTCATTATATGTAGCCTTGCAAGGACAGACAGGCATGAAGCCCACTTTTTTTTTTTTTTTTTTTCCTGGGAGGGGTTGCTGAGATTGCCCCAAATCCCGGAGAGAATTGTGCTCTCTTTTGATACGTTGTGGGTGACTTTGTCCCGTTTTGAAGGTAACAGCTTATTACAAGCACATTTAAATCCCCCCATTAATAGGAGCAATTAAAGAATAGCTCCATTTCCAGCAAATTAACAACCCGGAGAGGTAATTGCGACATAAATGAAGATAAATTTGTTTTAATGTTGCGAGAAAGGGAGGGAGGCCAGGAGAGAGTGTCAGGTTTGGGGAGGGGGGGATGTTTTATGGCTAATGTAGGATTCATTGCTCTGGCCGAGCAGAGCTTAAGGGGCAATGGGGGCGGGGGGGGGGGGGGGGGGGGGGGGGGCGCTGCTTTCCAAAACTAGAAGTGTTTAATGTCAGCATCAAAGGTGCATGCTCATCTCAGCCTTACCATAGTGGTATGTGAAATCCATGTTTATATACGGTTCCATTCACTTGATCTTGTGCATCCACAGATGGTAGCATTTTTTACATTGGTTTCTGCAGCATGCATTATTTTAGAATATTGATATTTTGCCTTTTTCATGTGTTTTTTTTTATTTTTATTTACTTTCATGTATACATTAAGTCAAAAATATAAATAATACAATTGGTCGGTGAGAAAAAATGCATTGTAAAAAAAAAAAAAAAGTAACTGCATTTGTTTTAAAGTATTAAATGGAAACTATACTGTTTTTACAGTTTGTTTATAGAAGTATTAATGCTGCGATATGCCTCTCTAGTGACTTTGCACAGCATGCTCTCATGTGTGTTGGAGGGAAGGAGGGTTATTTTTTCTTTTCAAATTACAGAAAATATTCAAGTATTACCTGTTAATTTTTAAATTAGGTACTGGGGTGCGGGTTAGCAGAGTGTTAGATCTCAGATGAGATTATTGGATAAGTTGTGCTTTTGGTATATGCTTGAATATTTTGTTTTCAGTAGTGCTGAAAACAATAATTCCGTGTGTGTGTGTATATATATATATATACAGGGAGTGCAGAATTATTAGGCAAGTTGTGTTTTTGAGGATTAATTTTATTATTGAACAACAACCATGTTCTCAATGAACCCAAAAAACTCATAATTATCAAAGCTGAATATTTTTGGAAGTAGTTTTTAGTTTGTTTTTAGTTTTAGCTATTTTAGGGGGATATCTGTGTGTGCAGGTGACTATTACTGTGCATAATTATTAGGCAACTTAACAAAAAACAAATATATACCCATTTCAATTATTTATTTTTACCAGTGAAACCAATATAACATCTCAACATTCACAAATATACATTTCTGACATTCAAAAACAAAACAAAAACAAATCAGTGACCAATATAGCCACCTTTCTTTGCAAGGACACGCATGCAGCCTGCCATCCATGGATTCTGTCAGTGTTTTGATCTGTTCACTATCAACATTGCGTGCAGCAGCAACCACAGCCTCCCAGACAATGTTCAGAGAGGTGTACTCTTTTCCCTCCTTGTAAATCTCACATGATGATGATGATGGACCACAGGTTCTCAATGGGGTTCAGATCAGGTGAACAAGGAGGCCATGTCATTAGTTTTTCTTCTTTTATACCCTTTCTTGCCAGCCACGCTGTGGAGTACTTGGACGTGTGTGATGGAGCATTGTCCTGCATGAAAATCATGTTTTTCTTGAAGGATGCAGACTTCTTCCTGTACCACTGCTTGAAGAAGGTGTCTTCCAGAAACTGGCAGTAGGACTGGAAGTTGAGCTGGACTCCATCCTCAACCCGAAAAGGCCCCACAAGCTCATCTTTGATGATACCAGCCCAAACCAGTACTCCACCTCCACCTTGCTGGCGTCTGAGTCGGACTGGAGCTCTCTGCCCTTTACCAATCCAGCCACGGGCCCATCCATCTGGCCCATCAAGACTCACTCTCATTTCATCAGTCCATAAAACCTTAGAAAAATCAGTCTTGAGATATTTCTTGGCCCAGTCTTGACGTTTCAGCTTGTGTGTCTTGTTCAGTGGTGGTCGTCTTTCAGCCTTTCTTACCTTGGCCATGTCTCTGAGTATTGCACACCTTGTGCTTTTGGGCACTCCAGTGATGTTGCAGCTCTGAGATATGGCCAAACTGGTGGCAAGTGGCATCTTGGCAGCTGCACGCTTGACTTTTCTCAGTTCATGGGCAGTTATTTTGCGACTTGGTTTTTCCACACGCTTCTTGCGACCCTGTTGACTATTTTGAATGAAACGCTTGATTGTTCGATGATCACGCTTCAGAAGCTTTGCAATTTTAAGAGTGCTGCATCCCTCTGCAAGATATCTCACTATTTTTGACTTTTCTGAGCCTGTCAAGTCCTTCTTTTGACCCATTTTGCCAAAGGAAAGGAAGTTGCCTAATAATTATGCACACCTGATATAGGGTGTTGATGTCATTAGACCACACCCCTTCTCATTACAGAGATGCACATCACCTAATATGCTTAATTGGTAGTAGGCTTTCGAGCCTATACAGCTTGGAGTAAGACAACATGCATAAGGAGGATGATGTGGTCAAAATACTCATTTGCCTAATAATTCTGCACTCCCTGTATATATATTACACACAGTGAGGGGGGAAAAAGTATTTGACCCCCTGCTGATTTTGTACCTTTACTTACTGACAAAGAAATGATCAGTCTATAATTTTCATGGTAGATTTATTTTAAAAGTGAGCGAAAATAACTACAAAAATATCCCAGAAAAATGCATTTTAAAAAAGCTATAAGTTTATTTGCATTTTAATGAGTGAAATAAGTATTTGACCCCTTCACAAAACATGACTTAGTACTTGGTGGCAAAACCCTTGTTGGCAATCACAGAGGTCAGAAGTTTCCTGAAGTTGGCCACCTACCAGGTTTGCACACATCTCAGGAGGGATTTTGTCCCACTCCTCTTTACAGATCCTCTCCAAGTCATTAAGATTTCCAGACTGCCGTTTGGTAACTTGAACCTTCAGCTCCCTCCACATATTTTCTTTGGGATGAAGGTCTGGAGACTGGCTAGGCCACTCCAGGACCTTTTTATGTGCTTTTTCTTGAGCTCCCTTTTTGCCTTGGCCGTGTGTTTTGGGTCATTGTCATGCTGAAATACCCATCCACGACCCATTTTCAGTGCCCTGGCTGAGGGAAGGAGGTTCTCACCCAAGATTTGGCTCTACATGGCCTGTCCATCGTCCCTTTTATGTGACGACAGTGTCCTGTCCCCTTAGCAGAAAAGCACTCCCAAAGCATAATGTTTCCACCTCCGTGTTTGATGGTGGGGATAGTGTTCTTGAGGTCATAGGCAGCATTCCTCTTCTTTCAAACATGGCGAGTTGAATTTATGCAAAAAGCTTGATTTTTGGTCTCATCTGACCACAACACTTTTGCCCAGTTCTCTTCTAAATTATTCAGATGTTCATTGGCAAACTTCAGAGGGGCTGTACATTTGCTTTCTTGGACAGCAGGGGGACAATTGTTTTCTTGGTGACTAGGGTATATAGGTAACAAGCTGAGATTAGGAGCACTCCCTTAGGCTGGGTTCACACTATACTACACGACAGCAGTACGACTTTCATCCTACTTTGCTCTGCGACATCGGTCCTACATCCATCCTACTTTCATGAACAGGATACTACTTTGATCTGACTTTGTGATAGTCTGACTTGTTCTTTGACCAATCAAAACAATCCCAGAGTGAGATAAATTCCTTTTACTGCTGCTGTAATCACATGTTGGATGTCAAAAGTCGAATGGTAAGGACAAGGCTCCTACTTTGGTCCGACTTCAATAATATTCAATGGGCTGAAGTAGGATCAATGTCAAAACAAAGTAGTACAGGGAGCATTTTCAAAGTTGGACCGGCTTGTGTCAGACCAGTTAAGACAGCTCTCATACGGAAACATTGATTTTTACACGTCATGCGACATGAGCTCCCAAGTGTGAACCAGGCCTTAATCTCTGCTCATTACCTGTATAAAAGACACCAGGGAGCAAGACATTTTGCTGATTGATAGGGGATCAAATACTTATTTCACTCATTAAAATGCAAATCAATTCATAACTTTTTTGAAATGCGTTTTCTGGATTTTTTTTGTTATTCTGTCTTTCACTGTTAAAATCAACCTACCAATAAACTTATAGTCTGATCATTTGTGTCAGTGGACAAACATACAAAATCAGCAGGGGATCAAATACTTTTCCCCCCAACTGTGTGTGTATGTATATATAATATATATGTGTGTGTGTGTGTAATATATATATATATATATAATATAAAAGAGAGATGTGATCAGCTAAAAAAAAAAAAAAAGCATATAAATATAATAAAAGCTTTTTCGTTATCATGTATTAATACGTTTATACATTGGTGCAGCCTTATTTCTGCAGTACATATTCAGGTTCTATTGCCTGCATAATAGCAATACACAGGGACTGTGCTTTTCTCCTTCTCCCACTCTGGGAAGTCCACATGTAAGGCACCTGAATTTATATCAATAGTCATTAAACAGGAATGCTCATCCTATGCCCTGATATAGAAATGACCACTAGGGGGAGCATTTATACATTAAAAAGGGTCGGGAGGGGACATGAGACTGTGAGGACGTGTCTCGTGCGAGCTCCGGCGTCGGCACTATTTCTTCTGCCTTTTATTGCATTATCCCCGGCCAACATCTTCATGGCAAGCATGGGACGGAAATCGGGAAAGACCCTGCCAAAGAAGGGGTCCTCTAACAACTCTATTCGGCGATTCCTGGTGGCGGAGTCAGAAAATTTTCCTGACTCGGATGGCCTGGGCCGCTCGCCTCGTGGTTCAGGAGGAGGCTCCGCCCCCCGCTTGCGGCCTGAACGCAGAGCTCTCTCTCCGGTGTCTTCTGTTGGCTCGGATGGTGGACGGGGACCGGCGGGTCGATCGATCCCTTTGAGCGGTGCGGAGCTACCTACTACAGCGGACCTGGCCTCTATGCTCTTGAACTTGGAGCGTACAATTAAGAAGGAGTTGTCGGGTGTACGCACGGATCTCGCGCAGGTTCTAGAACGCGTGGAGGACTCGGAGCTCCGTCTAGACAGACACGCGGCAGCCATTAGAGACCTGCAAACAGCTACCCAGCAGCTGGCGATCGCCCATAGAATGGCGTTATACAAAATAGAGGACCAAGAGAACCGGAACAACATTCGTATTAGGGGGTTGCCAGAGGCAACGGGCAATGAGGACTTGGTACACTCTGTGCGTGGCATATTCAACGGCCTGCTGGGTAAGCCGGCGGATCACCCCTTGATTCTGGACAGGGTCCATCGCGCATTGCGCCCTCGCAACTTGTCCTCGGATGTTCCTCGGGACGTCATCTGCCGAGTCCATTACTTTGAAGAAAAGGAGCTGACCATGAAAAAGGCGAGGGAAACGGCCTCGCTAGATTTTGATGGAGCAGTCCTCTCTTTTTTCCCTGACCTGGCCAGGGAAACTCTGGAGCGCCGGCGGGCATTGAAACCTCTCACTGAAAAGCTCAAGGAGGCAGCCATCACCAATAGATGGGGCTTTCCATCGGCCCTTATTGCTTCCAGGGATGGGAAGACGGTGGTGCTCCGTTTTCCTGAGGAGCTGGATTCCTTTTGTATGGATCTCAATATTGCCCCCCCCTGTTTTACCGGGTTGGCAAGATCGCATCCCAGCTCTCTCTGCCCCCCCCCCCCCCCCGAGGGCTCCTGGCGAAAGGTCTCTAAGAAAAGGCGCTCGGCATCCATGGGTGCTGGGTCTCAGGCTGATTGATCGGCCCTCTAGCGGTCTCTTTTTCGCTCCCGGATCGGACTCTGTCCTGTGTTGCCACACCGCAAGTATTTGTTGGTCTACTGTCTGATGATGAGCTATGTATGTTTTGCCTGGGCCCTGTTTCGGGTCTCTCGGACTATATGTTCCCTGTATGTTGTTAATGACTTTACTGCATGCTCCTCATCTGAATACTGTTTTTTCTTTTTGCCTACGTTTTCAGTACTTAGGTGTGGTATCTATGTTTCTGCCCCCTGGTATGCGCCCATGCTTTTAGCTTTTAGCAATTAGCCTCTAGCTTTGCAGGGTTGGCCTGGAGATTACTGCATGGTGAATTAGCACTATGGTGCCGGCGCTGGGCTCGGTGTCTGTTGTATGACTTGTGTGGTCATGCGCGGCCGAGTACTGGTGATGGCCCCCCACTCTGTCCCGGGATGCCGCGGGGTTCGGCGTAGCGGGGGGGTTGGCGCCTCTGGCTCCGTCCGCTCCGTGGGGCCGGGCCCGGGTTGTTCCGGGCTAAGCACTGCACTAGTCTGCGTGCAATCGTTAGTTGTTATTTTGTCCTCTGGCTTTATGCCTTGTTCTTTCTCTTCCCCTCCGCTGCCTTCACTTCTTTATGCCTCTCCCCCTGCTTGGCCTTCTGGTCTTTCTTTCTGCCTCTCTGCTTTTACTCCTTCTTCCTCCTGCCCTCCCCCTACTTCTTTCATCCCCCCTTGCCCTTCCTTGGAACCGATCTGACAGGTATTAGTGATGAGGATGGTGCTCTGATTGTAACCAATGGCCACTCTTAATCTGCTTTCTTGGAATGTCCGGGGGCTCCACACTCCTGGTAAGCGCCACTCACTATTTAGAGAACTTAAGAGACTTCGTGGAGATGTGGTGTTTTTACAAGAAACCCATCTCACGCACGCTACACCGGTTAAGCTGTTTGATCCTCTTTTCCCTACTTGGTTCTATTCCCTTTCTGATGTTGCAAAGGAAGAGGGGCTCATCATTTATTCTGGAAGACAGTCTCGTTGATCCATATGGTAGATTTTTGTTTTTAAAGGGCAGTTTGGGCAACCTCTCATGTACATTTTCTAACTTCTACGCCCCGAACCAGGGTCAGGCGAGCTTCCTCTCCATCACGCTTCAGAAGCTGCAGGATTTTGCAAAGGGATGCATTGTGCTAGCAGGCGACCTCAATGTACCTCTGGACCCGCGCTTAGATACCTCACGAGGTGTCTCCTGCCTTCCTTATAGGAGGCTGGCGTTCCTTCGCAGGCGGCTTCTGGAGGTGCAGTTGATGGACGCCTGGAGGATACTGCACCCTCAGGAGAGGGATTTCACCCATTTCTCCCACTTACATCGGTCTCATTCAAGAATAGATTATTTCTTTATTAGCCATCATTATTTAGATTTGGTGTCGGAGGCTAACATTGCCGTCTCCACTATTTCAGATCATGCCCCCATTACTCTACGGCTGCGAGTTTCATCACTGCCAGCTAGGTCGGCTAATTGGAGGCTAAATGACTCTCTGTTGTCGGATGAGATTGATGTGAGGG
Organism: Rana kukunoris; assembly: GCA_029574335.1. Taxonomy (NCBI): domain Eukaryota; kingdom Metazoa; phylum Chordata; class Amphibia; order Anura; family Ranidae; genus Rana; species Rana kukunoris. Next base: position 165,367,038 of record CM056054.1, on the reverse strand, counting down.
AACTGGGGGTTAGCCTTGCAAATTATTTCAGGGATAATGTGTCTCCTGACCTGTCCCCGGGTGTACTGTGGGAAGCCCACAAGGCTCACATCCGTGGCAAGTTTATAGAATTAGGCTCCAGGAAAAAGAGGGAAAGGTTGATTCAACAGACCCGCCTAATAGAGGAAATCGGTTCTCTTGAAAAAACACATAAGTTGTCTAGCTCCCCCTCTATTTACCACTCCCTTACGCAGAAAAGAGAGGAATTGAAAGCTCTTTTTCACGCCGAGCGCACGTCTCGGATGAGATTGTTATTCCAACGCTACTATGAATGGGGTGACAGGCCTAGCCGTCTTTTGGCAAGTTCGCTTCATCAAAAAAAAACTGCCTCCTTCATTCCTAAAATTAAATCCTCCTCCGATAATCTGGTCTATAAAACCACTGAGATCGCGAAGGAATTCCGGGAGTTTTATCAGCGACTTTATTGTGTTAATGGGACGGTTGCGCCGGGAGTGGAGGGATCTACCCCTATACGTGAATATTTGGCTCAGGCCAAGCTCCCTAAATTACCCACGCATGCGATGAATTCCCTAGAAGCGGATTTTACGACCTCAGAATTGCCATCTGCACTCAAGTCCATGGCTGGAGGTAAAGCCCCTGGTCCAGATGGACTGTCGGTTTCTTATTTTCGCACCTTCGCGGACACTCTGCTTCCATTTTTGGCGTCTTATGCTAATTCGGCCTCGGGTCCCGCGGGCTTCCGCCAGGCAACTATTCACGCGCATATAACGGTCCTCCCCAAGCCTGGAAAGGATCCGAGCTTATGTAGCAACTACCGTCCAATTTCTCTACTAAACTTGGACGCCAAGTTGTACGCTAAGGCGAACGCCCTCAGGCTTTTGCCCTTTCTTACGGGCCTGGTCTCATTAGACCAGACTGGTTTCATCCCGGGGAGGCAGGCGAGGGACAATTCCCTGCGCACGCCCTCTTTGATCTCCCATGTGAGGGGGTCCCCCCAGCCCACCCTTTTGCTTTCCACGGATGCGGAAAAGGCTTTTGATAGGGTGGACTGGGGGTACCTGATGCATACGCTGTCCCATTTCGGTCTAGGCCCTAATATGCTCGCTCGAATTTCGGCTCTTTACCAATCTCCCACTGCTCAATTACGCATTAATGGTACCTTAAGCGATCCGTTTACCCTTCATAATGGCACCAGACAGGGCTGCCCCTTATCACCCATCCTATTTGCCCTATCCCTGGAATCTTTCCTATCAACAATTCGCCATAACCCTGACATTAGTGGAGTGACTTTGGGTTCTAGAGAACATAAATACGTGGCGTATGCGGATGACATCTTATTTTACGTCCAACGTCCCCTTATCTCTCTCCCTAACCTTATGGTTGCTTTTGCCAAATTCGGTGCTTTGTCAAATTTTAAAATTATCCAAGTCTGAGATTTTGAATGTTTCTGTCCCTCCTGGAATGGCGTCGAGGTTGCGATCATCCTTTCCTTTTAGCTGGCAGTCCCATTCCCTGAAGTACTTAGGTATTCACCTTACTGCAAACCCTGCATCCCTGTTTCGGAAGAATTATATCCCGCTGTTAAATTCTATCAAGGCTGACCTACAAAAATGGACGCAGCTGGCCCACTCCTGGTTGGGGCGTGTTAGCGTGGTAAAAATGAACGCCTTTGTCTTTTGATGGGCTTTTTTATTTTTTATGTTTGATGTGTATATACCACCTGTAATCTGTCTTCTCGTGTTTTTTTACAATAAACATTTATTGAACAAAAAAAAAAAAAAGGGTCGGGGGGGAGAATCGCATCTTTTTATAAAAAAAAAAAGATCAAAACCTAACATTGAAAAGAGCCATAGTAGCAGATCTGGATGTTCACTTACTGAGAAGACATGTTGGTGTCCCTTTTTAAAGCTATGTGTACATACATGCACTGCCAAACCACAATCTGCTTTCCACTGTATTTTGATATTGCCTGGCATGCCATGGACCATTGTGTCTGTCCAAGTAATGAGGCTTTTGATAAATTTGCAAAGGGGAGTAGTGGCTTGGCCTTGACAACCAACCAAATCCTCTTTTTTGTTTTTCTTTGGCAGAATATAAAATGATGGAAATAGTGTCTTGGCTGCTACAGGCAACACATTCAGATTACTTATAATTGTATATATGAGGCCTGGAGTAACTGACTGAATATTCTTCAGCATGCTAAAAGTTTGTACACTGTAAATCTCATCCTCCTAGCTCGATGTCTGGTGGTGTGGTCTAATGTTTCCTATCTTGGCTGCCAAATACAAGAACTATGCAGAGAATCTGTGTAATAACCTTCTTTTATTTTTGCCCCAGTGTTAATTTCTTTTGCATTTCTTTCTTTATCGTACATCACGGGACACAGAGCGCATAGCCATTACATATGGGTTATATGGGTACCTTCAGGTGTGGACACTGGTGTAATCAACTTCACAGGAAGTTCCTCCCTATATAACCCCCTCCCACTGAGAGTGCTTTAGTTTTTTCGCCAGTGTCTTAGGTGTTGGTCACGTCTAGCTGTCCCTCGGAGGTCTCGGGACCCAGGATAGCTAGCCGGATCCGTCCGAAGTGCTTCAAAGCCAAGGTGTACGGTACCCGGGCCCTGCGGGAGTGGGGTTTTGCCTATAATGCCTCTCCTTGGAGGGCTGGATTCTGGGCTCCAGTGCCTTAGTCTCTTCCAAGAACTAAACGCTACTGATGCCAGGATGCTATATAGGTCCAGGGGTGTGGGTTCCTTAACACAGGACCCCGGTCCCTGAAGGTCCAAGACAATACCCACGGAGATGGGGGAAGATTGGGCCTCTTGCAGTTTGCAATACCCTGAGGCGTGGAGCAGGTAAGAGGGAACCTGCGGGACTTGGTTCGACAGTAGGTATCCCCCTGGGGGTTCTGGGTTGGCTAACAGTATGCTTGTGCATCAGCCACTATCTCCACTATGTCTGTGTAGGCAGGATGGGATACTAATGTTTACCCAGATAACATGTAGATATATGTATACTTGTGTAAGTTATATATTTGCTACTCACCCCAGGTCTGCCTGTTAACACTGATACTGCAACCCCACATGTTTTAAAGAGGAAATTGCTGGTAAAAACTCCTGTTTCTTAGGAAGCCCATGGGGACAGCTTCCTCGCTATGTGTGCACTACAATAAGATTAGTGCTTACCTGGTGTCTGTTGGTGCTGCCTAAACGCTGGTCCATGTTGTTTCCTCTGCTCTGCTTCCTCCATGTGGTTTCAGCGTGGTGCCTTTTATAGCGTCGGCGTGCGTCGGGGGGGCGGGCCAGCAGCGTCAGGGTCTGTTTAAAGGGAAAAACTTTTTCTCTGGCTGGTCTTTCCCTCCTGGAGGCAGAGGAAGAAAGGATACAGAGCGTGCAGCTGGGTCTTTTGGCCACACAGGGACACCTAGTGGTGGTTTTGTGGATCTTCAGGTCTAGGACTTAGGTCCACTATTGACCAGAAAAAAAAAAAAAAAGGAAGTTTTTTGCTTAAAGGGACTCAGCCTTAGATCCAGCAGTATCTGAGTCTACCTTGGACTCCGGCTAACGGGCATTGGTGTGTCAATACTCACAGGTTTCCTCAGTATTGCCACCTCCCAGGCGGGTAAAAAAAAAAAAAAAAATTTTTTTTGAAAAAAAAAAAAAAAAGGAAAAAGAGAGAAATTAGTTCTTTTTTCATTTTTCTCATACCTGCCCTCATATTGGTCACTCCTAGCTGCAACAGTCAGGTGTTGGCTATAGGGGTGACCCAAGGTTGTACAATGGCTCCAAAGGGATCTGGACCAGCCAAGGCTGCTAAAGGTGCCAAAAAGCAAAAGGGGTCTCCATCGGGGTCAGATGATTTGGGCCAGACTTCTACGGCCCCACCCTCGCCAGTTAGGACACCGAGTGGCATAGTACAAGAGCCATTGGGGGTGCTGGGGGCAGAGGCGGCCCCCGATCCACCCATTCCCATTTACGTGACGGAAGAAATGCTAGCAGCCACCATGAGTGGGCTAGAGAAAAGGTTAACTGCGTTGTTTTCCCGTCCTTGCCCAAGTAGCAAGCGGGCTAGATCCCCCTCACCCAGTGTGGGGTTTTCAGAGGCGGAGGTCTCCTCTTCAGAGGAACGGGACCCACAAGGGGATCAGGCAGACCCAAGTCCCGATGGTTCAGACAGGGAAAATTCCACTATAGATGAATATTTTTCGGCCTCTCAAGCGGAGAGCCTGTGGATCCAGTCTTTGACAGATATGGTTCGCACTGCCTTTAAACTTCCAGTGCCAGAACTAGTAGCCCCGGAGGTATCCTCATTGGGTTCTTTAAAGGCTCCATTAACTTGTGCGTCTTTTCCAATGCACCCCCTTCTGCGGAACGTGATTTACCAGGATTGGGCTCGACCTGATAGAATCTTTGTCCCTCCTAAAAGATTCTCTATTCTCTACCCTATGGAAGAGGAATATGTAAAGAAATGGGCACTCCCTACAGTGGACGCGGCCATTTCCTGCGTGAATAAATCCCTGACTTGTCCGGTTGAAAATGTCCATATGTTCAAGGATCCGGTCGACAAAAAATTCGAGACCCTACTGAAAGCAGCTTTCACCTCAGTAGGTGCCATGGTTCAGCCAGCAGTAGCAGCCATTGGTGTTTGTCAGGCCCTGAAGGATCAGGCAAAACATATATTAAAGGACATGCCGGCTCAGCATACTCATGAATTAGCAGAATTCCCTAGGGCTCTCTGCTTTGCAATAGATGCTATTAAGGACTCCATCCAACAGGCATCCCGTTCATCTCTACTGATGGTTCACATGCGTCGCCTTTTGTGGCTAAAGAACTGGTCAGCAGAGGCACCCTGCAAAAAGCTTTTAGCAGGGTTTCCCTTTAATGGGGGAAGACTATTCGGGGAAGACCTAGATAAATATATCCACACCATATCAAGTGGAAAAAGTACTTCCTTACCGGTCAAGAAAAGACCGCGTGGGCCCACGTTTAAATGACAGGCCATTGCAGCCTCGGCCCCTTCGACTTCCCGTCAGTATCGACGGCCTCCCGGGCGTTCAGCAGTTAATAGCCGCCCACAGGGACAAGCCGCGGCAAACAAGAGGCCCTGGTCTCGCAAGCCAGCTAAACCAGTCATCAAGTCAGATTCATGAAGGGGCGCCCCCACTCTCTTGGGTGGGGGGAAGACTTCAGTTTTTCTCCGAAGTCTGGAGGGCCAGAATTCCCGACTCTTGGGTTCGGTCCGTAGTAGCCTCAGGCTACAAACTAGAGTTTCGAGAAATCCCCCCTCCTCATTTTCAGGGGTCAAGTCTTCCAAGCGACCCGTTAAAGAGGGCCTCTCTCGTAAAGGCGTTGGATCGCCTCTTGCTCCAAGGAGTAATTGTAGAAGTACCAACCCAAGAAAGGGGTCTGGGATTCTACTCCAACCTTTTTGTTATACCAAAACCCAATGGCGACGTCAGGCCTATATTAGACCTCAAACGCCTAAATCGCTTTCTAAAGATTCAGACCTTTCGTATGGACTCCATACGTTCAGTGACAGCCAGCCTGCATCAGGGCGACTTTCTAGCATCTATAGACATAAAGGATGCATATCTGCATGTGCCGATTTACCCAGCACATCACAAGTTTCTTCGTTTTACGATAAATCAAAGTCATTACCAGTTCGTAGCCCTCCCTTTCGGGTTGGCAACAGCTCCACGGGTATTCACAAAGGTGTTAGCCCCGGTGCTAGCCGTCCTAAGGACAGAAGGCATCTTGGTCCTAGCATACCTGGACGATCTCCTGGTTATCGACAGATCAGCTTCCAACCTCAATCATGCAGTAGTCCGCACAGTGCGGCATCTAGAAGAGTTCGGGTGGATTGTGAACCAAGAAAAATCAAGGTTACAACCCACAAGACAGTTGGAATATCTAGGCTTTCGGTTAGATACAGAATGCCAGAGGGTATTTTTACCTCAAGAGAAGATCAGGTCGTTGATTCAAACGATTCAAATAGTCTTAGGCAAAAAGAAGCCGACTATTCGCCTATGCATGCGACTGCTGGGAAAGATGGTGGCCGCCTTCGAAGCAGCGCCCTATGCCCAGATCCATACCAGAATTCTGCAGGCAGCTATTCTCTCTGCTTGGAACAAGTCCATACAGGCATTAGACCGTCCATTAGTTCTTTCCCCAGGAGTCAGGTGCAGCCTGTACTGGTGGCTGATCCCTCAAAAATTATCAAAAGGGAAAACCTTTTGCCCCATCTCGTGGAAAATAGTAACCACAGATGCCAGCCTAACAGGTTGGGGGGCAATCTTAGGAAAACGGACCCAGCAGGGACAGTGGTCAGAGGCAGAAAGTCTGCTTCCCATCAATGTCCTAGAGATCAGAGCTGCTCGGTTGGCCCTGGTCGCCTGGACTCTCCCCCTGCAGGGTCTGCCAGTAAGGATACAGTCCGACAATGCCACGGCGGTGGCATACATAAACCACCAGGGGGGCACAAGGAGCCTAGCGGCTCAAAGGGAAGTAAACCTGATTTTTTCATGGGCCGAAGCCCATGTACCCTGCATCTCAGCAGTGTTCATCCCAGGGATAGACAATTCTCAAGCAGATTTTTTGAGTCGTCAACAGTTACTCCCGGGAGAGTGGTCTCTTCACCCCCAGGTATTCCAAGAGATTTGCCAAAGATTCGGAGTTCCCGATGTGGACATCATGGCAACAAGATTCAACAAGAAGTTGGACAAATTCGTATCCCGAGCCAGGGACCCCTCGGCCTACGGGACCAATGCGTTGGTTTGCCCCTGGCACCAGTTTTCTCTCCTGTATGCGTTCCCTCCACTACAGATGATTCCCCGCCTTCTACGAAGGATCAGGGTGGAGAGCAGGCCGGTGATCCTGGTGGCCCCAGCCTGGCCCAGAAGGGCTTGGTACGCACTCATCGTGAGGATGTCAGTAGGGGCACCGTGGCCACTCCCCCTGCGCCCAGATCTGCTGTCTCAGGGCCCGATCTACCACCCTGCTTCACAGCAGCTAAATTTGATGGCTTGGCGGCTGAATCCCTAATTCTTAAGGGCAGAGGCCTCTCAGCCCAAGTCATATCTACGTTAATTCAAGCTAGAAAGCCAGTCTCTAGAAATATCTATTACAGAGTCTGGAGAACCTATGTGGAGTGGTGCGAGTCTCAAGGAGGGCATCCTCGCAAGTTTTTTATTGACAGGATCTTGCGATTCCTCCAGGTTGGCGTTGACAAGGGGTTGGCTCTTAGTACTCTAAAGGGGCAGGTGTCTGCCTTATCGATATGGTTTCAAAGGCCTTTGGCCACACATTCGCTTGTGAAAACCTTTTTGCAGGGGGTCTTGCATGTAAATCCCCCTATTAGAGCTCCCCTCTGCCCCTGGAATTTAAATCTGGTCTTGTCAGCTTTACAAAAGCAGCCGTTTGAACCTCTGACAGAAATCCCTCTTGTGCTGCTAACCCGAAAGTTGGTTTTCTTGGTGGCTATGGCTTCGGCCAGAAGGGTCTCCGAGCTGGCAGCCTTGTCTTGCAGGGAACCGTACCTGATTCTGCATAAGGACAGAGTGGTTCTGCGGCCTCAGCCTTCTTTCCTTCCTAAGGTCATATCCAGTTTTCACTTGAATCAGGACCTAGTCCTACCATCCTTCTTTCCTACTCCCCAGTCCAGAGAGGAAAGACTGCTTCATACTTTGGACGTGGTTCGAGCCATGAGGGTTTATCTCAAGGCTACAGAAAAGATTCGGAAAACAGATGTGCTTTTCGTTCTCCCGGATGGCCCCAAGAAGGGTCAGCCGGCTGCCAAGTCTTCCTTGGCTAGGTGGATTAAGCAGCTGATTTTTCAGGCCTATGGTCTGAAGCGCGTTCCACCTCCCTTATCAGTTAAAGCCCATTCTACGAGGGCCGTGAGTGCCTCCTGGGCGGCACACCATCAGATCTCTATGGCACAGGTTTGCAAAGCGGCAACCTGGTCTTCCGTACATACGTTTACTAAATTTTATAAGTTGGACGTCGCAAAGGCTACGGACGCAGCATTTGGGCAGGCGGTCCTACGGGCAGCAGTATAGAATCCTCTGGCCCGGTTCACGCCCCCTTTTTTTCTGTTGGTGGAGCTATATTTTACCTCCTGATATATTTTCTGTTTGGCTATTTTTTGGCCTTACGGTCTCCCTCCCTTCATGGAGCATTGCTTTGGGACATCCCATATGTAATGGCTATGCGCTCTGTGTCCCGTGATGTACGATAAAGAAAAAAGGATTTTTAAGAACAGCTTACCTGTAAAATCCTTTTCTTGAAGTACATCACGGGACACAGAGCTCCCACCCCTCTTTTGGGGAACATCGTGTAACCTCAGAGAAATTGCTTGCTACAAAACTAAAGCACTCTCAGTGGGAGGGGGTTATATAGGGAGGAACTTCCTGTGAAGTTGATTACACCAGTGTCCACACCTGAAGGTACCCATATAACCCATATGTAATGGCTATGCGCTCTGTGTCCCGTGATGTACTTCAAGAAAAGGATTTTACAGGTAAGCTGTTATTAAAAATCCTTTTTTTTATCACTATTGTATATGTTTCACCTTTTAAACTGACACAATATCTTCGCTCTCTTCCGTCTCCAGTGGCCCAGAAGATCGTGGCAACTCGTAAAAAGCAACAGCTTTCCATCGGCCCGTGCAAGTCTCTGCCAAACTCCCCCAGCCACACGTCTGTTTGCTCGGCACAGGTGTCGGCTGTGCATATCAGTCAGGTATGTTCCCTTTAAACTATATGGATAATTAATAATTTTATTTGACATGACTAGATAACAGATGTATTTCCAGCTACTACTGTATGAAGGTAGATCATAATAAGCTTAGTGTTCATAGGCATGACCACAGTTTCCCAGCACACACTTAAGCAGGCCATACCTAGATCGAAATTCGCCCTGTATGGGCAGGCTGATTGTACCCAAGTCGATCCATTAATTGATTTGGGTATAACCAACCTGTCAGATTTTTTTTCTACATGTGACCATTAGCAGCAATCATATTCTGCCATTGGAGAAGGCTCCCCCCCCCCCCGGACAGAATACAATAGCACTGTGGGAGGCATTTAGCCCCATCAACACAGTCAAGCGATTTTCGAAAATCGATTAATCTATGGCTTGCTTTAAATGTTAATATTTGGATCAGTTTATTTTTATGCAAAGAAAGAAGGTGGGATGGAATCTGCCAGGCGCTGTTGGAGTGGCTTTTATCATGGAAACATGATCGAGTAGAACATTATTTTTCCGCTGGAAGAGGGTCAGTTTTATTTGCATGGTACAGGGGTGGCCCTACCAGGTGCGGTTGGGACAGCTTATCTTAGGGAAATTTGAGTGATCAGAATTTTTTTTCTGATCACTCACATTTTTATATGCACCACCTTCACATTCCACCATCTCTAGGTGGCTCAGGCAGGTCATTATTCAGGCTTGCTGGAAAGAAAATTGCACCTTCTATGGCCGGCTTGAGCAGGCACTCCCCTGTACTGTGTTTTTTTTTTTTTCCTTGGGCCTGTTAAGCCGTGTACACACGATGAGAATATTGGAAGAATGATCATCTGTTTGTTGTTTTTTTTTGCATACTAGTCTCATATCAATAATGAAGATGTTGGTAAAGTTATGAAATGTTTTTGTATGACAGAATACAATACAACTTCAGTACGCGGTCTTGGTTAGTCAATTTTTTTTCAGACGAATACTGTACTGATGAAACATAAATTGTTCATTCTTGTACCGTATGAGAGAAATTTTCCTGCTTGTCCCTACTGATAATTTTGCATGAACTGTCGTGATCGGCTCTCAGATTTATCATACAGTCGCTATAAAGCTGCATTTTTTTACCTGTTGTATATTAGGCATTAGTGTACTGTGATTGATGGAAATGGTGGCTCTGTTTGTTCTTTTTTGATGAAGGACAGTAGCAGTGAGCAGTGGTGAATTATATACAAACATAAAATTACCTATACAATCAAGTTGACCCATATGATACAATAATTTTGCTTGCTTTTTATACATAATTTTTACATTAAATGATTACTGGGATTACTAAAATTTTGTTTTTACACGTTACTCCAACTAAAATGGCTCATTAGCGATTTAGCCAATATTTTAAATAGTAGCATGTTCTATGACCCATGCACAGCAGTATAATGTTTTCTATGTTCTCTGCACAGACCAGTAATGGAGGAGGCAGTCTAAGTGACTATTCTTCATCCGTTCCATCTACTCCCAGCACTAGCCAGAAAGAGCTGAGGATTGATGTACCTCCCACTGCCAGTACTCCAACTCCAGTGCGCAAACAGTCCAAGCGAAGATCCAACCTGTTCACGGTGAGTTCCTATAAGTGTTTGTTTTACTCCAGAGAGAGAATTTCATTCAGTGAATTTTCTTACAGCATCAAAACCTTATGGCGGATGCTAAGTTGACAAACTGACTGATGGAACCCACCATAAGACTTGAGACAAAAAATACAAAATCTTGCCAGCACACCAGATCAAGAAAATAATAAAACTGTCTGTCACAAGCTGATGTGCTACATTTCAGGGCCACTAAGCGCTTCTTAGTACCTACCCCTGAGCTCCAATAACTCTGAATAACACAACAGAGTCAGCCATTTTGCCAACATGTGAGCTAATCCTTTCATCAGTATGTGAAGAGCAGGATCTAAGTTATCAATTCACAATTGTTTTTCAGTGCCAAATACTTTTGAAACTTTAAAGGTTAGGCCGTGCTTGCTTACAATGTGTCACGTGTTTTTTTTGAGCGCATTAATAAATGATAATGCTCATACACTTTTAACTTGTATTTGTGTATTAAGACAAAAAGAGGAATTTTGTTCCGCGATATGGACAACGTAATAAGATGGCATTGTTAAGCTGCTGCCCCCAATGAAATTACCACCATGGTGGAGCTGCTTATTTTTAGTGGTGTGTATCTTTGTAAATGCACTTAGCTTGCTGTGCTTGAGAATAAACATTATACTGTGCAAATGGGAAAAATAAAAGATATGTAAACAACCCTATGGTAAATGTGTGGTAATAATTCCTTGTATATAAATCATAACACTGTAAACAATTAAACTAGTACCATATACAAACACTTAATGTGCGATAACGTGACTATGCTAGCAATAGTTCATTGACATCTGTAAATAAAAGGTGATGTGCTATGCTACGATAGAATATAAATGTCAAAAAAGTGACATGCAAAAAAACAAAAAAATAGGTTTATATATATCAATAGTACTTGAATTCACAAATCGCGTGATGTACAGTAAAACCTTGGATTGCGAGCTTAATTTGTTCCAGAAACATGCTTGTAATCCAAAGCACTTGTATATCAAAGCATTTTTTTTACAGGATATAAAATAGAAGAGAGGCTCCTCTAAGTGTAGCAATAAGTTGCTAATGTTGTACCTTCATTAAATGTAACCATATTGCTACACTTAGAGTCACCTCTCTTCTTTTTTATAATCCCGTGACATGATGCTACGCTTGTATTAATACATCGCTTGTATATCAAGGCAAAATTTATTAAAACCTTTTGCTTGTCTTGCAAAACGCTCTCAAACCAAGGTTTTAGTGTATTTAGTGTTTGGTAAACCAGCATTCACAGCACTATCCAGATACAGGACTTCCTCGGCTCCTCCAATGGGTTCCTATCTCTCCAGATTCTTCACATGCAGAAACGACAACAGCACACAGGCCACATAGTGTAATTTCGTTTTAAAAAAAACATTTATTGCAAAGAAACACATTTCTAAATATTGCAATAAACTTTTTGCACAGTCTAACATTTGTTCTGAAGCACAGCAAGCTATGGTGCATTTAGGGATACACACCCATTTCATTTGTGTAGGTGCCCATTTGTTTTGAATGGGCTGTCGGTAAACATTAAATGTAACTTTTTTTTTTTTTAACACAGCACGGAGAGTTCTCATATCTGTGCATTGTGATGCTTTTTATTTGTTTCCTTGCATTGTATGCTTTACTGCAACACTCTGGTGTGAATAGGTCCTAAAGCTGGGCACATATAGGCAATTTTTGCTTGCGAGATAATTATCAATGATTGCACTGCAATCAATTGCTAGCAATCGCTGCTCATTAGTACAAATTTAGCGTGGCATGTAATAACAACGAATTAATAGTACAGTGAATAATAATAATGAATAATGGCACAGTGCTTCAACTTTTTAGCAATTGCTACTGATCAGTCACGGGCAATCATGGGTAATTTTAGTAGTGCGATTGTAGCAGCAAAAATCACCTGTGTGCGCCCTTAATCTGCTAAAATTAGTTTGTTCTCATGGCCACCAGATGGCAGTAGAGATTAAGGTTTTTTTTCCCCTTCCACTCGGCTTCGGAAATTTGGAATGACAGAGCCTAGCTTTGTTATTTTTGCTAAGCATTATAATAGAAGGATTAGGCCTATAAAACTCAGTTAAACCAATTTTAAACACCTTTAACTTTGTTTAGTCGTTGAATTGGTGTTTGTCTTTTCCCCCAGCCTGAAGGTGGACATGCACGCCATGAGATTCACACAGAACATCTAATCTATCAGAATAGTGAGAGCAAATTTTTACGATTGGGAAATATAGTCTGCTGGAAGCTGGCTTCACAAAGCGTATAGCTGTAGAAAATTTACCTCTAAAGCTTCTCTGCCGATTAAATAAAGGTCACCCAAGTATCCACTTATATTCATGAGTGATGGAGAAATAGATCATTGTGCTCTAGATTTTGTGCAATGGTAATTACTTGGTCCAGACCAAACAGTTCCCTCTGTGTCTGGGGAACGACTGCAGATTTTGGGATTTCTATAGAATGCACTTTTGTGCTCATCCCTTGGTTCGTTATAAGCAATGTTGGTTGGGTGAGAACACAACAAGGATTTCCCTAGTACTAAATGTAGTGTTTATCTTGGCTACAAAGGTGTTTTCATACAAAATGGCTCTGTTTTGGGTGGAGTGGATAGAGCTTGAATTTCGGGTGTTCACTGCTGTCAAGTACAAGAGGGTCTCTCCCACCTGAAGTTTACTGTGACCATGGACACAGTGCTATACCAATATGTGAAGTGTCCACTAGAGGGTGAAAGATACAAATTCTGTGTCTTCTGGTCCCCAGTAGATTCTTCATGGTAATGTATAAGGAACTCGCTTAAAGTGGTTCTAAAGGCTCAAGTTTTTTTTTTACCTGAGGAGAAGGTGAGGGGCGTAGGCCAAGTTGTGGCTTTGTGTGTGAATAGACATGTAGAGCCGTGACTCTGGATGAGCCTGCTTGGTTTCCCCCATTGCAATCTGCTTCCACTGGAGGCACTCTGCCGTAGGGTGGGGTGGGGGGTCAGGTAAGCCAGGGTGGGACCCTAGAAGAGAAAGATCAGGGCTGCTCAGCTGTCACAGTATCACAACTGTGGTTGGTTTGGTTGGATGCAGTCACTGTTAAGCCAACAAATTTTGACTTTTGTTGAACCAGGTAGTGCCAATAGGGCATACTTCGGTTTAGATTTCAGCCAGATTAGCAGAAATTTAAGCCATCTATGGCAATGTTTAGCCCGCCTATAGACTCCACCCTAGCATAGAGGGATCTTTTGCTCAGAAGAACATTCTTATTATGGTAATGGAAAAGGAAGGAGATGAGTTTGGGCAGATGCTACTATAATCATTTTGGTTGCTCTCTATAAATAAAAATAGCAGTATATTCTACAATTCATGTACAACAGTAACACCTAGTTTGTATTGCAGTATTTTGTTTCACCTTATATCAGCGGGTTGAGCAGGGTCAGAGGCTCCACATAGACATGAAATCATTGTCAGATCAGCCAAATATCCTCTCACGTTTGTGTATTTTTGTGGCCTGTGTTAACAGGCTTTTGTTTGTATCAGATACGTTTTGAAATCTCATACAAATCTATGGGAATGTAAAACTCGCTTAACACAGGTTGAGGTTCATGAGGTCAAATTCACCTGTCAATGAATTCTGAATGATCTCAGAAGCTTCTGAAACTGACATTATTAACACATGGCCAAAGCTTGTTGGCGGTGGCTCCCAAACCCAGTACACACAATGAGAATATCAGACAGAAGAAAATGCAGTCTATGCGATTGTCCGATAATCTATTCAAAAGTGCACAGCTTTCGAGACCTGATCACAATATCCAAATGGGACAAGCATGAAAATGTTTCTGGCAAGATAACAATTTAAACAATTTCCGTGTAATTAGTATAGTACTGGGGTCGGCAAGTCATGGGCATCCACTAAAAAAAAAATTCAGGGGTGGGACACTTTAGCAGCGGCGATACACAGTCGCATTTAACCCTTTCTTTAAATGCTAGCGGGGGTTAAAAGCACCCTGCTAGAGGCCGAATAGTGCAGCTAAAATGATATTAAGGCGCCACTTTTAGCGGCGCTTTACAGATAACGCGGCCAGCTGGCAGTGTGAAATAGCTCTTGAGATAATTCAGCTTCACTCCATGCCCATATAACTATAGCCTAGAGAATATACAGACCCCTCCATTCAGCACAGATGGACCCCCATTCTGCACAGACCCCTCCATTCAGCACAGACCCCCCATTCCACACAGACCCCCCTTCAGCACAGATGGACCTCCCCCTTCAGTACAGACCCCCCCTTCAGCACAGATGGACACCCCATTCAGCACAAACCCCCCTTGAGCACAGACAGACTCCCTCCCCCATCCCATTCAGTACCTCAGATCAGCCATCAGCGCGGCACAGCAGGTGGGGGAGGCGGCTTCACTCTGCTTGTTGTGCCTGTGTGATATCCGACCCTTCTTGATTTTTCCAGGGGTCAATTGCCCCCCCCCTCCCCCTGCCCTATAGAGCTGACAGGAAGATCGTGAACATGGCTCTGCCTTTCCCCCAGCCTCTACTGCACTCCTGTTAACTATAATTTGCATGCTTGGCCAATCACAGCGCCGTCCGTACAGAGAGCCGTAATTGGGCAAAGCCAGGGTGGCTTTGGCCAATTATGGCTCAGGGCTTTAGTACACGCCCCACACTATAAAAGGCTGCCTGCAGGGCAGCCTCGTGTAGTGTGTTGCGGCGCTGATTAGATATCCGTCACAGAGAGAGAGAGTGTTTTTTTTTTCTAGCTAGATAGAGCAGGCAGGCTAGTCAGTTAAATTTACAGAAGAAGAAGATATATATGCATCCCAGGTGTTGTACATATATTTATACACTGTATAGTTTAGCTAGATCAGTTCTTCCTAATTTACTGGCAGGTAGTTGATTGTGCTAGCTGCAGTATTCTAATGTGGTGTATTGCCGTGTCCTCTGCAGTGTGCAACATAAAGCTACACAGGCATACTATAGACGCCCAGCAGGTACAATATTTAAAGGAATTTTTCATTTTTTGTTATTTTTATTTAAGCATCATAATGCTTAAATAGAAAAAAAAAATGAAAAATTCCTTAAATATTCATTAAATATTGTACCTGCCGGGTGTCTATAGTATGCCTGTTAAAAGTCTTTGAGAACCGGGGTCTTGCCCCAGGGAACATGTATCAATGGAATATTTTTTTTTTTTTAAAGTTTTTTTCTGGAACAGTGATTTTAATGATGCTGCATCATTAAAATCACTGCTTTAGAAAAAACGACCATTTTAAAAACTTTTTTCCATTAAAACATGTTCCCTGGGCAAGACCCGGGTTCTCGAAGACGTTTTCCGACAATAACTTGCATATGGGGCTTTAAAATTAGCACTTTTGAATTCGAATGTTTGAGTCCCATTGACGTCAATGGGGTTCTAAATGTTCACGCGAACGTTCGGTCCGTTCAAAGGTTCTGGTGCGAACCGAACGCGGGGGTGTTCGGCTCATCCCTAACCAAGACCACATATGCTCAGAAACAAAAGAATACATTCCAATACAAGGACAGTGCATTTCTGGCAAGATCAGCAGGTGTTTTCTGTAATAACTGCCTGAAAAAAATAAAGATTAAATTACACACAGGTGGATTCGATTTAATAATTAGGTGACTTCTAAAGGCAATTGATTGCACCAGATTTTAGTTGGAGGTATCCGAGTAAAGGAGGCTGAATACAAATGCACGCCAAACTTTTCAGATACTGTATTTATTGGCGTATAACACTCACTTTTTTACAAACTGTGCCCGCGTGTTATACACAGGGGGCTGTGGATTTTTTTTTCCTGAACTTCCCTCTTAAAGTTAGGGTGTGTGTTGTGCGCCAATAAATATGGTATTTATTTGTAAAACATTTTGAAAACCATTTTCCTTCCACTTCACAATTATGTGCCACTTTGTGTTGGTCTATCACATAAAAATCCCTAAAAAATACTTTTACGTTTTTGGTTGCAACATGACAAGGGGTATGAATACTTTTTCAATGCACTGTATGCTGTATAATTACCAGCATATCATATTTACATAACTTACAGAAATAAATGTTCCTTTATCGTACATCACGGGACACAGAGCAGCAAGCCATTACTATGCGGGTTATATGGTCTATCTTTAGGTGATGGACACTGGCACACCCAGACAGGAAGTCCCCTCCCTATATAACCTCCTCCCCCTTCGGGAGTACCCCAGTTTTTTGCCAGTGTCTTAGGTGTTGTTCACGGTTGAGGAGCTATGCCTTTTGTGTCCTTGGGACCTTGGCTGGCTAAACCGGATCCGTCCAAAGGCTTCATAGCCAAAGTGGACGATACCCGGGCCCCAGCTCAAGAATGGGGTACTGCCTATAATGCCTCTCCTTGGAGGGCTGGACCCTGGGTTCCAGAGCCTTGTACCTTCATAGGTCCAAAGGTTTCTGCTGCCAGAGTGCTGTATAGGTCCAGGGGTGTGGTGTTCCTTGTAGGACCCCGGTCCCTGAAGGTGTATCACAAATACCCACGGAGATGGGGTAAGATTGGGTCTGCTTTACCCTGCTGCGTGGACAGGTAAGTGGAGAAACCTGCGGGACTTGGTCCTATGACAGGGTGATCTCCTCGGGGGGGGGGGGGGCTCCTGGGCTAGCCTATGGTATGCTTGGCATCGGAAGCTTGGGTCCACTATGTCCTCGGGACAGGATGGCCCATTCATTTACCCAGGTCACTTCACCCCCCCCCCCCTGTCTGGTTAGTTATTACTGCCACCGCTGAGTACAATCCCCCTGTGTGTTGCCTTAACCTGGCCAGGGCAGGGGTTGTTACCTTACTGGGTGCTGTGGAGCTGATGGAGGCAGCAGCTCCATGTGTGCTGCGCCGCGGCGTCCTCCTCTCCTCCTGGCGTTCACTTCCTGGTCCCTCGTGTGTGTGCGCGCGCGCCTGTATGTGCACTGCGCCGTCCGGGGGGGGGGGCGGGATTGAGGAGCGTGGGCCGTTCCCGTGCCGCCTGACGTCACAGCCAGGAAAAGTCATTTAAACCTGGACTGCTGTTCAGGCGGCTGGGCGATCACAGAGCAGCAGATAGCTCTGTTCCAGCTCCACAGTGGCACCCGGTGGCGGTTGGGGAAATTGCAAGTCTAGAGCTTAGTGCTCAAAAGTTGTCATCTTTAGCCTTATTTAAAGTTTCCCTGGCAGTAATCTGGGTACGCTCAGTACTAATCCAGTAAAAAGGGGGGTCCGTGTCCTCAGTCTGCGACACCCCCAGGGGTTTAGGAGACTCTGGGTTTTCCCTAGAATTAATTTCTAAACCCCCTAAAAAAAAAAAAGAAAAAAGGGGTTTCCTTTTGTTCTTTCACTCCTGGCTACTTCAGTTAGTTGTTGTTGCGGAGTGCCTCAGATTTGTACCATGGGTCCTAAGGGCGCGGGAACTCCTAAAGGGGTGAAAGCAGCGAAAAAGCAAAAGGGTTCCCCATCGGGCTCGGAGGATCTGGGTCCAGCCTCGGCGGTACCATCTTCTCCTGATAGACTCGAAGTTGCTGCCCTCAGTGAGCCGTCGGGGTTGTTAGGTGCCGTGGCAAGCCCTAACCAACTAACCCCTGTTTTCATAACAGAGGAGATGTTAGCGTTCTCCCTAACGGGATTGGAGCACAGATTAACTACTTTAATCTCAAACTCTCTATCAGGCAGGAAACGGGCCAGATCCCCTTCACCTAGACTCAGGGTGTCGGATGCAGAGTGCCTTTCCCCTGAAGAGTTGGATCTCCCTGGGGATCCAGCAGAGGATAACCTAGAAGGCGCTGAGTCCGAGGACTCCACAGTAGAGGAGCCTTTTTCAGCCTCTCAGGCAGAAAATCTATGGGTACAGTCTTTGACTGATATGGTCCGGGTGGCTTTTAAGATGCCTCTACCGGAACCTCAGGTTGCTGCAGTGTCCTCCTTGGGGTCTTTAAAAGCCCCGTCTGGTAACGCAGTTTTTCCAGTCCACCCCTTGCTGGAGGACCTACTTTTTCAGGACTGGGTCAGGCCTGATAGGATCTTCGTCCCTCCGAAGAGATTTTCAGTTCTCTATCCCATGGAGGAGGCGTTTGCTAGAAGATGGTCAGTCCCTACCGTGGATGCAGCCATTGCATGTGTCAATAAGACCTTAACCTGCCCGGTCGAGAATATTCAGACCTTTAAGGATCCAGTCGATAAGCGTCTAGAGACACTTCTAAAGGCATCCTTTTCCACGGCTGGTGCTGTAATTCAGCCCGCCGTGGCAGCGATTGGCGTTTGCCAGGCCCTCAAGGACCAAACCAAGCAGGTTTTAAGGGAGATCCCGCCTGAACAGGCACAAGGGTTAGCTGATCTCCCAAGAGCCTTATGCTTCGCGGTTGACGCCATAAAGGACTCCATTCAGCAGGCCTCCCGCCTGTCACTTTTTCTGGTCCACATGCGAAGGCTCCTGTGGTTGAAAAACTGGTCAGCAGAGACCCCGTGTAAGAAACTCTTAGCAGGTTTCCCCTTTCATGGGGAGAAATTGTTCGTGAAGAATCTGGAGGCTTATATCCAGTCAATTTCCAGTGGTAAGACTACGCTCTTACCAGTGAAGAAGAGGGCTAGGGGCCCTACCTTTAAGCGCCCAGCCTCACCCGTCCCGGGTTCGTCTTCTGCTAGACAGTATCGACGGCCTCCTGGGCGGCCGGGCATGGGTAATAAAACCCAGGGGCAGCCAGCTGGTAACAGGAAGCTGTGGTTCCGTAAACCAACCAAGGGGGTCCCCAAGTCGGGCTTATGAGGGGGCGCCCCCACTCCTGCGGGTGGGGGGAAGACTGCGGCACTTCTCAAAGGTCTGGGAAGCCAAGGTCCCCGACAGGTAGGTTCTCTCCTCAGTGGCTTGGGGCTACAAGCTCGAATTCCAGGAGATCCCCCCCCCCCCCCTCATTTTCAAGGGTCAAGGTTACCGGGCAACCCAGAAAAAAGAAAATCTCTGGTGGCAGCCTTGAACCACCTTTTGGTACAGGAGGTAATTGTAGAGGTGCCAGCCCGAGAGCGCGGGCAGGGGTTTTACTCCAACCTCTTCATTATTCCAAAGCCGGACGGCAAGGTTAGGCCCATTTTGGACCTAAAGCAAGTAAACCGATACTTAAGGATCCAGTCGTTTCGAATGGAATCCGTTCGGTCGGTGGCCACCGTCTTGCAGAAGGACGATTACTTAGCGTCGATAGACATAAAGGACCCATACCTTCATGTACCCATATTTCCAGGACATCACAGGTTCCTGCGTTTTGCGGTAGGACATCTACACTACCAATTTGTGGCACTCCCGTTTGGTCTAGCCACGGCCCCCCGAGTCTTCACAAAGATTCTGGCTCCGGTGTTGGCCAATCTCAGGACCCAAGGGGTGATAGTGTTGGCCTATCTGGACGATCTATTGATAATAGATCGCTCGCCGGCGGGTTTAGGTCAGGCAGTCGGCCTAACCGTTCGATACCTAGAGTCTCTGGGCTGGGTCTTAAATCGGGACAAATCAGCCTTGGAGCCTACGAGACGTTTAGAGTACCTCGGCATGCTCTTCGATACAGAGCGCCAGAAGGTGTTCCTGCCTCAGGGCAAGATCGTATCCATAGGAGAGGCTGTCCGGGCTGTCCTGAGCAAAAAGAAACCGACTGTCCGTCTGTGCATGCGCCATTTGGGCAGGTTGGTGGCCACTTTCGAGGCCGTGCCTTTCACACAGTTCCACTCGAGAAGACTGCAGGAGGCCATTCTGTTGGCTTGGAACAGAAGGCCTCAGGGATTGGATCTTCCCTTGGTCTTAAACCCCCGGGCACGCCAGAGCCTCTGCTGGTGGTTGAGGCCGTGGAACCTGCTGAAAGGAAGATCCTTTAGTCCTATATCCTGGAGGATAGTCACCACAGATGCCAGCCGTTCGGGCTGGGGGGCGATCCTAGAGGGCTGCGCCCTACAGGGCAAATAGTCGGCTACAGAAAGGAGCCTCCCTATCAATGTGCTGGAAATCAGAGCGGCACGTTTGGCCCTGGACCGCCAAATTACAGGGGTCTCCGGTGAGAATACAGTCGGACAACGTCACGGCAGTGGCGTATATAAATCACCAGGGGGGCACGAAGAGCCGGGCGGCTCAAGCAGAGGTGGACCAGATATTCTACTGGGCAGAGGCACAGGTCCTGTGCATCTCGGCAGTATTTATTCCCGGGATGGACAACACGGAAGCCAACTTTTTAAGTCGCAAGCAGGTGTTGCCAGGAAAGTGGTCTCTCCATCCCGAGGTTTTTCAAGAGATTTTCCGGAGGTTAGGGTCGCCGGATGTGGACCTTATGGCCTCAAGGCTCAACAGGAAGGTGAACCAGTTTGTGTCCCGGTCAAGGGACTCATTAGCCTGCGAAACCGACGCATTAGTGTGCCCTTGGCACCAGTTCTCCCTCCCGTATGCCTTCCCTCCGTTACAGATGTTGCCCCGCCTTCTCCGCAGGATTCAGGCGGAGCGCAAACCTATGATTCTCGTGGCCCCTGCCTGGCCACGGAGGTCTTGGTTCTCCCTAATCCTAAAGATGTCGGTGGGAAAACCCTGGCATCTCCCGCTCCATCCAGATCTGCTGTCTCAGGGTCCGGTCCGCCACCCTGCCTTACATCGTCTAAGTTTAATGGCCTGGCGGCTGAGTCCCTAGTCCTTAGGGACAGGGGCCTTTCCAGCCAGGTGATTTCTACCTTAATTAAGGCTAGAAAGCCGGCATCCAGGGCCATATACTACAGAGTATGGAGAACATACGTCGCCTGGTGCGGGAAAAGGGGTTGGCATCCCCGTAGGTACGTTATTGGCAGGATCCTGGAGTTCCTCCAGCTTGGAATAGACAGGAACCTAGCTGTGAGTACGATCAAGGGGCAGGTCTCGGCCTTGTCGGTCCTGTTTCAGAGACCTCTAGCTAATCATTCACTTGTCAAAACCTTTCTACAGGGGGCATTGCGGATAAATCCTCCGGTCAGATCCCCCCTTTGCCCATGGGATTTGAACTTAGTCCTTTCGGCCCTGCAAAAGCAGCCATTTGAACCGTTGGCTGAGGTTCCATTGCTACTCCTGACCAGGAAACTAGTCTTCCTGGTGGCTATGACCTCGGCTAGGAGGGTGTCGGAGCTAGCTGCCCTGTCATGCAGGGAGCCTTATCTTATATTTCACAAGGACAGGGTCGTGTTACGCCCACATCCCTCTTTTCTTCCTAAAGTTATATCGGATTTTCATTTGAACCAAGACCTGATTCTACCAGCGTTGTTTCCTAAGCCCTCGTCAGCAAGAGAGAGGTTACTGCATACCCTAGATGTTGTCCGGGCCATGAGATATTATCTGAAGGCCACGGAAGGAATTCGGAAGACCGACTTTCTTTTTGTCTTACCAGACGGACCCAGGAAGGGTCAGGCAGCGGCTAAAGCAACTATTGCTAGGTGGATCAGGCAATTGATCATGCAGGCCTATGCATTAAAGGGGGTTCCTCCTCCTTTATCAATAAAGGCACATTCTACGAGAGCCATGGGTACCTCTTGGGCGGCACATCACCAGATCTCCATGGCTCAGATTTGTAGGGCAGCGACATGGTCGTCTGTCCATATCTTTACAAAATTTTATCAGCTGGACGTTAAAAGGAACGCCGAGGCTGCCTTCGGGCGGGCGGTACTGCAGTCAGCAGTTTAGGATCCTCACGTCCAGGGTTGGCACCCCTTTTGGCTTTATTGTACTGGTATGTCCCCCTCCCCTCATTGGCATTGCTTTCGGATATCCCGCATAGTAATGGCTTGCTGCTCTGTGTCCCGTGATGTACGATAAAGGAAAAGGGATTTTTTAATACAGCTTACCTGTAAAATCCATTTTTTGAAGTACATCACGGGACACAGAGCACCCACCCCTCTTTTGGAGAATTTATTAGATGTCTTACTGCTTGCTACAAAACTGAGGTACTCCCGAAGGGGGAGGAGGTTATATAGGGAGGGGACTTCCTATCTGGGTGTGCCAGTGTCCATCACCTAAAGGTAGACCATATAACCCACATAGTAATGGCTTGCTGCTCTGTGTCCCGTGATGTACTTCAAGAAAAGGATTTTACAGGTAAGCTGTATTAAAAAATCCCTTTTTTTAGTTCTATACATAAAAAAGAAAATCTAAATGTGGAAAATGTCAAGGGGTATGAATACTTTTTCAAGGCACTGTATCACCATTGCTGTTGGCTCTGCTATACTGAATTAGCCCCTTTTTGTATCTTGCCCCTCACGGTCAGTGATGTCATCATTCCCTTGGTGAATTGATAGGCTGCTCTATTATACATATTGGTTCAGTTGGCAAAATGGTTGTCTCCCCTGTGTGCAGGTGACAAGTGTGCTGCAATCATAATGATGTATTTATTTTTTCGTCTTCAGCATTAATAAACACCCTGTGTTCTTCAGCATCAGCGCTTTTTTAGGAGGATTTAACAAACCTGCTATGCTGTTTTGCATATATCCCAGATTAAAGAAAGTGCAATTAAAGTACAAGTTACTGATTTATTCCCATCACAAATCTGTATGCAGTATGTGCTGTTGGCTGATAACAGACTGAGCCCAGTATTGTTATGACTGTCCCAAATCCTGAGTGCTGTTTTAATGGAAGAGGGTCTAGAAAGGTTGTAAAATACACTACATCTAATTGCTAGGTCATTTTAGTGTGAAATGTTTTAAAGAATACAACTATAGTTATTTTCTTTGTGTACAGTCAGGCTGGTAACTCTCCCCAATATAAGCTAAATTATTAGATAACACCATCTTAAACCGTAGATTTTTTTTTTCAAGCCTGGATGTCCACCCAAAGCCGAGTTTTGGATAGGGGAAGAAGGATTGAACCCCTGTCGGGTTTTTACTGCTATCTGGAGCTCCATTTTGGGAGATTTGCTCCTACATTTTCTCTTTACACCTCTGAGCCCGTACCTCCATACAGGTTGTCTGTTTCAGAGCTGTAGGAAGAGGGAATAAAGTAGACTATGAGGCCACTCATTGGTGCCCCTGCAGTCCATTGTAAACTACAAGCCATCGGCCATGGTGGCAGATGGGACTTGTAGTTCATTCACAGATTCCTATGAATGAATGTTTCAGCTATGGGCGCCGAGCACTGTACAACCTCGCTGATTTTAAAATGTGGCAGTGGGTGTGGGGAGAATCTCCCCTTGCTGTCTCAGGGGGAGGCTGCTGTATAGTGTAAAGCAGCCCCTCTAATACTTACCTGAACCCCATCTCGATCCAGCGATGTTGCACAAGAGCCTCGGGTGTCCTGGGCTCTCCCTCCTGATTGGCTGAGACAGTAGCAGGCGCTATTGGCTCCTACTGCTGTCAAAGTCAGTGCGTCAATGAGAAGAGAGGGGGCACAGGGCGGGGCCGAGCCATGGCTCCATGTCTGAATAGACACACAGAGCATTCGCTCTGTTCGGTTGCTCCATAGCAAGCTGGTTGCTGTGGGGACATTCGCAGGGGGGACCCGAGAAGGAGGATTGGGGCTGCTCTGTGCAAAACCACTGCACAGGGAAGGTAAGTATAACATGTTTGTTATTTATAAACAAAAATAAAGACTTCAGTATCACTTTAAGCGTAGTAGGGTAAAAATCGGGTATTGTCCGGTTTGTCAATACTGGCATTGGCTAGACAAAAAAGATCATCTAGTAACCACCAATCTTTCTCCAATGTCTGTGTCATCCAACACATTATTAATTTGATTTCTCAGATCCAAAAATTTCTGCATGCAAGGTGGTTGATAGTTCAGACATTGGGCAACTGGTCATGGTGTCTAACATGAAGTAGTTCCCTTTAAAAGCAGTACACCTAGCCATAGCTTATTTACTTATTCCCCATTCCTAGATTATAAAGTCAAATGCATGCAGGCAAATAGGGTGTTGTCCTAATAACAGTAAATTATAAAACAGATTTTTAGCCATAGCAACCAGATTCCATCTTTTATGGAGGTTGTGGCTTATAGGAACCCATCAGTCTTATTTTTCTGGTATAATTTGAAAAATAAAAACGTTACCTGGCCAATTTCTGATAGGAAGACGAGTTCAGCATATCACATTGTGGTTTCTGGATTTGTCAGCTGGTACACATAAACATACAACCGCATCCAGCTATAATCAGCTGGATTAATCTGCTGTCAATGGATACTTTTATTTTCACTCTTGGCCCTGAGAATTAAATCACTTCTAGCATCCAATTGTGTATAAAGCTTTTTTTTTTTTTTTTTTTTTTTTTTTTTTTTAAATACGCTTAATTACCTGCAAAGTAGAGCTGCACGATTAATCGTTAAGGATCGTTATTGTGATTTTGTTTTCCCCATCACGATCTTGACAAAGCATTTTCCCGACTCTCTGCTGAAGCTGACAGCTGTAAAAAAAGAAGTAACATTCAGTCTGCCACATATCACAACATTCCTTAGCCCGGGAATGAACTATAAACATTGTAACGTTTTGTCCTTTAGATCAAAGGAATGAACTTCAGTGTGTAAATGAGGGCAGTTCAACTACTTAAAGCGGAAGTAAACCCATCGATTTAACAGTTTCAAAAAGCAGTTACATTGCTAACTGTCACATTGGTTGTGCTCTCAACCAAACTGTCAAACCATCCAATGGCTGGTGTCATAACTGATCATATGTGCAACACCATGGCAGTTGAAGATTAAACATAGGCCAAGATGGCAGCTTCCTTGGCTGAAAATGATAGGTGGGTTTACTTACACTTTTACTTAAAGACTAAACCTTTTTCTGACATTTGTTTGTTTCAAGTTAAAATCATTATTTTTTACTAGAAGATTACTTAGAACCCTGTGTGTGTGTGTATATATCTATCATATATATTTAGCAGAGACCCTAGAAAATAAAATGGTGGTTGTTGCAATATTTTATGTCACACTGTATTTGTGCAGCTGTCTTTTAAATGTAATTTTTTTTGTATAATATGAAAGATGATGTTACGCCGCGAGACTCGTGAACTTTTTTCTAAGCAAAAAAATAAAAAGTGATTCTCATTTTGGCCCGAATTGTGCAGCTCTACTGCAAAGTGGAAATGGAGTGAATCAGCATCCAACTTTTAATGAAGGATGGAATGATTCTAGGTGTTCAGTTCCTTCCCTTTGCCAGTAAAGGGTGAATTAATAGTCTGCTGACTGAAGAGAAGTCTCACGGTAAGACATTATTTTTCTGCAGAAGCTTGCAATCTAACCTTGCTGTTCTAATTTCTGTGTCCACAGCAGATTAAATGAAGCAGACTGCTGTGGCGAGGGGCGGGAGGCGCGCCTAGAGAGCGGACGCGCTGTGTTTGTGGAGGTTTTAACGGGATGTGAACTTTTGCTTTTCAGTCTCGAAAAGGGAGCGACCCAGACAAAGATAAGAAAGGTCTAGAGAGCAGAGCAGACAGCATCGGCAGCGGGCGAGCAATACCAATTAAACAGGTAAGCTTCCTCCCTGCCTCCGCCTCCCTCCGCCAGGCTCCAGTGTGTAATTAGAGGAGCCCACGCTCGGGGTCTCGTCTCCGAGCCCCCCGCTCTCTGCACCGCGTTTGATGCCCCCCTCCCTGAATGTGGAAGAGTTGCTCACTTGACATCAATTAGGCACGAATCCTGCGCACATTAAAATGGGATCATTAGGATAAAGAGGTGGTGTGAGAGGGGGAGGGGATCTGCCATGTGACAACAGGCCCTAATGAAGTGAGCTGTTCAGGGGGAGGCAGCCAGGCCCAGGCAGCTTCAAAGTGACGCCTTTGTGCAGAATGCTTTGATTGGGCCTCTCTGCGCCTGTCTGCTGGGGGATTCGGAGCCCCCCTCTGATAACCACGTACGAGCTTGATTTGGCTGGTAATCTGAGCCCCCCTCTGACGGCCGGCGGGCAATTAGCCACACTGAACGTGTCAGCTGCAAGACCCTGTTTGTAATTTGCTAATGAAGTACTTGTACCTTTTGATTAGGTTCAGTTTCATTTAGGCCTCCATTACCCGAGTGAGCGTTTACAGCCCTAATGAACGGGCTTAATTAATCCTTTCTGGTGACGCTCAGGGAAAAGGGGGGTGAGGTAGAGTCAGCAGGAGCTGCGGCTTGGAAACGTTAGCCCATAAGAGGCCGTTAGTAGCCTAACGAGGAGGAAATGCTTTGGTGTGAATCCAGATTGCAAGCAAGAGCCTTATAACGAGGCTGGGAACACACATACAACTTGTGATTCCTGCCTCGGCAGACATCAGGGAGTCTTTGAGGGTTCTACAATAGTTTTGCTTTTTGTTGTATAGGTTTATGCTGCTGTGTAGATGACCAGTAGATGAGTATCAAATCATGCCATACTTTACAAAAGCTTTTCAAGTCAATAAGTTGCTAAGAGGCATTTTCTAATGCAAAGTATAATCCTACTGCCAAATATTAGTAGCATGTTTAGAGACTCCTACCATCTTCTTTCTGTTATCCCTCTTCCTAAACCGCATGTATCGCTGAAAGTGTACACTGCTCTGTTTATTCTGTCATCGCTTAATAAGTATGACATAGGGGTTAATTTACTAAATCCAAATAGACTGTGCACTTTGCCACTGCAGTTGCTCCAGAGCTTAGTAAACGAGGGGATGCTCTGCTCACTTCCATCATCCAATCCTGTGCAAGAAAAGAACACTTTTTTTTTTTTCATGTGATTGGGTTTTCTTCGCAAAGTGAAGCTTCACCCCATTTTCTTAGCTCTGGAGAAACTGCACTTGCAAAGTGCACAGTCTATTTGCTTTCAGTTAATCAACCCCAATTTGTAAATGGCTGTGGTGCAGCCTGAGTACTTTACTGAACCCTTTTCATTTACACAACAAAGATGCAATTCAATTGGGGAAACAAAATCTGGCCATACACGTATAGATTTCTTTCATTCAGCCTGCGATCTGAGCTAAAGAAATTCAACAGCTTCCATGAATGCTAATGGTGCAGATGGACAAATCTCTGGCTGCAGCCGTCATATTCTGATAGCTGGTGACACCGGTTCCTTCGTTTTTTATTTATTTTTTTCAGTCAAAGGGTGTTGGGCGGTATGGTGCTGACAAAGAGCACCAAAACGCCCTGTGTATGGCCAGGTTTAAATAGAAGAGGAGGCGATTGCCCTTAGAACTGGTAATAATCGTAGCCTTAGTCTCCAAATTTGGATTACAACTTTCCAGTGCAATGGAGTGCACGCAATGTTTTGGGTGTTCCCATGAGTCATGTTTAGGGCAGCCAATTTATTACAATGGACTGTCCTATGTGCTAGAAACGCTCAAAAAAGGTGCCTGCATCATTTTAAATTTTCACGCCGCACCAAAACACATGACACTAAAATACTATGTGGTTTGGCACACGTTTGCAAGATGTGTTGGGGGAGCCAGTAAGTATTAATGGCACATTTGCAAAGAGGCAGCGTGTTTTTGTACACTGCGGTAAATCACACAATTTTGCCTGCGTTCCCAAAACGACCTGGTATGAAAAAAAAAAATAGAAGCTGGTCCACTGAGAAGTTATTTTTATTCTGTGTATGTACATTGTTTGTTTTGCCTTCATGTGAATGTTACTTTGTTTTTGTTCAGATATAAATACATGTATGTTTAAACACGCCAACTTGCACACAAGCATGCACCTTGTAATGTGAATGTATTATTTGTATTAGAGTCCCTCTCCTCTCCCATGTTGCACTTCTCTTGGCTGTGGAAAGCTGTACATACAGAACACTTGATTGCAGTGGGAGGTAGAGGCTCCTCTGGTGCCATTTGCATAAATCTTGTTAAGTCAGAGTCAGTTAATGAGGTACAAATGAGGCAAGGAAGGTGACATGCAGATCCATGCTGGCAGATGCGAGGTGGCTCCAGAAGTATCAGCTGCCCAGGGTGTGCACGTCTATGTCCACTCGCCTCCATTCTGTGGACAACTTGCTTACTTGTATGCACTTGATCACAAAGCTTGCAATCCACATTACAGTTAACATACTCGGTGACCAGTTCTCTACATCATTACAGCATTTGGCAAAGGCACCACGTGATTGTTTTCTGCCTAAACTATGCCATGCATTGTCATCTGCTGGGTTTACATACGGTATATTTCTACATATTCCTGAAAAGTTTAAAAATAGCAGCCCCATCAGTTGGTCAATTGAGAGCTGTGGTGAATGAAATTAACTTGATGGAACAATTAATGGCAGCATTTAAATGAAAGAGAATCAATTCAATATAACTTGATTTCACTGGCATGATTTACGGTACTCGCAAGACTACAACACCTTTGTGGCCGCCTCGGTTGAGTACCTGTAACTGTGCATTTGTTCGCAACCACATTCTTTAACAACAAAGCCGCCCCATCCCCCCCCCTTTTTTTTTTTTCTTTCCACCAAGGTTTGCTGTTCAATTCCGGTGTTCTGACAAGATGGGTCCCCCGTCGGATAATGCCTGGGCTGGACTGCACAGGCGCAGCGCATGCGCAAGCGGAGCCACCGAAAATCTCAGAGGATGATTGCGCAGGCGCCATGTACAGCTGAAGAACAGCTGTTCATGCTCAGAGATTTTCAGCAACTCCGTTTCCGCCTGCGCAGTCCAGCCCGGGCATTATCCGACAGGGAACCCATATTGACAGGACACCGGTCTTCTATTGAGCTTGCTTAGTCTCTTTTACCTCTTGCTCTCGCCTTCTTGTCTTCAAACTTCTGTAATGTAATGCCTTCTTCTTCCTACTGGAAAATTTGTTTGTGCACACCAGCCTCTGGGTGATTTTAGTGTTTTACACTGTTGCATTTTAATTCAGACTAATGTTGTTTCTTTGTTGCCTATTTTCTATGTACCTTGTATACTGTTCTACTCTATTATTGGTTTGTGTACCAGTCTCCGCTTACTGTACCATATATCAATGATGAATGCTGGATTTGTATTGTCCTTACTGGTGCACAATAAAACTTTAAATTATATAATAAAAAAATGGCAGCTTAGTTTAAAACTGCGCAGTGGTTGGATGCCTACATGTGTGTCCAACTGCAATCGTATGTTACATTGTTATCAGTGGTATGGGAAGCCTATAAATCTATACAACTACTGAGCGAATTGTCGCAAGCTGAATTATGATTGCTGAGCGATTCTACTTTGTGACAGCTCCACTTTAAAGCCGTGATACAGGACCTTCCACAGACCTCCGCTCCCGCCTGCTGTCACAGGAGATAGATCAGATCTCTGGACAGAAGTTTGTACGTCTCTTTCCAGCGCCTCGCGCCAGAGCCTCTGGGACAAATCTTTATTAAATGGGGCCCATAAACAGTTTCCCATTAGGAGCGGAATTGTATCACTTTGCCGCATATAATTTGGTCACCCAGCGTTGGTTGAGTCACAGAGACTCATTACGAGTCCTTGTGGATGGGACTGAAAGCTGCTAACGATTGTACCAGTATAATTAAATCTTTCCAAGCACTCGGCAGCAGTGTCAACGAACTGTGAAGAAAATAATGTTATATAGCCAATCAAAAAGAGATACTTGTAAACTCATTTGAAGCGTCAGTGTGTGTTAGAGCCCTCTCTCTGGATGATGCTTATTGCTTGAGAAATTAAAGATACAGTTTTGTGCTAAGAGGCAATCCGGAAATTACATCCTGAATTAGTTGTTAATTGATTTGGTAATTCCCTGGGGTCTGCACACTCTCTCTCACTTCATTTTTTCCCTTTTTGTTGCTTTTCGTTAAGTGTCTGTTCTCCCAGCTCCACAATCATGTTTACCAATTAGATGTAATGATAGGAACAATGTGGGGATGTGAGCTGGATGCAATGTGTGTTTGTGTGTGCGGGAGCTAAATGCAGTGTGTGTGTGTGTGTGTGTGTGTGTGTGTGTGTGTGTGTGTGTGTTTTCCTGCTCTTTCCTTCACGGCTTGTTTTGCGTCGTGGGCGCTGGATGCTTTGTTTGCATAAGCTTATTAATATAATGAACATTTGTGCATATTTAATAGCCATGTAAGGCGCAGCCATGTGCAGCAACGCATCACAACTAGAGTTTACCCTTTATTATTTTAGAGCATGAGGTGCAAAGAAAGTTGAGTTCTTCTTAGATGTGGATATCTAGATTTTATTTTGTGTTAATATAGGGTCAACCAACCTACCTAAAATTGTTTAGTTGGTGGTCCAACTGTCCAGCATTTATCACATATTGAAGTTTCCTTTTGTGGCCAAGAAAGATCTAAAACCAGCATGTGATTTATGCCAGGAGCTACCACCTACAGATGAAATATCGCTTTTCGGTGGACTGACCCTTTAAATCTTGTTGTGCTGGGCAGTCCCCAATGAGATCACTGAGACACTGTGCATCCCACCAGTGGACAGACTAAAGTGGCTACACAGTTGCATACAATTGGTAAAATCATGAAAGAAACGCAAAAATAATCCATACACATCCACTAATTCGGGAGTGTCAAACTCAATTTCATTGTGACTTGCATCAGCATTATGATTGCCCTAAGAGGGCTGGTTGTATCTGCAAGTCTATATAAAAGGAACTCAACCAGCCCCCCGTTGCCAAACCGCATTGAATGATGGGTGTGGTCAAATTGAACTAATGCAGGGTGCGGGAGAGTGCTATGTACAGAGGGCAGGGCTCAGGAATACACTATGTACAGAGTGCAAAATTCAGGGGTGAGCTACATATAGAGTGCAGGATTTAGAGATATTCTATGCACAGTGTGCAGGGTTCAGCTCTCTTTCACAGACTGTCCACATCCCATTTCCAACCCTCCTCAGCTCTGACCTCTGCACACAAAGCTTCTTTGCATCACAGCTACCGGGCTCAGCTCTAGTGCCTTGGCAACTTCTCCACTCTCACTTGCTGGGAGATCATTGGATGGCACCTGGACACAGGTGGGGATCACAGTGCAGCTTACTACGTAATGCCCCATCCGTCACGGTCCCTGCACCTCCCTTGTCCCCGCTGTGATGTAGGGCAAGCAGGGATCTGTGAGGGCTGCAAAGCGGAAAGCCGTCCTTGTAAACACAGAAGGCTTCTGTGTTTACAAGTTATAGTGGGGAAAAGGGAAGCGGTGGGCAAGAGCTAGAGATAACGGGAAAGAGTTCTGTTGCTTTTTGGCTGTAAGAAAAAAAAAAAAGCTCTAGGTATAAGGGCCACATGAAATGGCCAGATGGGCCGGATTTGGCCCACGGGCCTTGTGTTTGATACATGCACTAATTCATTGCTTTTGTAATCTATTTTCCATGAAATTATTTGTTGCTGTGTTTTTCTGCCTCTCTTTATAGTCGTCAACCTCTTCTTTTCCCACTCACTTTCATATTGGTTGCAGTCATGTAAACTGTAATACCGCGTACACACTTTCGAAATTTCCGACAACAAAACTGAATTTTTTTCCAACGGAATGTTGACTCAAACATGTCCTTTATATACACAGTCACACAAATGTCTGAAATCCCGAGCATCAATAACACGGTGACATACAACACTACGGCGAGCCGAGAAAAATTAAGTTCAATGATTTCCAAGCATGCATAGGATTTCTGTTCGTCGGAATTGCATACTGGCAAGAACTGGCAGGAAAAATTGAGAACTAGCTCTCAAACATCTGTTGTCGGAAATGGAGCATACACACGGTCGGAATATCTGACCAAAAGCTCACATCGAACATTTGTTTCGGAAATTCCGATCGTGCATAACACTTGAAATCCTATAGTTAATGGTGCCTACTCCTTTTCTGGGGGCGAGTAGAAAAAGGGAGGCTAGGTTCCTACATACAGAGGGCCATGGAGAATAACCATAGCAACCCTCTAACAGGCAGTCGGATCAGAAAAATTATTTGGAGATCTTGAGAAGCAAGGTATTTTTTGAGTTAAGAAAACATACAGGAATACAATTTTTTTTTTTAAAACATTTTCTCTTCTGTAAATCAGAATTTCCTCTCACTTTAAATCTTAAAGGAAGCCCAGTCAACGCCTAACGAAGCTTAAACCTGCCCCTCACCCCCATAAGCCCTATACTAACTACCCTTTCGAGGACAGATGTGTACACTTGCCTAATCTAAGGGCAGTCCGGTCATGTGGTCTCCTCAGAGGCTGGCTACAGGGAAGAGAAGAGTGAGCTAAAAACGGAGGGAATGCCTGGGCAGTGAAGTCACCCACAGACTTACTATGGGACATCCGTTGTCGTCTGTCTCTCCCTTCCCTGGAAGGTGCTGGGAGGTGTTTGCATGACCTGACTGGATCACCCTTAAGCTAGCCATAAACTGTTCGAATTTCAGCAGGAACCAGACAATATCTGAACCATGTATGGGCAGGCTGAACGTACCCAATTTGGTCAATCAACTTGGGTACAACCAGCCTGCTGTATTTTACATGCACCTATTGCTAGTGGCTTTTCTAGAACACAATGGCTCAGCAGGAGGGATTCCTGTGAAAACTGCCTGTGTTGATGGGGGGAAATCAAGCAAATTTCTTTCTTGCAACCCATGGTTCCAGGAAAGAAATTTGTTCTGTCTGTGGCTAGTCTAAAATTATGCACCTCTTTCCTTTACAGGGCACTTAATATTTATATAGTACAAGATTTAGAATGGGGGTGAGA
This sequence comes from Rana kukunoris, assembly GCA_029574335.1. Lineage (NCBI taxonomy): Eukaryota > Metazoa > Chordata > Amphibia > Anura > Ranidae > Rana > Rana kukunoris. Next base: position 165,334,116 of record CM056054.1, on the reverse strand, counting down.
ACAGGTTTAAACTTAGTTAGGTATTGCAGGAATTCCATCTTTACCACTTGCCCACCAGGCCAATTCTGACATTTCTCTCCTACATGTAAAAGTCATAATTTTTGGGCTAGAAAATTACATAGAACCCCCAAATATTTTGCTTTCATTTTTTTTACTGGTTACATGTTTTGAGTTACAGAGGAGGTCTGGGGCTAGAATTATTGCTCTCACTCTAACGTTTGCGGCGACACCTTACATGTGTGGTTTTAACACTGTTTTCATATGTGGGCGGGACTTGCGTATGCGTGCACTTCTGCGTGCGAGCACACGGGGACAGGGGCGCTTTAATTTATTTTTTGTTTATTTTACTTTAAAAAAAAATTACACTTTTATTCCTATTACAAGGAATGTAAACATCCCTTGTAATAGGAATATGGCATTACATGACCTCTTTACAGTGAGATATGGGGTCAATAAGACCCAAAGAAGCCTGAGGCAGCAACGCTAATGCTGAGCCTGGGCGTGAGGTCATAACATCGCACCCAGCCTCCGACTTCATAGAGACTCCGGCGACCATCTGGTCCACTGGAAATCTCTATGATGGACATCCGGGGCAGGCAGATCCCTTCTCCGACTCACCGATCACATCGGTGAGTCGGTAGAAACACCGGAGTGAGGAGGGGGACGTCCCCTCTCGCCGCCCGCAAGAGCGATCAAGCAGCTGACCAGCCGCTATGATTATTATTTCGGTGTAGGGGAATCGCCGGCTGAAAACGGCAATATCTGAATGATGCCTGTAGCTGCACCCATCATTCAGATATACCACCACACAAAGCCCAGGACGTATTTAGACGAAGTGGTTAAAATACATCTTCTGTCAGCCTATATAGCTCCCTCTAGTGCTGTCAGGGAATGGTTTCTTCAATTGCACAACAAGATGTAAACAAGCTGAGAAAAACAGTAGGGGTCACTAGGAAAGTGAGGGTACACTGAATCACCAAATCGAGTCATATTTTGTTTAGTGAGACCACTCTTGAAGACTTCCATGATGCATGCCTTTTTTACCTTGCTGGTCCTTCCTGTTCTTTTCCAGTGGCATAGTGGAAAGTCCTCAGGGCTGCAGAGAAATGACTGCATCAGTGACAAATACAAATTAAAAACGATAATTGATTATTCATTAAACGTTCAAATGCAATTTTCTTTATTATATAGATATGTGGTAGCTGTGCACTGCCACCTAGTGGTAAGTGAATGATGAGTGAAATAGACACACAGTATACTAATAATGTGCAAATGCAATAAAGCTGCTGCCATCACCTGGATGTTATCACAAAACAACAATTGATATATTTCTTTTTTTTTAAAGGTGTTTATTTTAGACTTTTGTAAAGGAAGTTACAAAATAACAATGAGTCTGCACAGGCTGTCATTATAACATATAAGGAAAACGGCTGAAAAATATCCCGCCGACAACCATACTCTTGAACATACACACACACACACATTCAATTTCGCAGCATTAGCGACCGCATAACAGTTGTATATCTGACGAGCAGATAGAAGGAATTTTGTTGCATAGAAATCAGTTGCCGCCCAGATGGGGCAAAAAAAAGGGGGGGGATAACCAGCTAGGAGGTAACGTCTGCCAACACCACAAATTCAATGGGAGAGTTGTGAGGAGAGGACCCCCAGCCACGGTTGCCACGCTTTATTAAATTTCTTAGGGCACGCCCTACTTTTATACACCAATTTAAACTTGGGGAGAAGACTATTAACAATGCCAAAGAATGCATGGATCGAGAGGGGGCCCACGTCCTTCCAATGAAGCAATATAGTTTTCCTTGCATAAAATAACAAAATGTGTAATGGAGTCCTGGGGTGAAAACGGGGAATATGGTCATTCAACACTTCCAAGAGTCCAACTTCCGGAACATGAGGCACCTGTAGATGTAACTCATCAGCAAAAAAGGCTAATATATCCTTCCAGAACGTCGAGAGTGCCGGGCACGTTCAGAACATATGAAACCAGTCGGCAGCTACCGTGCCACATCAACACTGGATAAATATGTATAGGGAATGTAATAACACTGCTGAAAACTACAAACGATGATGATGATACTACCGATAACAATGTGCAATTAAACCGTATGTGCTGAATAAGTAGTCCAATAATATGAAAATAGTTTTAAATATATATAAAAATAGTGATACAAAATATATATAAAAATAGAACATTTATAAAAATATATATAGAAACATAAAAATGATAATGAATAATCTTCTTGTATAAAATGTGCTTTAGATTTCTCTGTGCAAAGAGGTGCTTCTCATACAGAACGACAATCTGTGACGAGTGTTCCCTTCACCAGGTACAATGGCAGCTCGCCTCCTTCCTAGACCCAGGTGGGGCAAACAAGCGCAGAACTTATAATTGATCAAACACTCTCTGCACCCCGTATACTTCTCCTTTAAGTTTTCCTTTGTTATTTTCACCAGCAACTCCAAACCGACATGAAAATATAAAGTACCAGGTGTTAAGTGGAATGAAACCCCACCACCCCACCACCCCAGTTCATACATTATACTCACATTTATTTATATATAAAAAAGTATAATTAAATTCAACAGGACTCACATATGTCGCTGCCTGGCTCTACCTCTACGCGTTCTGCTACCATCCTCGTAGCTTCATCTGAAGGGCATAACACCTGGCATTACACTGTAAAGTTTCATGTCCGTTTGGAGTTGCGGGGGTGTACGGGGTGCAGAATGTGTCTGATCCCTTCAGGGTCTTCATGGGAACTAATAGAGACCAAAGTGGAGCCATTTGCAGATGAGAACCATTATAAGTTCTGAGCGTGTTTTCCCCTATCTGGGTCTAGGAAGGAGGTGAGATGCCATTGCACCTGGTGAAGGAGGCATTTGTCACAGATTGTCGTCCTGTCCGAGAAACTCTCTCTTGGCACAGTGAAACTTGAAACACATTTTATAGAAGAAGATTATTCATTATCATTTTTATATATTTTTTCATCACTATATATTTTTTATCACAATTTTCATACTTATTCAGCACATACGGTTTTATTGCACATTGTTATAGTTAGCATCATCACCATCGTCGTTCGTAGTTTGCGGCAGAGCGATCACATTCCTTATACATATTTTTAAATTATGTTGCCAAGAGAAAACCCAATATGACCCCACAAAGCAGTGGTTAAAAAAGATAATAGCAGTCAATACTTCACACCGCAAAATGCCAAAATTATGCTTTGGTGACAACTATGAAATGCAATGAAGGGGTTAAATTTAATTAGGTCAGTACATCTTGTGTGGCTCACAAATTCCCATGGCACTACTGTGGTGTGTCCATCTTTCTCTACCTGATAGTAAACATACGTTGGACTATATTTGCAGCGTGTGGGTTGAGAGCCTTATAATGGCTAAATAATGACATCATTTAATGAAGACATTGTGACATGATCTGGGTCGTTACCAAGTAGAATTAAGAAGTGTCTGAGTAGCATGATGTGAGTGGGAGGCTTCAGACTAGAGACTGTGCATCAGCAGCTTGTTACTAGAAACACTCGTGGTCGTTTATACATTTTGTGTAGCCATTATAGATAATGATGAAAATGTGAGTAATCAGTGATGTGCGGAACATATGTTTCTTCAGCCTACACCTCTGGTTGCATCCCATATAAAATCAGACCAATTTTCCTACATATAGGAGGTGAGAGTTTAAAGACTATACAAACGCAACATTTTATATAATTGATATATGGCTGCTGTACTTGTGTTTGCATGAGAAAATATCCTGTTCTATTCGTATCGCTTCCTTTATGTGTGAAATCAATGGTGTTCCTGCCAGTCCCTCTGCTTTCCTTTTAATAAATGACCATGCTAAGCAGAACACCACATTGTGGTCAGTTCTGTAGGTGTGTGGAATACTCAGTCTGCTCTCCTCCAATGATCAGCGTTATCCTGACACGCGCCCCCTACACAGTCACTGTGCAGTTGTGGACAGCGGGTGTGTGATCACTTATAAAAAAGGGGAAGATTGATTTTATATATATATATATATATTTATATATATATATACACACACACACATGCTTTGCCTTTCATTTCTATTTTATTTTAAATAAATAACTGCTGCACTTATAACCACACTTGAAATAAAATACCGTATTTCTCGATGTATAACACGTACCCCAACTGTCCGCAGCCCTCTGCATAGTACACAGAGACCCCCTCATAGTACACAGACCCCTTTCATTAAAAAGCCACCCCCTCCTCTGCACTCCCAGGAGACCCCCAGCATTACTAGCATACTCTAAAGCAGGGGTGTCAAATTCAATTTCATCGTGGGCAGCATTAGCATTATGATTGTCCTCAAAAGGGCCGGTTGTATCTGTAAGATTAGATGTCCAGCTCATCCCCTCCCCTTTACATTAGATGTCAAGAGCCACCCCACCATCAGAAGTTGAGTCCCCCACTCTCCCTTACATCACAGTGCACCCCACTGGGAAGAAGCTGGATGCAATGCTTGAAAGCAGAAAGTAGTTGTCCGGAGGAGGACCAGAGGAGTGTTGGAGCTCCCCTGCAGCTGCAGGAGAGGTGCGAGGGCCACATGAAATGGCCGGGTGGGCCGGATTTGGCCCGCGGGCCTTGTGTTTGACACCTGTGCTCTAAAGTATAGAAAATATCACTGTCAGCCCCTTCTCGTACACCGCTCCTCCTGCGTCTCTCATTGTAAATAAAAGCTGCTAAATACCTCCATTAACGCCGTGGACACGGTCCTGTGACTGCTCTCCTCTCTTTCATTCATGGTCACAGGACTTCTCTCCTCCAATAAAAAGCTACACTCGAGGAGGAAGCAGAGCGGGAGGAGGAGAGCAGGCAGAACGAGCAGCATTAATAGAGGGATTTAGAGGCTTAAAATTACATTGATAGTGACACCCGGTATATGAGAAAAGAATGGCAGTAATGTTTTCTGAAGTATAAAGTATACTGGCAGCGCTGTCCCAGGGCCAGGAGAGTGGGGCTGGCACCCTTCCTATGGGTGGCACCCGGGGCGGACTGCCCGATTTCCGCCCCCTTGTTGGTAAAAAAAATAAAATAAAAAGATATCGGTGTATAACATGCAGGCACGGTTTACCCTCTGTTTTCAGGGTAAACAAGTGTGCGTTATACGCCGATAAAAACGGTAATCAAATAGCAGCTAGCACCATATTGAAGAAAACAACAATAATAAAGTTGCATAGGTGCATAACCTATAAAGTCCACAAGAAGCTTGCACGTAGGGAAGGGTCTTTTTCTGTTTTTTTTAACTACAGCTATGTGCACATTATACCATTAGACAAATATCTTCTAGCACCAACATCCCTATTTTTAGAAAATATTGAAAGAACAGGATATGGGATTTTAAAGGTGATAGAGATAATAGTCGATACAACAGAAATTATATGAAAAAAAATATATTTTTTATTAATAACCGCAATTAAAAAACTGATAAATACTAATCATTGACCGTTACAGGTATACATCTAATACCTAACATGTAACAGTAATGAATTGTATAGAGTTGAAAATAGCGCCAATTTTTGTTCAACAGTTTCGCCTATAAGGCTTCATCAGGACTAGACGCTAAGAAATGCTTTAAATAATTTTTCAAAAGAAGTCCAGCTTTTAGATGTGAAAAAACATTTTTTCGCGTCTGTTGTACAAAAATGGACGCGATTTTCAACTGTATACAATTCATCACTGTTCCATGTTAGGTATTAGATGTATACCTGTAATGGTCAATGGTTAGTATTCGTTTTTTTAATTGCTGTTATTAATAAAAAAAATATATATATATTGTTTTATATAATTTGTGTATTATCGACTATTATCTCTATCACCTTTAAAATCCCATATCTTGTTCTTTCAATATTTTCTAAAAATAGGGATGTTGGTGCTATAAGATATTTGTCTAATGGTATACCGATGACTGCCCACTATTCTTGACCTTGTATCAAATGTTCGTTTACCCATGCGAACTATTGGCAGGCTGGGTTGCACTAAAGTTGATCAACCAACCAATGTCTTGTGTATGGGTTTTGGTGCATTACTGTGTGGTGTTCTAATGAGTTGTACCATGGTGCTGATAAGCAAGGAGACTCGCCGCTTTCTTGACATGCGCCGCAGTTCATCTGCACATTGCTGTTCATTCTCCTCCATATTTTTTCTGGGCTCCGCTGACAGGCGCATCATGCTTAATACGTTCATTTAGATTTATAAGCATTGTTTACAGAACCTGTGTAGCTGCTGAAGCTCTAACAACATCTGTTCCCTGCTACTAATTAAGTGCTAATTACGAACGAGCTTTGTGTGTTTGTCATTGTAACGGGCTGGTTCTTTTTGTGGGGAATGTGAATAAATTGATTTTCAGGGCAAAGGCCTCGTGAGGACCATGGGAAGACTGCGTTTATTACATCACTGGAGGAGTTACCGTAACAAGAAACTGTTGTCTATATTCTACTTCCACACATTAGTACTGATTCAAGAATCATGTCCATGTATTTCAAGACCACGCCTATTAGCATTGGGGGGGAATCAATAGTTGTTTTCCTTCCTTTATGCTGAACGTTCTGCTTTGGTGCTTTTATGTAGCTGTAAACCTATGAGCTATTTATTTAGGAATATTCTTTTTCTGCCTATTTAGATGACCACAGACATGGGCATCAATGTTTACGTCCTTGCATTAGCTTCTTGTTAATCCAAATGCACATTTACTGCTCAGTGTGTTTTGGGTGATCTGCTTCTGTTAGCCCCGGTTCACACTCCTGCAACTTGACTTGCGACACATAGGGGTTGATTTACTAAAGGCAAGTGCAGTCGCTGTAGATCTGCGGGGAAGCTCTGAAATTAGGGAAAGCTCTGCTGATTTCTATCATCCAATCTTGTTCAAGAAAAAATGCTGTTTTTTATTTTCCTTGGATGTCCCCCTCAGATCTACAGCGACTGCACTTGTAGTGCACAGAGCATTTGCCTTTAGTAAATAAACCCCCATCTCATGACAAGTCAATAAAATTCATTTTAGTGAGTGTCATCTTAATCAATGCGATACAAAAAAGGTTCCTGCGCTACTTCTCTGCAACTTTGGTGCATGAAATCCCTGGTGTTCCTGCCAGTCCCTCTTCTTTCCTATTAAAAACTGACCACACTAAGGGCTTGTTCACACTATCAGTTTTCCTTCAGGTTTTTCTCTTCAGGTTTACCAAAACCATGTAGTGCAAGGGCCTGCCTGATTGCATACAAATTGAGACTCTTGAGGTTAGACCTCATATTAGATGGATTTGGTAAACCTGAAGAGAAAAACCTGAAGGAAAACTGATAGTGTGAACAACCCCTTAGCAGGAGAACACACTATGGTCAGTTCTCTAGCTATAATGGGAACTTGGCCTGCTCTCCTCCAATGATCAGACTTGTCATTAAAAACGCCCCTGCTGCACAGCCATTCACTGGGAAGCTCAGTGTGCTGCTGCTTTTTCTCCTCCCCTAGCTCTTATGCAGCTAAGAGCTGAGAAAATCTGATCACTTATGTATAAGGGAAACGGTGTATTTATGTTTTTGTATATATATCTAGCTAGCTATCTATACCTTTTATTTCTATTTTAAACTGAATGGGTTGTTTTACAATCACTTTAAATTGCAGAAGTCGCAGTGTCGCAGGCGTTGTTGTTTGCCACATGATCTCTCAGTTTTGTTTCCAAACAGATGAATTGAAGATTGTGCAAAAATCTTAAACTCCCCTAGTTGTCAGTGTGATTATTTACTACATTCATGGCGACATTGCCCCAAACACTTGTACCATAATCTGCACCCTTTATGGTGTCTATTTTAAATTGAAAGGTTCCCACACCAGGACTGTTTATATGTCCCCAAGACAGGAAGTGAGGTGAAATTTCCCTTTCTAGATTATTACAATAACACTTTTTGGTAGCATAAGAGAATGCTAGAATCTCAGCCACTGGTTTGATGCTACCTATCCCTCCCCCCCCCCCCTCACTCAAGAATATCTTTCCTTTTCTTCCCCTGTGAAAACATTGTCACTGTGATTAAAAAATAAAAATTTAAAATATGACAGAGAATCATTAACCCACTTGGTCTAAAACGATATTAAACAAACTAATTAAAGCCTAACTGCAGGAAAATAAAAACATTCCACCCTTTCAATGGGGCCCACTGCATTGCAAGGGTTAATTGCTGGTTCTGTTTAAAGAAGAGGATTTATCACTTATGGATCACTTGCTCTGACCAGCTCCAGTTTTCTCCCCCACCCTAAGCTCAATTTTAAGGGAAAAGACTCGGCAGCATCATGTACCATCCAAGGACATAAACCCTGAATGGTATGCTGAGGAGGCTGGAGTGCGGAGAGAGGTGTAGCATCTTACAGATACTTAAAGGGGTTGTAAACCTACGTGTTTTTCAACCTTGGTGCATCCTATGCATTTACTTACCTTAGCCCCGAATTTCTGTGGGCATGTCCCTGCCGTCCTCTCCTTGACTTCCTGGCTTTGATTGGATAGATTAATAGCAGCGCAACTGTCAATCAAATCCAATGATGCGGATGACAGGGGGCGGGGCCAAGTCATATACTCTGCGTCTATGGGCACCAAGTGTATGACACAGGAGCGCACCCGCAAAGGTAACACCCTTGGGCGAGAGCTTCCCAGAGGGGGTTATCTAATGCGGGGAGGAGCCGCTGTGGAACCTCAAAACGGGTGGATCGGGGCCACTCTGCAAAACGAACTGCACAGTGGAGGTAAGTATAATATGTTGTTTAAAATAAAAAACGGGAACCTTTTAGTGTTTCTTTAACAATTTACCATTACCGTTCAAGGGTGGTGGTGAGGCTACAGTTGGGTTGTAGGCCCCATCCCTGCTCGGCAGGTGAATGACAGGTCTGTGTCTGCCCCGCTATACAACCCGTTCTCATCTATGGGGCAGTCGGATGGAAACAGACTTCATGTCCGCCTCCGATTGTCATCTGATCCGCTAGACAGATGGCAAACGCATCACCATACGCCTATTTTTAGTGAATTATTTTGGATCAGATGCCCACGTACATGGGTAATGTTATCGCCCTATCACCCCCTTATACTTACCTGAGCTGTCACTCAATCCAGCGCTGTGACATTTGGTAAGGGGTGTAGAGTGCCAATATTTAGACCCCTTTCACACTGGGTCGCTTTTCATTCGCTATAACTCTAAAAAATAGCGCCTGCAAAGTGACCTAAAACGGCCGCTGCTGTCTCTCCAGTGTGAAAGCCCTGAGATCTTTCACACTGGAGTGGTGCAGTAAAAAAAGTCCTGCTAGCTGCATCTTTGGAGCGGTGAAAAAGCGTTGTAAATCCTGCTTTTCCACCGCTCCTGCCCATTGAAATCAATTGGGCACCGCGGCTATACCTCCGGCAAAGTGCCTCTACAGAGGCATTTTGCGGTGGTTTTTAACCCTTTATTGGCCTCTAGCGGGGGTAAAACCGCCCCACTAGAGGCCGATTGGTGCAGATGCCACCCCCACCCTAGTGTGAAAAGGGGCCTTATAGGTTATTGCTCCCACTTCCGCAATGCTTACCTAAGTGAGGATGACTTCCTTTGCCTCAAACCCCTCCATTCACAAAGCTCCACAGGGAGCTGACTGGTTCCTCAGGAAGCCACAGCCGGCTCCAACATCCAAGATGGCAGCACCTGGTATGTACAGCGGTAAGAAGAACCGGCTGCGTAAAGACCTTGCTGGAACCCAGGCACTGATAAGTACTTGATTTGTAAAAGCCAACAGCTACTGTATTTGTAGCTGCTGACTTTGAAAAAACAAAACAAACTGAAGTTCCTCTGAAGATTAGAGGAGAGATACATACGGTTGGGTGTAAGGGTCAGATTAGGTACCCCTGTATATAAAACGCCTACAAGACAATATTCATCTGAAATCTGTCGGTTGTGAGCTAAAATATTGCTTTAGGCTGGGCTCACACTTATGCGACTTGGATTGACAGGAGATTGTGACCGGTCTTTAAAGCAGCCGGTTCACACATCCAATTGCACAGAGGGTCCTGTGTGTCTTCAGCTCGGTTTCAGGTCTGAATTCAGGCAAAAATTTGAGCCGGATTCATCCCTGAAACGGAGAACAGGGACGCACCGGACCCCCTGCTGTCGGCCGCATCCATTTTTAAGTGTGAACTCAGCCTTAATAACTAACTGAGCTCAGTATAACTGGACACAGTCCGTGTTCTTGCAATACAGGCTTTCATTGTATGATTTCTGCAGACAAACAGATCTGATGGTGAATATGAACTTTGGGCTTCTTTGTCCAATAATTTGGTAAAAAAAATCACCAGAATTTAGTGGAGAAATAAACCTATTTTATGTGTTGTCAGTTGTGATCACCATAAATCCGTATTTTTGCACCTTTGTATACTGGCAATAGGTGTAGGGAGGGCTACACAAAAAAACTAGAACATTTCTATGCAGAAAGGAAATGAATTATTAGTGGCAGTCAGATTGCTGTAAAATTAATCCCTTTGCAGCCTGAAGGCTTGCAATACTTTGTGATCTGAGTTTACCACATTAGTTTTCTACTAAAATTGCCCCTTGAGCTTCTGACAAGTGATTACTACGACAGCGATCTGGCCCTTTCATTGTGGCACTGAAGTATTAGCACCAAGAAAGATTGCACACTGCTGTTATTAATATATCCCACAAACCAGCTTTTATTCCCATTTAGTTATTACATGTTTACTTTATTTACTCATTATGTAATTACAGGAGACCAGGAGCTTAGAGCCGATTAACCCCCTGTAGTCCCATGACTCCTTTTTTCTCCCTTTTCACTGTGCCATTTCTGGAACTTGGCCTGCTTATAATTACCCACATGTCTTTACATGCCCTGCGGGTAATGGTGCCCGCCACTGAGCTTCTTCATAAATCATCCTGATATCTTGCTAAGGATGGCACCCGGGCAGCGTTTGAATAATTCAGGAATTTGGGGGATTGGTGGAGGTCTCTTGTATAAGAGAGAACAGCTATCGTTTTATAAACATGTGATGTCAGAGTGTAGCGCAAAACCCAAGTTGCACCTATTTCAGAATTCCATTTTTCATCATTCTTCTTCTTCTTCTTCTGAGCATCATCCATCCATCACTGAAAGCTGATACAGGTCTACCTAAATCAGTTTCTTCTACAGAGAATTTATTGACTCCGGTTATGGGCTTTTTCACACCTTCATGCTTTTTTTATTGTAGCTAATCTACAACACATTAGCATTGCCACCTTTACCTTGGCAGCATGTGCATTTTTAAAGCATTATTTCAACTTAGAAAAGCACTGGCCATTTCTGATCCATAGTAAAGTACCAATGGGACTTTATTAGTATGCTAAACTGGAAATTAAAATGTTCAAAAAATGTATTGTATGAGTTACCACTAACATTCACTAATAACATCAATGCATGTACAGAAAATAAAGGATTACAGTACAAATATTTATATTTGAATTTCCAGCTAGGAGGTGGATTTGTAGACATGAATACAAATTACTTTTTATTAACATAGCTCTGTAGCTCATGCTTAGATTTACGCATACTTGAATGAGTCAAAGGATTGGCTTCCCCCTTACTACCTGCTCTGTTTATATGGAGCTCTGTGACATGTAAATTGGAGAGAGGCAATTTGAAAGCAATTGGTTTCAGCTAAGCTTTGTATATATAAAGCTCATGTTTTGTGTCACCAGTATGACGAGTGCATGTTTATCAATGTCTTCACTAGGGTTGCACCGATACCACTTTTAAGGTCGAGTACAAGTGCTGATACTTTTTTTTCAAGTACTCGCTGATATCGATTACTATCGTTACTTTTTTTTTTTAGGTCATCTGACAGTGGCACTAATACAGTATGCAGCACTGATAACGTGTGGACGGTGTCAATCGTTTTTTATATATTTTTTATGGTATATATATTTTTACAATGCTTTCTTTTGGTAGGTCAGTGTTTTTTTTATTTTTTTACAATTTTAACTTAAATATTTAATAGAATGTTTTCTTTTTATTATTATTCTTTTTTTAATCAGCATTGTTTTGGGGGGGGGGGGGTTGGTGAGATATCAGGGGTCTAAACAGACCCCTGACAGCTCACCTTTAAGGCAGAGAAAGGGACTGAGGACACAGATTCCACAGTTCCTCTCTTTGCAGCCTCAGCTGCACTGATGATGAATGGGCAGGATCCTGTTCATAAACTGAAACATTGTAAACACAGTTTATTCTGAGAAGAAAGGAGCTAGTAAATGACAGATTTACTAACTTTTTCCTATGCTTTCCATCCTGACACATCTGGGATGGGGGGGGGGGCAGAGGGGGTGGAGGAGCATGGAGGAGGAATGTAGGAGGAGCACACAGCTGAGGGTAATAGGTGGAGGACATGGAGGGGGATCAGAGGAGGACACTGGACATTCAGGAGTAATCGGCGTAACAGTGGGGGTAGTTACAATCCACGGATCTCCCTGTATAGATTTAAATAAAGCAGCTGAAAAGCTATAGTGGGGAGAGGAGGCGAAGCAGTTTTATTGAAATCTATACAGGGAGATTGGTGCTTGTAACTCCCCTCTCAGCCGCACCGATCACCACTGACTGCCCAGGCATCGGTGCATTTGCCAGAGTACAAATGCTCGGTACAGCTACTTGTATCGGTGCAACCATAGTTTCACTCAAAATTGACTCTATTCTAATAGAATTTTTGGTTAAAGATGTGTAAATCTTAGGTCATCTGACCAATATCGGCAATATTGGTAAGTTTCTGACCGATAATTTGAAAATTGGAAATATCAGCCGTGCCGATAATTGGTCTACCTGCACACTATACTGTGTTATTGTCGCACTGAATTTGCCACCAATTTTTTTTTCAGAGTCTAGATGAAAACAGGCAAAGGCACTGGATAGTTCATGTCTATAGCATGCTTAATTTGTATTCTTGAGAAAATAAATACAGCCACTGCCTATCAAGAAGTCTCGTAGATGGAAAGCCAAACCCGGATCTTTCAAAAGACAATCAGGCTTGTGGCTCTCTAGAATATGAAGACTGCCATTATTTTGATAACAATTTTTTTTTTTTTACAATAATTGAAACAAAAAAGTTACATTATTTTAGTAAAGATATAAAAGTCCTAATTTCCAGATAGCTTGGTGGTCGTTTTCTTCTCACCCCAAGAATTAAATTAAAAGCAGGACTGAGATTACATAGTGAGGTTGGAGGTGCAGAGCTCAGGGGCGTAAATGTAATCATGCAAATAGAGCAGAGTACCTCACCTGTAGAGACCATTCCTCCCCGTAATGACTGATTACCAGTAATAATGGCTATTATCATGTCAAGCACAGAGCCACACTGGCTGAAGGGGAAAGGAAGAGCCACACAAATCTGTCTCTACAAAACCCACAGTGAATAAATCACTTTGATTCCTACTTCTAAGGCCAGCACTTCAGTGCTTTGACTAAAATGGCTAAATCAAATTTCTAATTGCGGTTATATATACACTAGTTGCAGTGAAATGGTTAAAGCTTTCTCCTGCGTCCTGCTTGCCTGTGTTACCCATTCACAGGCCAAGGCTCTGTTCATTAAGTACTCTGGAGAGGTAACCTATCTCCTGTAGAGCTGCAGGTGTTGTGACTCCACCTCCCCACATCAGGCGCTCACTGCAGACGCCTCCTCCCTCCCTGTGTTATTTACACTGTAATTCATTTGTTTTACTCTGCAATTGGCAGCTGACAGGCTGTAATTTCACGGCTTGTAATAAAAAGGTGTCTCATAATCTGCTTCATTTAGCAGCGGAGCCTCTAATGAAATTAACTGCAGTCCTAATTATTCCCGTGAATACTAACGACCCGCCGTCACGACTCCCTGCGAGAAGGACACTAGAGTCCCGCCTGCTGCATCGTGTGCAAGAAACTGAGGTCGGACTTTTGGGGACAAGATGCCTTTTTGTTCATCCACTTGACAAGCGCCTTTTGAAGCAATAAGGAATGCTTATACTGTGGATGCTGACTGTTAGATGTAAACGGACAGCTTTTATGGTGACAAATAGAATGTACTAAAGGGCATACAAGATCATTTATGATTTATGATCTCTTCATTGTCAGTTTAGGTAAATGGCTTGCAATTTTTTCATACCCCTTTCACTGTTGTGGTTCCTGTAGACAATAAATACTCATAATTATAGATAAGTTTAACCTGCCTGTTTTTTTCCCCTCATATGACGCATGTAAATTCCATGTCATATGATGGTAGCATACATTACGAACCATGGACAATTGGGTAAAAAATTTGCAATCAACCCGTTTTTCGTAAATAAAGATTACTGTATTCACTTTATTTATTTATTACCCCTCTCACTCTATACACCTTTTTTGAGTGCCTTCCTTACCCAATAACACCCCAGGGCACTTTTCCTGTATAGGCTTAAAGCGGATGGTTCACCAAAAAAAATTATTAAAAGCCAGCAGCAACAAATACTGCAGCTGCTGACTTTTAATATTAGGACACTTACCTGTCCTGGAGTCCAGCGGCGTCCGCAGCAGAGGACGAGCGATCGCTCGTCTCCCTGCTGCTCCCCCCTCCATCCACGGTGAGGGAACCAGGAAGTGAAGCGCTCCGGCTTCACTGCCCGGTTCCCTACGGCGCATGCGCGAGTCGCGCTGCGCCCGGCGATTGGCTCCCGCTGTGTGCTGGGAGCCGAGAGTTCCCAGCACACAACGGGAAAAGCCCGTCTTTTGCCCGAGACTGCGGGCCGGAAGTGGGTGCAGATACCTGTCTTTAGACAGGTATCTGCACCCCCCTCCCCCCCGAAAGGTGTCAAATGTGACGCCGGAGGGGGGAGGGTTCCGATCAGCGGATCTTCACTTTAGGGTGGAGATCCGCTTTAACATATATGAACTTGATGCAGTTGTGCATCTGTCAATTGCCCATGCTGTGGCTGCATCTGTTGCCAGTGTGTGCATAAGGTGGCATGACTGAGGGACTTGTGTAGGACTTCTAGATCAAAGCAACCCCATGCTTTCATTTCATTCCAGGCCATAAAGAGACTGACCGAGTTTGGAGCCTATTTGGTGCAATGCAATTTTCACACGTCAAGTGCCCCTCTCGGACACAAAGGTGTTGATTTAAGGTGGCCATACACGGTTCAAATTTCGAAAGAATTTTTGTACGAAAATCGTATGAAAGAATTTTCGTACGAATTTCGCACCGTTGGTGGGCTGCAGCAACAGCCGATTTTTGTGCGCAAACAAATTAGAGAAATCTGACATGTTGGAATTTTTTTTAAAAACAAACGATTTTCGGATCAATGATGGAAGAATCGTACGAGAAATGTAATAAAAAAAAATGCAAGAAAAGAATATTCCCAGAGAGAAACGAAGATTCCCGACAACATGAAGGTTTTTTCGTCCGAATTTCGAAAATCAATAGTGGCATCATCAGATCACAAAAAAAAAAAAAAGAACTTTCTGATTTCGAAAATAAATTTAGTTTGAAATTGTATGGCCTGCTTTACTTAAACTGGAGAGTGCGAAATCTGGTGCGGCTTCCAGGTTTTATTGTCAAAGCTTAAAGTGGAGGTTCACCTAAAAATTTTTTTTTATCATTGCATTTAGGCTAGTTACTAGAATGAGAATCTGCATTTTTTTTTTTTTAAATCCTCGCGGTACATATCGTTTTCTATATAGATGATCACCGCGGCTTCCAGGTATGGTCGTCTGGACTGGGCGTTCCTAATTGATTGACAGGCATGTCGACCGACGCATACAGCGCGTCACGAGTAGCCGAAAGAAGCCGAACGTCGGTGCGGCTCTATACGGCGCCTGCGCACCGACTTTCGGCTACTCGTGACACACTGTATGCGTCGGTCGACATGCCTGTCAATGAATTAGGAACGCCCAGCCCCGACGATCATACCCGGAAGCCGCGGTGAACATACATATGGAAAACGGTATGTACCGCAAGTATTTTTTTGAAAAAACTGCCGATTCTCATTGTAATAACTAGCCTAAATGCAAGGTTAAAACATTTTTTTTAGGTGAACCTCCACTTTAATTGAACAAGCTGTAGTAAGAAGCTGAATGGCTACCATGCACGGATGCACCAGATTTTACGCACTCTAGTTTCAGTAAATCAACCCCAATGACACTAAATCATAGCTTTTTGTTTCTGATCTGTTCTGTTGTCAGAACAAAAATTGCTCAATTCTCCCATCAACACAGTCAGTGTTGATGGAGGAACCCCTCCTGCGAAGCTATTGTTTTCTCGCATGGGGGAGAGAGCACAGTGATTATTGCTAGAGCTATAGTCGCCGGCAATAATAGCATGGTAAATCCGACATGCTGGTTGTACCCAGATTGATCAACTTTGGTGCAATCGGCCTACCCATACATGGTTCGAATCTCCCTCCGGTCCCTGGTGAACTGGCTGAGATTCAAACCACCAATGGCCAGCTTATAGGAAGTAAATACTATCTTTGCTTGTTCCTGCTATTCATAGAGAACAGTAAGAGATGAGGCAAAATTTTCCTTCCAACCCACCTGATGCTTCACCAGGAATTGGGTTATCTGCTATGATTTGTTTTATAGTCTAGCAAATTGGCCAGTTTAATTTGGATCCAATATTCGTTAAATTGCCTGTCTGACTTCATGTATGTGCTGCTGATGACATCTCATCCTCCTTCACTGGCATTGTACGGCTTCACAGTCTGCTAAGAACCTGGTTATATAGAGGCTCAGAGCCCTCTGCTGTGTGGAAGCAGAAACTTATCAGCCAGTCAGGCTTTATCTCTTAATGAATAGAGAGTGCTGAAGTAAGCGTTAGGTAATTGAGTTTATAATTAATTACCCAGAACCTTCATCAGATAACACGCTTGTAGAGAAGATTTTTTTTTTTATCACAATCTCTGTCTTTCTATGTCCCCTGGGCCTGCCCTTCTCTGTCCTTGTCCTGGCTACCGTGTGTACTTTATCTCTGGCCAAGTCTGGCCACTAGTCCTCCCTGTGTCCCCAGGGTGATGATGGATGAGCTGGAGGAGTGGACTGCTGGATGATGCTGCGATTCATTCTGGCGATAGATCTCCTAGCACTGTCCCCCATTGTCACTCATATACCAGGCTGATGTTTTCCTGACATCTCCCAACAAAGACTTGGGAAGTGTAGAGTCCATCAGGCCTGCACCTCGCAGAATCAGGATACCCCCATCACAAAGGCCACCCATGGTCCCATCTCCTGCTTCATTCCCACCAACAATACAGCTGCAAATGAGCGGCATTCAGAACGTGTCTGCTCTGGGTCTTATCACTCAGAGACTGAGGAGAGAATCCTGTGCTTTGATTGATTCCTCTGTGATTAGGGGGATGTTTATCTCTGAACACTTTGCTCCCTCCTTTCACTATATACACACGTTCTTCTGCACTTTGCTCCATTCCCTAATCTTCTCGGCACAATTTGTTTTTTTCTATTATCTATCTTGCCCTCTTCTTCTGTCTGCCTTTATTTTCTTGTATCTTTCTCTGATTCACTTCTGACAGTACCTTGTCACCCAAATCCGTCTGTGCAGAGTCCTCCCTCTCGTCATTCTTTGCATGGGCAAAGGGTCCAGCACGAGTCAGTCTGTTCACAGCTGATCATATTCTTCAGGGGATTGGACGCACAGTCCTGTCCATTGGATCAATCTCTGAATCTTCTTTTCTTATGCAGTGTGATAAAGAAATGTTCTCCACATTGATAGATAATCTGCCCTGGCTCTACGTGTGCAGAAAGATTAGGCAATTTTTTTTTTCTTATATTATTTTTACCTTTTCTGTCGTTATTGCAGTGGATTTTTTTTTAGAACAATGCCTCGTACACACGATCCGATTATCGGATGATAAAAATCGCTTTCATATAGATCGTTCGATAAGCTGATTGTTCGTACACAGCTTTCGACAGCCGATCAAGAAACGAAATTCAAACGGACAAACACAAAAACTTTGCTCTAAAGATAGCCCAGCAAACGTCAGCCGTTTGATTAGTACAGTATGCGTCCACTAATAAGCGATAGACAAACGTCACGCATAATCGGAAGCATGAAAATAACCCGGAAGGAGATAGAACCATCTTTGTACTGTGAAAAAGTTCCAACCATTCGAACAGAAAATCATTTATATGCCTCTACAATATGACCGGAAATAGTAAAAAATGCGTGGTACAGCCCATCGTTAGACAATCGTTTAATAAGTATAGTATGCGTCAGCTAAAAATCGATAGACTAACACCAGGCATGATCGGAAACACGAAAATAAACCGCAAGGACACAGGGGTCATACGTATTTGACATTTCAGATACATAGCTACGCACACCGGAACATTTTTTCAAAATCGCACTACAAAAATCTTACTTTTCGTAGAGCACATTTTGCACTGTTGCATTCGATATTAGTTTTACGCAACAAAATGCAAACGATACGTTGTGCGATAATCGGATCGTGTGTTCGAGGCATTAGAGACACTTTCCTTTTTTATTACATTTTTCAAGTGATGTCAGAAATTTTATATAATTTTCATTAAAGTTTTACAAAAATATGCAGGATCATAACACTTATCTGGTATTGGTGGTACAACATGGTATCATTGCTACTATCAATACCACTTTTTTAAGACCGAGTACAAGTACCGATACTTTTTTTCAAGTACTCGCCGATAGCGAATACCGATACTTTTTTTAATGTCATGTGACAATTTGAATAATGGGCACTGACAGGGGCCACGGACGCATGTATGGCACTGACAGGGGCCACGGACAGATGTATAGCACTGACAGGGGCCACGGACGGATGTATAGCACTGACAGGGGCCACTGACGGATGTATAGCACTGACAGGGGCCACGGACGGACGGATGGATGGCACTGACAGGGGCCACTGATGGATGGATGGCACAACTGACCACTGCTCTGTCCACTACACTATATACTGACCAATACTGACTTGTCTAAACGCTCTAATCTCTATGGCTGACTTGGGCTGCGACAAAACGCGCCGTTTTTAACCGCGGAGGTCATTGTCGGCTATGCCGAACGCCATAGCCTCCTGATAGAAAGGGTCCGGGACTTGTTTGAGCTTCACGCGATCGGCGTTTCGGCGTGGAAATGTGAACCATCTCCATAGAGATTAATGTTATTTCTCCCCTCCAGCGTATCTGAGCGTCGAGCTTCAGGCGACAAAACGCTCAGGTGTGAATGGATCCTTCGTCCCACCTGCAGCTTGTGTCTTCCATCAGCCTGGAGGAGAAGAGAGGGTGTCCGGATGAGGAGAATATATATATATATATATATATATATATATATATATATATATATATATATATATATATATATATATATATATAAAATGTGAGGTAGTGCTGAGCTGTTAAAGGGGTTGTAAAGACAAAAATATTTTCCTCTTAAATGAAAGTCTGACAGTAGCTGATAAAGTAAAAAGTAATGTTTTGTATTATAACTAGTTTGATACCTGTTGAAATCAAGCTGTTGTATTCACCTCCGTCACTCCTGAATCGTTATTCTCACTGACTTCCTGGTTTGCGGTGCGCATTCATTCTTGCTACTTCACGGCCTAATGGGAACTACAGTTCCCATTAGGCTTAGCCCCCATGCCTGTGAGGGATAAGAGAGCATCTTCACGCAGGGCTGTAGTCATAGGGAGGGGGTGAGCACATTCTGCTTTCCACCATGCAAAACAGCTCAGGTGCTGGTGGAAAGCAAGAAGAGGAGAGACAGGAAATGCATTTTCAAACCTGGATTACTGTATTTTGGAGGTCAAAAGGAAAAATGAGGTAAGTGATATTTAAATGCTCTAGCTTACAGCAATCAATTGATCTAATAAAAAACAAACCTTTGGTGTTCCTTTAAATAAAGCTAAAATATATAAAGTGCACTGTGCGATTTTTCCGTGGTAACAAGTGCTGTGCCAAAAATTTAGGGGAAGAGAGCACATCGGTCCAAAAGCTAGGCGGAGGCAGGACCAGCCCCACCGTGATCATGGATAGGCCAGCCTCTCTCCGCCATGATCACGGATTAGCCAGCCCCGATGTGATAGCCCCGCCCTGCCGCCGTACATGACCATTCACAGGACACTAGCCAGGGACACAGGAAGTAAACAGGGATTGATCCAGCAGTGACACACACTGCCTGGCATCCCCCTGAATGTTGCACCCAGTGCGACGGCGCTCCCCACGCTACCCCACTGGCTCCGCCCTCTTTCCATCCGTCGGGTATCGGCTCAGGCATCGGGAGCATTTGTATAAGTACAAGTACTCGCACAAATGCTTGGTATTGGTCCCGATACTAGTATCGGTATCAGGACAACCCTAAATAGAATATTTTGTCAGATCCTGTTAGGTGTACTTATGTATGTACAGGCTAGTGATAACCAGTACATTGTGGAAGGGTTGTGAGGAATGTATTATGGCTTAGGCCAATTAGTCCAGAAATAGGACTACCGAGACCTGATAAAAGTGAGAACAATTAGAGTCTACAAGAGTGAGAGGTAGAGAAGTAGTAAGGACCTGGTAGGGATGGGCCCCACCTATGCTCCATTCTTATGCAACCATGGTGTTATTCAAGTTTGGTTTTTGAGCGTCACTTATATGAGCACTATTTAGTAAAGAGCAGTGATGGTGAACATTTTTGAGCATGAGTGCCCAAACTGCAACACAAAACCAATTTATTTATTTCAAAGTGCCACAACTGCAACAAACCTTAATACTGAAGTTAGATCAGATCACACATGGGCAGTCCATCAGGTGATAAAAATATTCTCAAAAGTCTATATGGCTTTATATAAGTCCATAGCTCAGGGCAAGCCTCAGGGGGAGGTTTAAGCAGTCTCCAGGTAACATGCAAGAGAAAAAGATATAGAGGTGCCTACTACTCACTAGACAAATAAAGGCATATATTATAGTCAAATGACCTGTGGAACAACAAGGCGCACTGTGCTGCTGGCGAGGATGCTCTGCTGGGTCTGGAAGCCAGCTGTGTGTGTAGAAGGATCCAGTAGTGGAGTGAATTGCATAGCTGTGTGTAGCTATGAAAAACCGTGTGCGTTGGCTGATCAGCTATAAGATAACTTAAGCCTAGAGCAGGGTTGTCCAATTTGTTGCCCAAGACATGCTATGAATGCGCCCAATGCAAAATCCTAGCCTCCTTAAAAATTTGACAGTGTGACTTTTTTTTATAAGTTTTATCTACACAAAGAAAAACATCCCACGCTTCACATTTACCCCTTAGCCATGTCATCAGTTTTCAGCAGCGTGTATATTTGTGAGTAGTTCTTTTCAAGGATAAAAGCATACGAAGGACAAAATTGAAACCAAAATATCTTAAGAGCATCTTGAAAAATTCTTTAGAATTGCTATCACATTAATCACACCAGATATAGTCATTGGCTCGAATCCCAACCATGACTTTACCTGCCTGGAGTTTGCATGGTCTGCCTGTGCCTGCGTGGGTTTCCTCCGGATACACTGATTTCCTCCCACGCTCCTAATGCCTTGTACACACGATCGGGATTTCCGATGAAAAAAGTCCAAATTTAACATGTTTTATTTTTTTCCAATGGAAAAAAGAATGATGGGAAATTCCTATCGTCTCTGTGGAACTCCAACGGAGAAAAAAAACCACGCATGCTCAGAATCAAGTCGACGCATGCTCGGAAGCATTGAACTTCATTTTTTCTCGGTTTGTCGCGTTTTACGTCGCCGCGTTTGAACGGAATTCCGATGGAAAATTCCATCGAATTTTTTCCCATTGGAAATTCTGATTGTGTGTACAGGGCATAAGACATGCTGGAAGGTTAATTGGCTCCTGTCTAAATTGGCCCTAGTATGTGTATGTATGAATGTGAGTTGGGGACCTTGTATTGTAAGCGCCTTAAGGACAGGGACTGATGTAAATGTTCCAATATACTTTGTGTGTAAAGTGCTGCATAAATTGATAGCGCTGTATAAGAATCTGTATTAAATAAAATAAATAATTGATGCATTGGTTTATCAAAAATTGTCAACGGCACACTAGGCACCCCCCAAAATCCCCCCAAACTACCTTCCCTTGTCTACATATATCTACAGGGATGTTGGTGCCATCTTTCTGACATTGTCGCCTATCCATACCACCACTTTCTACCACACTAGTTTTATGTTGCCCTCTTTTTGCTTTTATAATAAAAATATTGCAAAAAAAAAAAATGATTTTTAGATTTATTACTTAAGTGGGTACATTATCTATATCTGTGATCGTTAACTTGTGATGCCTGACTTTTTCTGCTCATAAGTTATTCTTATTGTTATTGTATTTTATGTGTGGCCCAAGAGGATTCCTCCTCTTCCAATGCGGCCCAGGAGGTTTACACACCCCTGGACTATAGTATAAGGCTCCATGCAAACAGAAGCTAAAAAAAAAGCTTTAAAAAGACGCCAGTAGCTTTGCAGGGAGCCTTTCAACAGTTTTTAGCATTTTTGCAATCTCGTTTATTAGCGTTTTTCAGTGTAGCGTTTTTTTTTTCTTTTTTTTTTAAATGGATAAAAAAATGCTGACGCCAGCGTTTTTGAGCATTTTTCCTGCCGAAAAACTGCACTTTGAACGCAAATTTCGGGCGTTCAGAAAAAAGCCAATAAACTCCAAAGCTCATTAACACTAAAAAACACCCATGGGCACATAGGCTAACAAAGAGTTCAGTTTATGGGCTTTTTACAAAAACATCGAAACACCAATAAGCTGCAGTTTATCAGCTTCTGTGTGCATGGAGGCTAAAGTATAAGGAACTTTTTTTTTATTTTTTTTATTTGAATCGGTGGTGATGTCTTTTTTTTATTTTTTTATTGCTGTCTCTGTTGCGGAGATTCACTTTCTCTTATTGTCCTGAGAATGAAAGTGAGGATAAATCCAAAATGTTGAGTTTCCACCAGAACAGGAAAAGAGAGGAAAGAGGGGAATTTATTTCAATTGGGAACTTGTTCCCCTGTCAGCTGTCAGTTTGAGCTTTAGATATACTTTAGTAATAATTTTAGTTGTCATGAGTAATGTAGTTCAATACTAACCATGAGTTCACCCAGATTGCAACAAGAAATAAGCAACTTGTCCAGTGCTGTGTCCTGGAGAAATGTAGCATACCCAGAATTGTACCATATGTGCTTTTTTTATTGAATTTATTTTTTACCTACCAAAAATGTTACGTAAAGTCAAATATTGCAGATAATCTAGTACTCACTCCCAAGATGTACCAGTGGCTTTGTATTGTTAAAAATCTTACCTGCTGAGTGGCAGTGGACTTTGAAGTTGTTGTATACAGCAGGAGTATAATGTCTACCTGTACATGTCCTCAGTCAGTCATTTCTATACCTGCTGTCTTCCTGCTCTAATGAAGTGTGTGGGAAGGCTGTCATTATTGTACCTCAAAGGATAACACTGGGGTGAGGATAGTGCTACAGGTATATGCTTGGCAGTCGCGTATTTTATTGCCCCTGTCGGAGAGCCGGAATCATTTGTACTGGGGGGGAAGTGTTATATTTCCTTTAATTTTTAGATTGTAAGCTCTCACGGGCAGGGCAGTCTTTTCAAAAATTGTATGGCAAGTGTACTGTCTCCCTTTATCTTGTTGGCACTATATAAATCCTGTATTATAATAATAATTTAGATATTTGGCTAAAGCTTGATGCATGAAGTTCACAACACACTCTACACTATTCATTTTAACAGTTTACCCCACTTTTATTGGCTTTAAAAAGAACATGTTATAAGGATTTCCCCCCTAAAATAGAGCAGAAGTGTGTTGGGTTTGAATTATTTGGGGTAGGTGTGTATTTGAGTGTTGGTTAGAATTTGACTAGATTTTTAGGGCACCTAAAGCATATACACAGTTTAACACATATCTGTACTCATGTGCCACGGGGAACTTTGAACATTCAGATTCAAGATTTTCATATCATTTATAACTTTTACACCATTGCACAAATGAATGTTCTGAAACGGAACACCCATTTATTTGGTTACATTTGACTACATAATACATATTTCTGCAGTTTTGTGATGCACCGAAATGAAAATTCAGAATGCACTTGGCCGAAACCGAAATTGACTGTTTTTAGAAGATATATATATATTTTATAAATGTAATTTATTTGACCTTTTAATTAATATCAAGAATTTAAATGAATATGAATTTGTTGTTGGCCAGTATCGGCAAGTTTTTTGAAGCAGTCTTGAAAACCCTGCTTGCTGCATTTTTGGTGCATATTTGGTCAGCATCTCCCAATTAAAATGCATTAGAAACGCAGCAAGAACCCATTAAAAATGCACCTGTGTTGTGTGTTTGATGCATTTTTTGAGTCACTTGACCTGTGGAAAACACACCATAAGCGCTGCAAACTCGCAGGCACTTTGAGCAGCAATTATCCACATCTTTTTTGCTTTCGGGCACAACGCTGAAAAACCTATATTCAGTGAATGATTTTCGGCGGCCAAAATTTCGGTGCATCACTAGTTTTGTAGTCAACGCTAGTATAAAGCTTATAAAGCAATACTAAAGGCAACTGAGCATATATAAGCTCTGTGTGTGTATATATCTATCGTATATATAGATATATCTGTCTCTCTCTCGATCTATCGATCTATCTATCTGTGTGTATGTGTGTATATATATATATATATATATATATATATATATATACACAAATACACACACAGAAATCTATAGAGATATATATATATCTATAGCTATAGATTTTTAAATATATCTATATCTCAATAGCTATAGATCTATATATCGATAGATCTCTATACATATATATATACATCACACACACATATTCTACATGGTATGAGTGCATAGCTAGGCTTGGCCATAGGTAAAAGCATTGTTGGTGTTGCCCCAGAGAATTGTAGACAAGTTGGTAATCCCAGATTATGTGGGTCAGGTAAGGATTTTGGAGTATCTACAGTGATGTGGATAGAGTATCTTCCTTATTGAGTGTCACAAAGATTGGTGTTCTCCCTATGCGTGCTGCCCTCAGAGATACAATATGTCTGTCATTGTGCAATGTGACGTTCCAGGCCTGCAGGGGGAGGAGAGGGCGGGGGAGGGCTGAAGAAGGTAGCAGGGCAGAGTATCATTATCAGGCGTAATTGATAAATAATATCCCTCATAAATACTGCCAGTCCTTCAATTAGTTTTCTGTAAAGTTCGGGATGGGGAAGTGATGGCCTGTCAAAGTGACAATGGATGACAAAAATTAATAAATTGCCTTCTAAATAGCGCGGACACTTAAGAAAAATTGGGCAGCCAATTTAGCCCAGCGGGAGGTGGGGGGCCGGGGGCTCCTTCTCGTTTTTATTTTGTGCTCTTGTCGGGCCTCTAATGTTGTCTGGGCTTTATTAATGATAACGGAGCCTCCGCTGCCGCTTATGTTGCTACGGGCAACTTTGTTCATTAAAATTAAAGCCGGCGTTTAATCCCATTAGTTGCTCTCTGGGTAGCTCCTGTCGCTGGCAGTCTACAAGGGGGGAGTACATGGGGCTCTGCCCTACGGATGGAAGGGTCGGAGGAAAATCTATTTCACCTTTATATCTTATGTGTATGTATCTATCTATCTATATATATATATATATATCTCACTCTTTTACGGCAAAGCTCTGGCAAAGAAAGTGTTAATAACCCTTAATGCCTTTCATGGAGTGGTTTTAATTGGCATGGTGGTTATAGAAAACAGGAGTTAGCAATGATCCCCTGGTATTACATGGCTGTCTGTAAATAAATTGCATCACGCACTCTCAAGGAGAATCAGTGAAGTTAAAAATGCTCATTAGAGGAACGTGGGAGTTTTGTGTTTATTTGCTCGTGTTAATTGCTGCCCAACAGTTATCGGTGCAGAAATGAGCACACCTAAATGCGCCAGGCCAGAAGACGGGAAACAAATTGGGTCTGGCACGCAGCTCGGCATTAGACGTTGAATATGAAATTTAGGTTAGATTGGAAAAGACGTGAAAAATCACAGGGCGCTCTCCGAGTCATCCACACGACACCTCGAGAGAGCGCACGGAGCCCCTCCACTTACTTATAAATGCGTCTGTCCTTGTTTTCCATTTGTATTTGCTAATAACAATGTGAGATAATGTGCGCTCCGTGGAGATGTGGAGAGAGATGAATGACAGTATCAGACTCATTGTGTCAGAGTGAAGGGGGGGGGGGGGTAAGTGATATGGAGGATGAAGCCACCTCTGGGGTGAGCATCCAGACCCGGGTTGGTCAGCAATTCACATAATAATGTACATAGTGAATTATAATAATATATTTGATTTACTAGCATTCGCCGCAGTTAGTGTGAGTTCAGTATTGCAGTAACTTTCCTGTTTCCTTGGCAGGCATATAGTTAACAAGCGCACGAGCGGTTCCTGTTATAGATTGCATGCCGCAGCCTCCTGAGCTGCGTGGTATCAATCTGAGCTCCAGTATAATGTTCATGTTCTAGGCGCCGGAGCTGTCATGTGTAAGGAGCTGTGAAGATGTATATTTTGAAGAGCGAAAAAAGAGCAGACCCTGCTTTTTATCCTGCCACCCTTTAATTGTTGACTAAAATCTAATAACTGTTGTGCTAAATGAGCCATTAAATGTCCTTCTCGTAAAACATTGTGTATCAAATGATTTTAATGTTAGAAGCATAATGTCACTTTCATCTTCATGACAAGAGGCAGATAGCTGGGAAAGAGGAGACAGAGAATTAATGATGAGGGAAGCAGGAGCTGGGCTGCGATCTCACACACAGCCACATCAGGGATATAGGGATAGAAAATCAGGACCTTGGACAGAGTTTAACCTCTTGGGGTTGGGGGGTAGCTTAGCTTGCCTGAGGACAGGGCCAGGGGTGAAATAAAAAAAACTAACATAGGAAAGCTTTTTTTTTTGTACTGTTTTATTATGCTAAAAGCGTAATGCTAGACAGAGACTTGTATATGCAGCTTACAGTCCCCCCCCCCCCCCCCATTGTCTTAACTTGGCGGGGTGGATTTTATTTAAATCCTAATTTTTAAAGAGCAACTTTAATCTCTGTCCCGCAGCGGCTCTTCTTCTGACCCGTCAGTCTCATACACTTGGGACGGCTGGTGATGCGGCAGTGACCCAACAAGGTGAGGGGCGTGGCGCCTGCCAGGGAGTGGATGCCTGCTAACAGGCACTGCCATGATGGATCTGAAATGACAGATGCTCCTTAACTGCTTACAGACCTGCCGCCGTCATTTTACAGCGGCAGGTCGGCTCTCCTGGGCGAGAGCCCATAGCTATACGTCCGTTTTTAAGCGGCTACTAGGGGGCGCGTGCGTGCCCCCCGCTCGCCCCCGAGGCCCGTGCACGTGACCGGCGGGCACGATCGCCGCCGGGCACGCGCGCTCGTTTGTTACAGAGGTGTAAACCCAAAGCTCCCGGTCCTGTCAGTGGGGAAACGCTGATCTTCCGTTGATACAATGTATGAACAGAAGATCAGTGATTTCCCCTAGTGAGTCCACCCCCCCATACAGTTAGAACACACCCAGGAACATACTTAACCCCTTTCCCTGCCCCTTAGTGTTAACCCCCTCACTGCCAATGGCATTTTTATAGTAATCCAATGCATTTTTATAGCATTGATCGCTAAAAAATGCCAATGGTCCCAAAAATGTGTTAAAAGTGTCCGAAGTGCCTGCCATAATGTCGCAGTACTGAAAAAAAATTCTGATCGCCACAATTACTAGTAAAAAAAAAATATTAATAAAAATGCCATAAAACTATCCCCTATTTTGTAAACGCTATAACTTTTGCGCAAAATAGTCAATAAATGCTTATTGCGATTTTTTTTAACCAAAAATAGGTAGAAGAATACGTATCGGCCTAAACTGAGGAAAAAAAACATTTTTTTATTTATTTTTGGGGGATATTTATTATAGCAAAAAGTAAAAAATATTGAATTTTTTTCAAAATTGTCGCTCTATTTTATTTTATTTTTTTACGTAAGTCGTTCGGGAATAGGAATGTACGTAAACTACGCTACTCAAACAAAAAATGACGTAACAACGTGATTTCGCGCAATGCACGGCGGGAAATTTCTGAATGGAGCATGCGCAGTTCAATCGCCGTGGGAACGCGCCTAATTTAAATGCCTCACGCCCCCTAATCGCGTAGTTTGATTCCACCGGGAGAAATACACTACGCCGCCGTACCTTACAGGCCAAAATCTCTCTGAATTCCTCGTAGAGCCAGGTAAAATACGGCGGTGTAGAGTATCTCTGATACTCTGCGGCAATCTAATTCTACCTGAATCTGGCCCAGAATCTTTAATGTATGCAAACAAAATGAAGGTTTCCTATTTAGAATAATAAGCTGTCAGATTAGTAAAACAGCGACATCAGAACCGATTTACTCGTACAGTTTGTAATGTACATAGACAATACAATGGGATAAAGGAATGTTTTTCTAAAACTTTGTTTTAGCTCATGGTTGCTGTGAAATTGTGTGGATGCATTAATGCAGTGCATGTTATCTCAGCTTGCAGAGCTTGGATTCATTGAACAAGTTTACCAAAAATGTAAATATTGCAGTATATACAGCCTCATGCTACATAACTAAGCTCCATTTCATGCTGAATAAACTAAATTATTAATGTATCTTAACCACTTCAGGCCCGCGCTACCGTCGAATGACGGCAACAGCGCGGGCCTGAATATCCAACATGCCGTCATTCGACGGCATGTCCTTTAGGCGTTCCCAGCACGCGCTGTAGAGCGCGCTGCGGGGAAGCCCTGTGTTGTCCGTGTCCCTTGGACACGGCCAATCACAGATCGCGGCGAACGGCCAATCAGAGTGGCCGTTTGCGATGCGATCTGTGGGCGAATGAGAGATGATCTCTCATAGATCATCTCCCATTGCCGTTTTACACAGAGACAGCGTCCTGTCTCTGGAGAGGAGGAGCCCGATCTGTGTTCCTTCCTACATAGGGACACAGATCGGTCACCCCCCCCCTCCCCCCACAGTTAGAACACACCTAGGATACACATTTAACCCCTTCCTCACCCCCTAGTGTTAACCCCTTCAATGCCAGTCACATTTATACTGTAATTAGTGCATATTTATAGCACTGATCGCAGTATAAATGTGAATGGCGCCAAAAATGTGTCAAAAGTGTCCGATGTGTCCGCCATAACGTCGCAGTACCAATAAAAATCGCAGATCGCCGCCATTTCTAGTAAAAAAAATAAAAAAAAATAATAATAATTCTCTCCCCTATTTTGTAAGCGCTATAACTTTTGCGCAAACCAGTCGCTTATTGCGATTTTTTTTTTTTTTTTTTTACCAAAAATATGTAGAAGAATACGTATCGCCCTAAACTGAGAAAAAAAAATTAGTTTTTTTTTTTAATTTGGGATATTTATTATAGCAACAAGTAAAAAATATTGTATTTTTCTTCAAAATTGTTGCTCTTTTTTGTTTATAGCGCAAAACATTAAAACCGCACAGGCGATCAAATACCACCAAAAGAAAGCTCTACTTGTGGGGAAAAAAGGACGTAAATTTGGTTTGGGAGCCACGTCGCACGACCGCGCAATTGTCAGTTAAAGCGACGCAGTGCCGGAAGCTGAAATTTTACCTGGGCAGGAGGAGGGTGTAAGTGCCCAGTATGCAAGTGGTTAAATAGAAAACTATTTTTTACTCCAATATAATTTTATTAAAATAAATTTTGATAAAAATCAAATCTATTTAAATGTTATTGACATTCATACCCTGGGCGTCTTCCTCCTAATTTAAACTATAGGACACTTTGCCTCCTTCTCATTTCCATAACATGGGGAAGTAGTTGAGTCTGTAGTCCACAGATGAGATCTGGACAGGGTTTATAGTGTATGATATTTCAGTGCAGCAGAGACCGTGTCTATAAGAAGTTAGGATGAAGATATTTGCCAGCACGCCACGAATGTTCAAGTTGAGTTCAAACGGTTTTTATTGAAGCATGATCACATCACAAACAAAGTGCAACGTTCCAGAGTCACGCAGGACCCCTTTGTCAGGCACCTGATGGCTCGTTTGGACTCAACTTGATGATTCGTGGAGTGCTGGCAAATGTCTTCTTTGTGGCTTATATGATCCAGTCTCCAGCAGGTGGTTGCTACAGCACCCAATGACCTAGAGCAGAGGTCTCCAAACTGTGGCCTTGGGGCCAGTTGCGGCCCTTTGCTTGCCTTTATCTGGCCCTTGGGGCACCATTCCATCCACTGACACCAACAATAGGACATATGGAGCACTATCAAAAGGGCACAATACCTTTAATTGATACCAACGATGGGCTATTATTCCTCCCACTGACACCAACGATGGGCCACTATTCCTTCCACTGATACCAACGATGGGCCACTATTCCTTCCACTGATACCAACGATGGGCCACTATTTCTCCCACTGACAGCAACGATGGGCTACTATTTCTCCCACTGACAGCAACGATGGGCCACTATTTCTCCCACTGACAGCAACGATGGGCCACTATTTCTCCCACTGACAGCAACGATGGGCCACTATTTCTCCCACTGACAGCAACGATGGGCCACTATTTCTCCCACTGACAGCAACGATGGGCCACTATTTCTCCCACTGACAGCAACGATGGGCCACTATTTCTCCCACTGACAGCAACGATGGGCCACTATTTCTCCCACTGACAGCAACGATGGGCCACTATTTCTCCCACTGACAGCAACGATAGGCCACTATTTCTCCCATTGACAGCAACGATGGGCCACTATTTCTCCCATTGACAGCAACGATGGGCCACTATTTCTCCCATTGACAGCAACGATGGGCCACTATTTCTCCCACTGACAGCAACGATGGGCCACTTTTCTATTGACTATTTCTATTCCTCCAGGGCATGGTTTACTCCTACTGGACACCAGGACATTTTCTACTCCCACCGGCCCTCCTAAAGTCTGAAGAACAGTAAATTGGCCCTTTGCTTAGAAAGTTTGGAGACCCCTGCCCTAGAGCTTTCTCCAGGATCAAGCGCAATGGGAATATAGATTATTACATAAGATGTTAGGAGTGCTCTGGATTTCTCCAAGAACTCCTTTTAGTTTTTTAATCAAACAACTATAACAAAACACTTTCCGCGTTGTTTAAAGCTGAACTCCAGAGAGAATTAAAAACTACCCTTACATGGGTACTCCCTGCATTACCCAGAATTAAATTTCAAGTTTTTCATTGGGGTATCATAAAAAAAGCAAGTTTAACTTAAAGTGGTTGTAAACGCTCACATATAGCCAGTAAAGTGACTGGTCTCAGGTGATACACAGAGATGAAACAAATCCTCCTACATCCATTGTACCTGTGTATCTACAGCCATCTTTCCCCTACATCCAATCAAAGTGCAGAATTTTCACAGGATTTCTCATCTCTGAAAGCAGGGGGCGGAGAGTTGCCATTACACCAGGGAGCAAAGCTCTGAGAGCTGATTGGAGAGAATGGGCCAATCAGCTAGAGTTCCCTGCCCTGTCACCATTTTTCTCTTGGTGTCAGGAAAACTTGTCAGAAGTGATTTATGCTGATGGCAGTGGAACGAGTCAGAGGACAGAAATGACACTTGGTGCTCTGTATTGAGACAAGCATACACTAAAGAGCAATATGCTTTGTTCAAATGTCATGTCTGAGGTTTACAACCACTTGAAATTATCTCTTGCTCACCCTGCTGCCTGCATTCTCCTCTTCCCTCTAATGCCCTGGGTTGTAGGTGGTCCCTCAGGCGTCCTCACTTTATAATGCAGGCCCTTCTGTTCTGTATTGTTTGTGATAATGTCAGAGTGCCTGCAACTGAATTAGCATTGAAAAGAAGCAGCTTGAGGGTAATAGTTACACAGGGAAGAGCAGGAAGCCTGCTGGCACGTGGGATAAGGTAAGTAAACCTGCATTTCTTTAGTGTTACATTATAGACAAAACAAGCATTTAAAAGTGGCTTTTAATTTTTTGAAGTTCGACTTTAGAAGACCAAAAAAGAGGAAATATTAAGTTTGCCGTTAACACAAACTGTCATGTATTCTGAATGTTTATTGCACAATTGTTGGGAATTCTTCCCATATATGGAGTGTGAGAATGATTGATTATATAGTTGGGCTTCAGGACACCATTGTCCGTATGTCTAAGGATCCTACTGGATTAGTAAATTGTCTTTTTATTCCACCATCTGCTAATGCACACCCGATGTTCACAGTGTGGCCCTACCTGGCACAATGCACAGCCTTCAGAAAGAAAACCTCCAGCCGGCTCTTCTTCACACTTCCAGCGGGCCAAAAGAGTATGTCTGTCCCAAATGAACCAATGGGTTGTGAAGATTTGCTGGCCATAGGTTTTCTTTCTGAAGGCTGTGTAGGGCCACACGGCAAACATCACTGATCTGGACTGAACAAAGTGCATTACCAGGAGGGCTGCACTCATTGGGTGGGGGTAATTAAAGGACAGCTCCACCAAAGGTGAACTTTGTCAGGAAAATTAAACTACACAAAAAGACACGCCTGCAAAAGAAAAGTGTACATACCAATTCCATTCTATTACTGTAAATGTAAACTTCTGAGGGTGTCGGTCTCCTCCGCTCCTGCTGCCCAAGGACACATCACTACAGGACACAGTGAGGATGTGGAGGTTGTCGGAGGGAACTATTGAGCTCTTCAGGAGACAAAGGTGATTGGCCTTCCTGGAAGTGTCAGTTCTCAGAATTTGGGGGGAAATTCTCCTTCTACATACCAACATTTAGCTTTGTGGGTAGCAGGAGAGTTATATATTTTCACTCTGCTTTTACATGTGCGGCTTTTTGGCTAATTTCATTTTCACAACAGGATCACATTAATTTGATGTTCAGTTGATCTGAGTTGTGATACAATTAAAGGGACGATTTCCCTAAGGGCCAGTTCATACCAGACACGGTTTTGAACCGTTTTGTGTGCATTTTCGGTACAGATCAGCATATTTATTAAATAACATGGACACAGGGGAACTTATTGGTATAAGACAGGGGGGAGTGGAGCATTTTATAGAAGTGGTTAAACAACCACTTTTAAGTGTTTCCTGTGTTCAAAAATCTCCTCCTAGAACTATTGGAAGTCACATATCTGTTCAGATTGTGCTGCTCTGACTTCTATGTGTAAATAGTAGGAGTGGGTCATTTGAGATTTTGCTACAAGAAAGGAAGAGGAACAGTTGGATAAACAAAATTAATTGTTTTACTTCTGTTTGGGTCCTGTAAAATTAGCTCAAAGTGTTACTAAGCCCACGTTTACATTGGGCAGTTTTGGCATGCAATTTGACATGTCAAATCGCATGCCAAATCGGCGGCAATTACCGGCAATGGCACCATCCAAATTGGTGCAGCACCGTTCCAATTTCCAAAGTAGTTGCTGTACTACATTTGGCGATTTTAGGGGTGATTTGAATAGACATCTGTGCATGAACTCGCACAGATGTCTGTCAAAATTTCGCCCCCAAAGTCGCACTGCATTGCTGGTTTGAAATCGTGCAAGTTCAGCTGAAATCGCACGATGGCTAAACCCAGAACCTGCATTCACTATATCTGGTCTCCCCAGATTCTATTTTAGTAAATTCCCCCAACTTTGTTTTTAACTGACATTTTCGGTTCTATCGTGAGCAAAGTGTGACAGACCAGAACTCCACGCCATTCACGGCCTGTGCTGCTCTGTTGAAGTTATATATTGGTAGAGTGCTGCACACAATGACACACAGTTGTAATGCAGGGATTGCTTCAGCGGGCCTGTGGGTCTCAAGCTGGGAGAAAATGGCTCTTTTAATTGTTGGCCTTGGGAGAGATAAGAAGGGGACAGCAGGAGGGGCAGGTGATGAAGCATTGTGATAATGGACCCCAGGTTGGAATGATTGTGGACACGGGTGGGTGGTAATGACCTCCCCCAAGGTTCCGATTTCACCTTCTGCTGGGGCTTTAACTGTTCATTATTGCATTATTCGGAGAATAAAGGTGTAACAATATGCAGCCGTCCAGATTAGGATCTAGACAAGTGAAAATGATGTCCTAGCTGTTGGAACAGGAAGATCTAAATGCCCAGAAGTGTAGGATATAACCGTCAGGTGTATCGGTGCTGACTATGTGCTGTTTTTCTGTGCACTGTGCAGTGTTCATTTTGATGTCAAATTTCGATGTGGTTTAAGTCGGTCCTTTTTGACTAAAATGCCATTTTTATTTTAATCATATTTTAGTCATGTGAATGGTTTTAGTTTGTCGTATTTTAGGCAAATAAATCAAATGGGTTTCGTTAAATTGTAATGCGTTATTTAAAGTGTTGCTAATCCCACAACCATTAAATCAGTCTGTATATGCAGTAAAGCATGTTTGTTATACTCCCTTTGGAACCTAAGGGGTTAATCTTCCACATTGTGTAAAAAGGCTGCCTGATCCTCCTTCCACCTACTCCTAATAATGCCCTGATAACAGTCTATGGAGTCAGGCTACACATGCTCAGTTTCTTGTGTATTGCTAGAAAGGTGTTTTTTTTTTCTTGGGAGAGTGCATGTTATCAGAACAGGGCCAATCAGCACTGTCCAGACAGAGTCGGGTCTTTCAGTCTCATAGGTCAGTCAGAAAACTCCTCCTATATGCTTTACCCAGTGCTTGGCTGGACAATGATAGAAGTCACAGGACTGCTCTAATTGCTGATGAGAAAAGGTATTTAGCAGTTTATATTTACTAAAATAATTGCATTTTAATTTTCTGTGTACTGTGGGAGACCAAATATAGTGAATGCAGGTCCTAGGTTTAGTAAAGCTTTAAGCAGTTCTCTAGAAGTTCCAAGCTCATTATATGGAGTAAAAATGTAATAACATGTTATTCTTTATGGTATTAAGTAGGGTTGTCCCGATACCAGTATCGGTATCGGGACCGATACCGAGTATTTGCGGGAGTACTTGTACTCCCGCAAATACCCCCGATACCAGAATAGAATACTCGCCCCCCCGCCACCGCCGCCGCCGCTCCTGCCGCCGCCGCGCACCATCGCCGCATCCCCGCCGCTTAGTTAATACAGGCGGGGAAGATAACAGCTTTCATTTGAATAGCTGTATCGTTTCCCGCGGCGCCGCACATAGACACTCCCCCTTGCTCGTGATTGGACAGATCGCGAGCAAGGGGGAGTGTCTATACGCGGCGCGGCAGGAAACGATACAGCTATTCAAATGAAAGCTGTTAGCTGTTATCTTCCCCGCCTGTATTAACTAAGCGGCGGCAGCGGCGATGCAGGATGCAGGTATGTGGGAACTGGCTGCATATATGGGGCTGACATAGCCCCATGTCACCCCCATAGCTGCATATATGGGGGTGACATGGCTGCATATATGGGGCTGACATAGCTGCATATATGGGGGTGACATAGCTGCATATATGGGGGTGACATAGCTGCATATATGGGGGTGACATAGCTGCATATATGGGGGTGACATAGCTGCATATATGGGGGGACATATATGCAGCCATGTCACCCCCATATATGCAGCCATGTCACCCCCATATATGCAGCCATGTCACCCCCATATATGCAGCCATGTCACCCCCATATATGCAGCCATGTCACCCCCATATATGCAGCCATGTCGCCCCCATATATGCAGCTATGTCGCCCCCATATATGCAGCCATGTCACCCCCATATATGCAGCCATGTCGCCCCCATTGTCACCCCCATATATGCAGCCATGTCCCCCCCATATATGCAGCCATGTCACCCCCATATATGCAGCCATGTCACCCCCATATATGCAGCCATGTCACCCCCATATATGCAGCCATGTCACCCCCATATATGCAGCCATGTCGCCCCCATATATGCAGCTATGTCGCCCCCATATATGCAGCCATGTCACCCCCATATATGCAGCCATGTCGCCCCCATTGTCACCCCCATATATGCAGCCATGTCACCCCCATATATGCAGCCATGTCACCCCCATATATGCAGCCATGTCACCCCCATATATGCAGCCATGTCACCCCCATATATGCAGCCATGTCACCCCCATATATGCAGCCATGTCACCCCCATATATGCAGCCATGTCTCCCCCATATATGCAGCCATGTCTCCCCCATATATGCAGCCATGTCTCCCCCATATATGCAGCCATGTCACCCCCATATATGCATATATGGGGGTGACATGGCTGCATATATGGGGGTGACATGGCTGCATATATGGGGGTGACATGGCTGCATATATGGGGGTGACATGGTTGCATATTTGGGGGTGACATGGTTGCATATTTGGGGGTGACATGGCTGCATATATGGGGGATATGGAGGTGACATGGCTGCATTTGTGTGGGGACATGGCTGCATTTGTGGGGGGACATGGCTGCATTTGTGGGGGGACATGGCTGCATTTGTGGGGGGACATGGCTGCATTTGTGAACACATTTAAAAAAAAAAAAGTATCGGTATTCGGTATCGGCGACTACTTGAAAAAAAGTATCGGTACTTGTACTCGGTCCTAAAAAAGTGGTATCGGGACAACCCTAGTATTAAGGTTTGAACATGCACTACAGACACAGATTTAGCCGTTGTGATATATAACCAGTGTTAAGAGATGTATGGGAATTTATTTATTTTTTTGCAGAATCATCCTTGGCTAAGTGAATGTAGCATCTGTCCGATTCTGCATCTGTTCCCCATTGGTTCTAACACTGAGAACCAAGCAATCAAGCACCACTGATTGCTTGGCTCTCAGGGCGGTCAGTCACCATCCTCTGCTCTGCCCCCCTCCTCGCTCACTGGAGCGTTGGGCTGTGGAGGGGGTGGGCCTTGCTGAGAGGCTAAGCCAGCTGAGAGTCCAGGCATGTGGTTGGATCTCGACTACATTGTCGCGATCTTGCCCAAGCCTGGGATCGACTCTGTGACTTCAGCTGACAGCCGGCTTCAGCCTACTCTGGTGAAAATGGGTCACAGGAGTGCAGAACGAACTGCGCTCCTGTGATCCACAGGAGAAGTACAGCCAAATGAGCTTTGGCTGTTCTTTAATTTTTACGTCAAATTTCGATTTTGTTTTAATCAGTCTTTTGTCTAAGAATTTGTCGTATTGTAGTCATCTGAATTGTTATATTGGTTGACTAAAATAGTATTATTTTGGTAACAAAATTATTTTCGTTGACGAAATTAATAATGGCACTGTCCAATTCATTCTTGGATTGTATTATGTCCTTTATGCTTATTTCTAATAAGCAGTTTCAGACTCCACTTTTATACAGGGGGTGCCCGTGTTACGAACCTGGTAGAGACTTTCCTCCTGTTTGTAATCCGGAAACGTGTGTAAGTCGGCCGGGCACGCGCAGAACAACAATTACGGACATTTCCGATGTTCCAATGAATGCCGTTCTGTGCATGCGTGGCCAATTACGGACATTTCCGATGTTGAATGCCGTTCTGTGCACGCATGGCCAATTACGGACATTTTCGATGTTTTCCGATGTTGAATGCCGTTCTGTGCATGCTTGGCCAATTACGGACATTTCTGATGTTTTCCGATGTTCCGTTGAATGCCGTTTTGTGCATGCATGGCCAATTACGGACATTCCGATGTTCCGTTGAATGCCGTTCTGTGCATGCGTGGCCAATTACGGACATTTCCGACATTTTCCCAGGCTCGTCTGGCCGCGCATGCACAAAACAGCAGATGGTCCGCGCAGAACGGCAGAGGGTCCCCGCATCGCCCGGTTCGCAAGTTGGGCATTCGTAAATCGGGGACCCCCTGTATTTTTATCAAAATGGTCTTTTGTTTTGGGGTTCTGATTGTGTTTTTTTGTGGTCCTGTGCTTGGAAGAAGCTATTTTTAACCATCATGCTAATTTGGTTATTTAGCTATAATAACCCCAATCAAGTTCTTTCCCAACTGCCCGATGGCCTTTCTTTCTTGTTGATTTCCAATGCTGGGCACCTTAGGTTGTCTGAGGCAATCACTTCTACCCATTAGTTTGTGAAATTGTCACATAACTGTGCCAAAAATGTTCATATCATGCTGTGCGTGGGAGCATTGGGGTCACGGTTGGGCCTCGAGTATTTGCCTTCTTCTGTTTTTCCCAAGCAAAGCAGCCAGATCTTCAGTCAAACTTCATTACTGAAACTTTGTTCAAAATGTGCTGCTTTATACTACCATTTAGACCTTTGGATTGCATATGAAAGCAGCACTTGCTTTATTGGGTGTCAGGTGGCACTGGTTGCACAAGTTCTGACTCAGATGCCGCAGGATGTCATATGAATCAGTTTCCAAATAAAAAAAGAACCCATCTTCCACCTTTGCCCATTCTCCTTTCCTTTTCTTCTTTTTTTTCCGCTCTCTCCGCTCACCTCTTCCCTCCTCTGTGTTTCTATTTCCGCAGCCAGCCCAAATTGGAATGTATCTATCATTATTAAAATGTGCATTGTGTGTGTATGTGGAAGGGATGCAGTCACAGGGCAGTGAGATTCTCCTGTCTCTATCCCCCTCTCTTTATTATTGTAAATTACTGCTGAGCTCTGGAGAGGTGAGCGGTTTAGCCAATTAGTGGCATTTGAGTTGGATTTGCTTGTCATTAGCTGTGCTCCTGTGCTGGGCTCTTTGAAGCCGGCTCCTGTGTGATGTCCTCCCAGCGGTGAGATGTTGGTAATGACAGAGGGGTCACTGGGGTGATGTGACCCCGCCACCAACATTCTTTTATTGTTTTTTTTTGTTTCCCAGTTTTAGCAAATAGGGCATCGACAATAACAAGTTTCCTTTCTGCACCCAGCATGGGCTTGTGGGAGCCACTGATGGCTCTATTAGAGTGTGCGGCACCCCCTTCCTACACACGGACATAAAGGTGGAGGGGGTGTGATTAGGGCACTCTGATTAGCTGCTACACGCCACGCCATGGGCAGGTTGCACGTATAGCCACCTTGTTTGCAATAGGGCGTAAATTAACCTCTTCAGTAATGGCTGCAAGTTCATAATCTTTACTGACGCATCCATATTTCCATCAATCTTTCCTTTCATTTGTCTTTGTCTGTCACCTCAACACACTGTTTTTTGTTTTTGCTTTAGATCTTCTTTTTTTATGCGCTTCTAGATTTTCATTTACATTGCAGTTATAAAGCATAAGTGACTGTAATTTTTACCATTCAGCTTCTTAATTGATAAAAATATTTATAAATTCAATAGCCAAATGGATCCCTTGTAAAGGGCAGTTTTTTCGTGTTGTAACTCACACATGGAGGGTATCTATGAAACAAAAGTAAGGCAACTTTTTCAGTATACAACCTCTAAAAGAATGCAATAGAGCTTTTCGCATAATGTGCACATGGGGGAAAAAAAAAACAAAGACTTTTACATTTTAGCAGGGTACATCTTGGGAGAAATCCTTTAAAAATCTCCTGTAATTCCGATACTTTAACCTTATATTTGAAGTGCATGTTTTTGACATACAGCTCTATTCAGACTTTCTTGTAGAAAATGTGCGCTGTACTGTTTTTGATTTGCTCTTTTCAATGTTTCTGCGCACTGTTTTACACTTTAATAATCTTCCTTTCTTGTCATTGTATGACAAGTCATTCTCCATTATTTTCAAGGACTACCATTCATACTGGCACGACTTTAAGTTGTGCCTACTTCTAAGTAGTCCTTGCACTACTTTGGTGCAATTTTGATGCCACTTACACAGGCATTCATTGAAATCGCGGTAAAATCGCATCCGCGAAATCGTGGTAAAATCACGCGACTTTAAAGTCTTACAAGTGTGAAAGGTGTCTAAGGTGCGATTTCAGTGTCTAACTCGCACCTGAACCTCTAAACGGAGGCTGCACTGGACTCTACACCAAAACTGGACATGCATATATGTAAACCCAGCCTTGGCCCTCGTTCACACTGAACTGAACACGGCTTTGATATCGTGTGCGTTCAACTGAACTTGCACGATTTCAAAGTCGGATTTCAGTCTGAATTCAGGGGTGACATGAAAAACATCTGTGCGGGTTCATGGACAGATGTCTATTGAAATCGCCTCTGAAGTCACCAAAAGTAGTGCAGGAACTACTTTTGGAAATCTGTGCAGTGCCACAAAATTGAAAGTTTCCACTAAGTCCGCCAATTGGGATGCTCCTATTTCCAGCAATAGGCTGCGATTTGACATTTTAACCTGTCAAATTGCGCCGATGTGAGCACGGACTAAGAGTTATGCTATGAATCCTGTCGCTAGTGACAACTCTTACCGGATGAAAAATCAAAGCATCGCTTCGCACCTGGCAAGGAAGATTTTGCAGTTTTTTTAGCTAGCAAAGGAGTGATACTGTAGAAATTGGCGAGTGCTTTCTTTGCCCGCTTTAGGAATCCATTTGAGTTGCTGCCCACCACAGGAACAGTAGTGTGCCATAGGCCTAATGTTCTACTAATCCAAGCCTCAAAACTAGAAAACACTGGCAATGGTTTCAGGTTTTACATGTCTTGACCTAATTTATATAGAGCCAACCTATACCACAGCATTTTACAGAGCGCTTTCAATCATTCACATGTATTCCTGACCTTGACCTGTATTTTCTCCAACACAGTCATACAGGCACAAACGTGATAGGTTACATTTGGCTAGAAGCATATTGAAGTGATACTAAACAATATCCTATCCTTCAAAAATAATTCATATGTGTCCACTAGTTAAAGGTCCTGTAATCTATTTTTCATTAAATTGTTTCATACTGTATTTTTCTACCTCCTTGTAATGTCTTCCGTGAGCTCCTGGTCCCTTACTTTTCCACTTCAGTTTGTTTGGAACAAGCAGTACACATTAGTTGTGCCCGTGTGCATTGCTCTATGTGCACTACAAGTCCTATAATCCCTAGTCGGGAGCGAGAGGGTGGCTACATTCCTAAATATAGGGACCATGGAGAAAAAAAGTAAACGTCTCTCTATCAGGAATTCGGATCACAACAACAAAGAGAAGGAATTTAGAGGAGGCCGAGAGCTATGAAGGTTGTGTTAAGAATACATACTTGAATAGGTTTCAGGCAGTGTTTAGTGGCACTTTAACCTCATTTTAGATTATAGTA
The DNA here is from genome assembly GCA_029574335.1 of Rana kukunoris. NCBI lineage: Eukaryota > Metazoa > Chordata > Amphibia > Anura > Ranidae > Rana > Rana kukunoris. The sequence goes on along the minus strand of CM056054.1, from coordinate 165,292,979 downwards.
AGTTTGTGTAATCTGAAGCGCAAAATACAGTAAATCATAGCAAACAGTTAGCAATTATCCTTCGTTGTTGCAACTTCTCTGAAATCTGGCTGGTAAGGGTACTGCACCCTGCAGATTATACTTACTTCCTTGTTTTTGGGTAAACCAAACAGGGGCTTATTCGTAATTAGAACGTAATCAAAGAATAGTAATATCCAGTGATGTATGGAAGCAACCAGAATTTTTTTTTTTTTTGTCCACCCAAAAAACATTTGCCTGTCTAGCAATGAGATACAACACTGTTACTTCCCAGAACTGCTTCTTGCACTGCTGTTAGACAATATTATGTATGCCGATTGATGAAACTTCACTATTTGCAGGCTAAATATTTAACAACGTATGCATGATCAATTCACCAGTTTAGTTAACAAAAAGCACCAATAACAAATGGTTCAAAATTTAATTTGCAGTAAAAGAATATCTGTGCTCCATATCATTTTTAATATATACCAGTTATAATATTCATTCACAAGGGGCCTTTACCAAAAACAAATCCCTGTCTCTGGTTAACCTGCAGAACAGTCGGGTGCCTAAATGTCATGTCATTAAGGGCCAGTTCACACCAGACGCAGTTCCGTACAGTTTCGTGTGCAATTTTCTGCACTAAAAATGCATGCACAGTGTTTTCCATGTATTCCAATGGCTCTAGTTGGCTCTAGTTCACACCGTGCAGTCAGTGAACTGGAGCCATTGGAATATGTGGGAAAAAAACACATGGAACTGAACGGAACTGCGTCTGGTGTCAATTGGCCCTTAGATAGGACTGCTTCATATTTCACATAGGTTTTTCCTCTTGATCAACCTCTGAAGAGTGCTGCCAGCCTGGTGTCTTTTGAGATTGGAACGGCATTTTTTTTAAAATATATTCTGAAAGAACAAAAAAGAAAAATTGTACGAATCCACAGTCTATGGATTTATGCCTTCTGGGTCACATTGTAACCTATGTACGTTGGTTTGCTTAGGCCGATCATTCACGGTTCAAATCTTGGCCAGTTCGTGCTAAACCGGTCACAGATCAAACTGCATTATGGGCAGGCTGAATGTACCAAGTTGATCAGTCAACTTGGGTACAACCAGCCTGCTGGATTCGCTAGCGGTTGCTATAGTCGCGATATTCAGTCTTCTCCAGCAGGGATGGCATTAAAGAAATTTGCATCGCACCTTAGTTTTACCAACAAACATTCCCCAAGGCGGTCCACCCCCCCCCCTGTCCCGTCTCTCTCGCGCTCTCTCTCTCTCTCTCTCTCTCTCTCTGGATGATATCTCTGGGCTTAGTGTCCTGTATCAGATATTTTCATTTATATAGTTGCCTATTTCCCTGTTGGCTTTTTTTGTCTTTTGTTATGGAAACTGCAGTGATAGGAACTGGAAAATAAGCAGGTGGGTAAAAACACCCAAAACCCATATGTGGAGTTGGAAAATTAGGGCAAGATCTTATGTGGTAATAAAAAACCAAGAGGCTGACTTTGCCCACCAGGCTCTGCCTATATGAAAGTATCACTTTTGGTGCACAAATGTTCTCCAGACAGGTAATGGGGATTGACATGTTCTGGCCTGGCAGTTTTTGGCTCATGCCTCTCTCCTCTGTCTCTAATATTGCCAGTGCCTCTCTGCCTCTGGTTAGTCTCAACCCCACTAACCTTTCCTTCTGCAGGCAGAGTTGGATCAATAAATCTTTGCCGGTAAATAATTGCTATTGAGCTGTGTTCCCATGCAGAAGTGTGAGCGCTCTGTTGTGACAGCCTGGAGGGGAACATCTCCCTTCTATATCAATTGCCTGACTTCACACAGGGAAGCACACAGAAGCGCCATTGTCTGCACTTCTATGCACATATGACTTGTAAAGTTTTATCTGCCATTGGTTAAGCACTTTACACCCATGTGAGGGTATAATTTTCAGGGAACTGTGCATTAATGTAACTTAACCACTTCAGCCCCGGAAGGATTTGCCCACTTAATGACTAGGCCATTTTTTGTGATGTGGCACTTTATCGCCTTTAACTGACAATTGCGCTGTCTTGCAACTTTCTACCCAAACAAAATGTATGTCCTTTTTTCCCACAAATAGGTGGTATTTGCTCACCTCAGTGATTTTATTTTTTTATTTTTTGCACTATGGAGAATTCCTGATAGAGAGACGTTTACTATGGAAAAAAGACTGACAATTTCAAAAAAATATATTTTTTACTTTCTGCTATTAAAAAAATGTTTTCATCAATTTAGGCCAATATGTATTCTTCTACATATTTTTGGTAATTTTTTTTTTGCAATAAGCGTATATTGATTGGCTTGGGCAAAAGTTATAGTGTTTACAAAATAGGGGATAAATATATTCTTTTTATACAATTTTTTTATGTTTTATTGGTAATGGCAGGGATCTGCGATTTTTAACGGGACTGCGACTTTGCGGCGGACAAATCTGACCCCAAGTGACACTATTTGGGAACCAGTGACATTTATACATTGATCATTGCTTTTTTTTTTTATGTTTTTAGCACTGATCACTGTAATAATGACACTGGCAGGAAAGAGGTTAACTGTGTTCCCTGGGTGTGTTCTAACAGTGTGGTGAATGGTCTCACTGGGGCAACACAGAGATCGTTGTTGCTGATCACTAGGAACAGCAGATCTCCATGTTGTCCCCTGTCATAACGGGCATCCGCCTTGTTTACATCATGCGTGCGCCCACAGTATCCATTGCACGTACAGGCATGTAGTTTTGCACAATAGAGCTGACCTGCCGCAGTGTAAGTAGGGCAAGTAGCGGCACTACAGTTCTATTTTTTTAAACCGGTATAATGCATAACCCAGTACCCACCCTACCTCGGCCCCTCAAAGCTGCCATTATATATATATAACAACTTTCATAAAGTGTTCAGAGTCCCTTCACTTTTTTCAATCTTGCTGCCTGATACTGCAGTTATTTAAATAATGTGAAAGCAGAATTTTAGAACGTGTGAAAAGGAAAGGAAAAACTGCAGCATATTGGCCCGAATTATTCTCAAATGGAAGAATTTTGGCACAGCCAGTACTCTTCCAAGAGCTGGTAGCCCAACCAAACTGAGGATTTGGGGAGAAGAACCTTAGTAAGAGAGCTGACCAAGAACCCCATGGTCATTTTGACTGGGTTCCAGAGATCATGTGTGGTAATGGGACAAAGTTACAGAAGAACCATTGCTGCAAGTCTTCACTGATCTGGGTTTTATGGCAGCGTGGCTAGACAGAAGCCTTTCCTTGGTGCAAAACACATAAAAACCTACTTGGAGTTTGCAATAAGACACAACAGAGTCGTTCCAAGGTTTGCCGAGGTCAGCCGAAGTGTACTCGGACCTTTTCGGCCGTTTCCAAGGCTCTCCAGCACTCCCCCTGCCCTCTGGGCACATGCGGTATTGCATGCCATTGTAGTCAATGTGGAATGAATTAATTTCCTTTCCTTTGACTTCAATGGGGAAACTCGCTTTGATATGCAAGTACATTTGGATTACTAACATTCTCCTGGAACGGATTATGCTTGTAATCCAAGGTTCCACTGTATCTCCTGGAGTTGCACTTTATGGTAATACATTATTATTTTATACAGTTCAGTGTATTGTTTAGAATTATCTGTGTTATTACCACCATTAAAACAGTTTATTTTCCATCTAATCATTATTACAGTACGCTTTTTTTTTCCATTTTATGCTTGGGTTACGAACAATGCAGTTAGTTTTGCCTTATAAATTTGTAACATGTAAGTTGAGTTAAAAATGTATTTTTGTCCCTTGTGTATTTTACTAAATGAATTTGCGTTGCTGCTTTAACCTCCTGAGGCCTCGCGATAATCTATCCATATGGCGGCACAGTTTTTCTTTTTTGGATATGGTTCCCCTTTAAAGGATAAGTTAACCTTTGGGATATAGGGTATAACGTGTTCCCAATGGGGCAGCAGTATGGGGAGAAGTTCCCTGTACTAGCTGTTACTGTCGAAAACCGCGTAGCTGTGCAAGGCTCTGCCCACATGGCCACGTTATTTATACACACAGCTCTGTGTGTCTAAATGAACCCCTTCCCAGCCGTGTCGTTGGTACAGTGCCAGTGTACAGTTTCATCACTGATCACTATTTTAGTGTCACTAGCCACGTAAGTGTCAGTAACCCTTCAAGCCCGTGTCTGTTAGCGCCAGAATGCCCGGCACCCTATCACAGTCGCACTATAAGTTGCTGTTCAAACCTATTACAGTATAGTGTCTATATCTGAGTGAATTGCAGTAGGTTTTTGGCGCTAAAAATTATGCACAAGCCCATTAATATATATACACTTATTGGGATTTTTTTTTCTAACAAAGAACTGTAAAAGAATACATTTTGGCCTAAATTTAAGAAGATTTGTTTTTATTATTATTGGATATGTTTTATAGCAGTAAGTCAAAAAATCTTTTTTTTTTGTTCTGCCTGTTTTCGTTTATATAATAACAAAACCCTGTGGAGATCAAACACCAGAAAAAGAAAGCTCTATTTTTGTGATAAAATTATATAAATTTCATTTGCGTACAGTTTTGCATGACCGCGCAATTGCCAGTTAAAATAGCACAGTGCTCTGCAGCGGAGATATTCGGGTGCTGTCCCGAGGCTCCTTTTCCTTTTCCCTCCCTCCCTTCCTTTCTTTCTTTCCCTTTTCTTCGACCCTTTTTTCATCGCCCTGCTCTCTTCCTTCTAATTCTCTTTCCCTGTTATGTATAATTAAAGCGGAGGTTCACCCTAAATATACTCTTTCCCAAGTGATCGAGCTTACTGGCGTCAGCGCCAGTATGCTGGTTTTATTTTTTTAAATCCCCCACTTACTGTGCAATCTTATAATTTTTATTTCTTTCCCCCCGCGGTGGATGGTGCCTCTATAGCCCGTCATGGCTTCCGAAAATTGCCGATTTAGGAAAACGCATACGGGCGCTGACGCCAGTATGCTGGATTACTTGGGAAAGAGTATATTTAGGGTGAACCTCCTCTTTAAGAATGATCATTGTCAGTTCGTACTGGCTGATTGGGGGCCTGGGGGACTAAGCCCCCTCCCAAAGTTTTGGTTGGGGGGTGGCTCTTGTGGACAGGCAGGCCTCTTATGGTGACTTGGGCTACATGTTGGACTTGGGTCCTGGGTGTAATAGGCCAGTATAAGCCATCTTGTTGCACTAATAGGCACCAGCCCGCTTTTGCACTTGTGCTATTGTTTTTTCTTAATGTTTTTATTAAAGTTTTATGATCCCAAAGTGTTGTATTGATACTGTACAATGAAAAGTCGAGATTTTTATATCCTTGTATCGAAAAACTTTAATAAAAATCATTGAAACATAAAATAGCACAGTGCTGGGTAGAAAAAAAAATCCCAGGTCATGATGGGGGTAAGACTTTCCAGGGGTCACGTGAAACGGATTGGGAACAATTTCCTAAAGTAGATTTTTGTAAAATTCAACTTTCTGCCTTTTTTTTTTCAATCATTGTTGTGTCTCAGTATTGCTAACCCTGAGCCTCTCTGCAGTCACTTCCTGTCTATATGCATGCAGGTCTGTGAACGCTGCCTATTTTAATGAAAGCCACACATCTAAAGTAGTGAACATTATGTTTAAAATTTTATTTACCTGTTAGAAATTTTAGTGATTAGGTTTACATATCTTTTACTTTGCCTTAAAGTAAAATAGTCAAAAACAGATGTAATAAGACTGGATTTGCTATAAGATTTCAGCTGGGTTCATATATTCCTTCCTGTGCCATTCAAAATGACCAATTCCATCACCTTGTCTCGTGCCACTTCTTGGGGGTATATATGTAGGTTTTTATGGAAAAATGCAGAACTGCAGTTTCATGGGTGGAAAAAAAACAAAAACATGCACAACCACCCAATATAAATTAGATATATAGCCTGACATGTACTAGAGATGCCCAATGTGATTGATAAACTCCCATTTATTTACGCCTTTACAAAATAACCTTCGTAATATAAAGAAATGTACATTTGTTCTTATTCATTTGTTCCTAAATGTTTATTTTATTTTATAGGGCATGTTACTAAAAAGAAGTGGGAAGTCCCTAAATAAAGAATGGAAGAAGAAATATGTCACCTTATCAGACAACGGAGTCCTTACTTATCACCCTAGTTTACACGTAAGTGCTACCTGTCTTCATCTCAACACAAACTACTCAACTATTTGGGGTTGGTGAGCTATTGCCACAGCCAAGGTTATGGCCCATATCTGCAGCGTTATTTATTTCCTTATTGTTTCTGATAAGTGTAAATCACCTTTTTGTTGTTGGCCTCTCTGTGTATTTACCCAATAGTTCCCACCTCTAAGGAAACAAAAAGTGGCCCACCAACTAGATCTTAAACTTTGCATTGCTTGGCAAACTTGGTTCTGCTGAATCTGCAAAAATTTGAGTTTTGGGTGGCCCTATCGGCACCACTGAACTCGACAAGCGATCTAATAAAGAAAATAAAAACAGGTTAGAAATTCCCAGCCAATCAGTGATTGCAACCAGTCAGATGAAGTCACTGGGCATTCTCGCAGCTCCTGCTTCCAGTGGGGGGGATGCCCCAATAGCTGCCAGGGGGATTCCTCCATTCAGGCATTTTTGTGTGGATGGGGAAGATCTATACATTTTTCTTGCTTATCCCTGCAAATTGCATTTGAACTTGTTTATATTCACGATCAGACCCAACAGGAAGAATAAGCACCTTCAAACCCAGATAATTGCTATACTGCTATGACATTATAGATCGCTGTAGTATAACGGCACTGTTTTAGAAATTGCAGCACATTACAAAAGACTGTCATGTTAGGCCTCATGCACACTGTTTTTTTTCCGCTGTTCCTATGGGCATCTGGCTTTTTTTTATTCCTGCCTCTAAATGCCCTGCATGTTAGCTTATGTGTCCATGCACACGTAGGCTCTTGGAGGCAGGAAAAACACGTGTTAATGCTAGGTACGTTTAACGCTTGAGCATTAATTCAGTTCAATGCACAGAATAATAATTTTCTGGGTAATGAAATTCATTTACTCCCAAACACTTGATGTGGTTAAATGCAACTTAACGCGTTAAAACTTTTATAAGCATCAAGCTTGTTTTCTGTCAAAATGTTGCAGCCAGGAAGAAACGTCTAGGAGAGATAAAAAAAAACGTCCAGTGAGCATGAGGCCCTAGAAAGGCTGCAGCTCATTGCAAAAACCATCTAAACCTTACATCGGCCTTTCCCAATTATTTATTTTTCTTTTATGGAAACCTTAAAAAAAGTTAAGGTCTCTGAGAGGGCCTGCTAAAAAATAAATACACACACACACACACACGCAAAATGACATGGCACATTGAAAATGAGAAGCGGGGGGCGCTGACGACAGTGACATGTCACATTAAAGAAAGTTAAGAAGTGGGGGGAGGGGGTGTTCTGCTGTCGGAAATGACATCTTACATTAAATTGAGAAGCAGGGGTTGCTGACTTGTTACCTCTTCTTCCATGCAGCCAGCGAGTTGAGAAGCGGGGTGAGGGGGCGAAAATGACTTCTCACCAGACGGGGCCTCTAGTAATTTGCGGGGCCCTAAGCGGCTTGCATAGTGAGCCTATAGGGTGGATCGGCCCTGTATATATAATCTACAGCTCATGGCACATTAGTCCAGTGCTGCTCATTGAAAAGTTGCTCCTTACATTAGTGGTGTTGGAGAATGGATCCTTTTACAGTGGGGAATACATTCTGATTAAAGCGGTGGTTCACCCTAAATCTACTCTGCCCCATCCAAACCAGCATACTGGCGTCAGCGCCAGTATGCTGTTTTTTTTTATTTTAATTGCTCTACTTACTGTCTAATGAATAATTTTCATTTCTCTCTACCACGGGTGAATGGCGCTGCTATGGCACGTCACCCCTTCCGAAAATAGCCGATTTAGGACTCAGCTATTTCCGGCGCTATACGGCGCCTGCACACAGACCTAGGAGCTGACTGCGCAGGCGCCGTATATCTCCGAGTCCTATGGCTATGGCGCGTCACGCCCTCCGAAAAAAGCCGAAATAGGACTCGGAAATATACGGCGCCTGTGCAGTCAGCTCCTAGGTCTATGCGCAGGCGCCGGAAATAGCCGAGTCCTAAATCGGCTATTTTCGGAAGGGGTGACGCGCAATAGCAGCACCATTCACCCGCGGTAGAGAGAAATGAAAATTATTCATTAGACAGTAAGTAGAGCAATTAAAAAAAAAAAAAAACAGCATGCTGACGCCAGTATGCTGGATCGGATGGGACAGAGTAGATTTAGGGTGAACCACCGCTTTAAGCACATTCTGCTTGAAAAACATTAACAACTGCTGATTCCTGTCATCTTGTTACCTGAAACTATGATGTTTTTGTGACATGGAATATGTGCAATAAACTTTGGGTTTCCCTGACCATGCTTCTTTTACCTTACTTTTTAATTTTGTGGATCGGACCAGCACCTGATTACACAGTGGAGGGGCTGACATATAGTGAGGCAGCCTGAAGCTGTGTTTTCTTTCATTCCGTAGAGAAGGGCTCTTTTTTTTTTATTAGTGATCAATAAGAATTGTCCTCCTTACATTGATTTTGAGTGAAGAAGGGTCTCCTTACATTGGTGGCTAGTAGAGATAACCTGCCCTTGCATTGGTGGTCAGTGAGAAATGTCCCTTTTTACTTTGGTCAGTGGAGAAGGGCCTCTTACAATGGTGGTCAATAGAGCAGTACCCATTTAAAATGGTAGTAAATTCTAGAACTTCCTAAACATTTGGGTGGACAGTGGAGAAAGGTCCCTTACATTAATGGTTAGTGAAGAAGAGATGATTTTCATTGGTGCTCAGTAGAGAGGCGATCCCTTAACAATTGTGGTTAGTGGAGGAGAGATCCATTACATTGGTAGCCAGTGGAGAATGGATCCTCTTACATTTACAGTCAGTGGAAAAGTGGATTGTCCATTTCCATGTTACTTCTGGGAATCCCTCTGTGCTTGCCACTGAAGTACAAGCTTTTTGGAGCCTGCTACATTTACTGTAAGTATAGTGCAACCCTAATCATTAACCAGCCCACAGAAGTGTCACACCAAAGCCCAAATCATTTACTTTGTCCCTCCAAACACCCTCTCTGAATGTCACCTTACTGTGCAGGACTGCAGTTGTAGGTGTAACAGTTCACTGCCTGTTCCTGTTTCCTTGTGAGTTTAAATCGGTTAAAGTACCATGGCAATATAGAACTTTATAAACAGCATCAGGTTTAAAGAAAAAAAAAAAACAGTGAGGGAGTCTAATTGTGTAGCAGCTTATATTAAAGCGGTTGTATACCCGCATATACATTTTTTTTCCTTACACCTGCAAGGCAAAAGCCATAATGAGCTAGTATGCACCGCATACTAGCTAATTATGAAATACTTACCTTGCAATGAGGTGAAGTGAACTTACCTGGTCCACGCCGAGCGAGATGTCATCTTGCTCCAGCGTGTCTTCCGGGTATCGCCACTCCAGCACTGTGATTGGCTGGAGCGGTGATGTCGTCACTCCCGTGCATGCGTGCTGTTGACTTCAATTCGGCAAGGTCCGGCGGCTGCCGACCCTTTTGCTGAGGATCCCAGCTGCGCATGCGCCGTTGCAATCAGCGGCGCATTACGGGGGGAATATCTCCTAAACCGTACATATTAATACTTACAGTTAAGTCTTATTATAGGCTTACCTGTAAGTGAAAGTGGTAGTATAGAGTATGCTACCACTTTAATTCTATTTTGAAAATATATATAATGTAGCTTTGTTGTCACTGACTTCAGTACTTTGCGAGTTCATGCATGCAACCAGTGGAAACAGAACTTTTTTTTTTACAATTATGTTTATTGGGTTATAAGATAAATAGGTACAGACAGGATAGCAATATCACAATGTACACAGTAAATTGAGCAAAATAACAGAACTTTTTTAAGCCATTGAATTAAAACGATGGTCAAGCAACTAGCAATTTTTAGAAGGAAAGGTCAAAAAGCAATGTCAAAGAATTGTATGTCACTGGAGCTTTCCCGTGTTTTAGGGTAAAAAGACCGGTGTAACAACACTTCCCAATATCGGCCTTCACCTAAAACAAAATACGGAAATGCCTTGAGGTCAGCTTTGAGAGCTTGAAGGACATGTTGTCAAATGTAGCAACCGTAGATAAATCCATAAGTGTTTTCTGTAAATCTGTTCATGTATAAATACAGTAGCCCAATTAATTATGTATCCTGATTATTCAGCGCTAATTACTTAATTTCCCTGTAGTTATTAGTTTATTGAACACCTGTACTGTGATCACTGGGCCACAAAACATGATACATCTTTGAGAAAAGCACGAGGAACAAATCGGTCTCTTTTATAGAACATTTTAATTATTCATTATTTACCATAAATATACATATATCTATATCTATATATATATATATATATATATATATATATATATATATATATATATATATACACACATATAAAAATAAAGAAAATTTAAGCAGCCGTAAAGAAAAGAAAATCTATTGCCCATTTTTAAGCCTTATTCTTTATTTATTTTACCAATTTGGATCAAAGTTCCTCGTAAAGCCTTAACCACTTAAGACCCGGACCAATACGCTGGCAAATGACCCAAGGGGTTTTTGCGATTCGGCACTGCGTCGCTTTAACAGACAATTGCGCGGTCGTGCGACGTGGCTCCCAAACAAAATTCGCGTCCTTTTTTTCCCACAAATAGAGCTTTCTTTTGGTGGTATTTGATCGCCTCTGCGATTTTTATTTTTTGCGCTATATACAAAAATAGAGCGACATTTTTGAAAAAAAAATCAATATTTTTTACTTTTTGTTATAATAAAAAACCAATAAACTAAATTTTAGTCAAACATTTAGGCCAAAATTTATTTAGCCACATGTCTTTAGTCAAAAAAAAATCGCATTAAAAAAAATTAGCTACCTAGCGGGAACAGCGACACTAATACAGCGATCAGAAAAATGATCGCTTAGTGATGCTGGCAATAGGGAGTGAAAGGGTTAACTAGGGCAGTGATCAAGGGGTTAAAACTTTATTGGGGGGGGGGTGGGGGGGGCTACCCTGACACTAACACTGACTGACTGTCACACTGTCTGTCACACTGACACTAAATACAGTAATCATACATGTATGATTACTGCATTCAGTGACACTGTGACAGGGGGGAGGGGGGGGGGGCGATCGCGGGGGTTAAATGTGTTTGTGTCTGTGTGTAAGTGTGCTGTTGGTGCAGACTTACTTGTAGTGTTGTGATCTCTCCTCAGCGGCGCTTGAAACAAACGCCGAGGGAGAGATCACGTCGCTTCCTCCTTCCTGTGTTTACACAGGAGGAGGAAGTGACAGGGCGGGCGGGCGCGCGCATTGGCTGGGAGCAATCCGGAGGGGGCGGGTGAAAACGGATAGCCGCCCCCACTTGTCGGATCGCTCCTGCAGCCGCACGGACCGCCGCATGTACGGGGGGGGGGGTCCGATCGGACCCCCCGATCCCCCCCCAAGGCACCAACGTATATATACGTTGATGTGCCTGTCGGTGCCATTCTGCCGACGTAAATGTACATGCTGCGGTCCTTAAGTGGTTAAAGTGGATGTAAACCCAAAAAAAAATTTTTTTTTTTTTATGTCACAATGTAGAGTATAAGATTTCCTATCATCTGTGCCCAGTCTTGCCACACAGAGTTAATCAAGATCTGAGAAATCCTCTTTTATGTTCAGTGAAAATAAACAGCCTTCCAGATAAAACTCTGCCTAAATCAAAAGTCCGTTTTTTCTCTTCTTGCTTTGAGTGAGAAGTTATTTACAAATATAGCTAGGACATGTTTATCATATGTTATGTTTTGTTTATCATAACATGAGGTGATATAACATCATAACACATCCTAGTAATATACAATGAACTTTGGATCACCTCTTGTTATGATAAACATGTCCAAGCTCGATATGTAAATAACCTGTTACTGAAAGCAATAACAGAGAAACGGACTTAACCTAATTTGGCAGGTTTTTATCTGAAGTCCGGATAATTTGCACTGAACTTTAAAAGAGGATTACTCAGCGCTGGATTAACTCTGTGTGGCAAGACTGGGCACAGATGATAGGAAATCTTATACTCTACATTGTGACATTAAAACAAAAAAAAATATTTTTTGGGTTTACAACCACTTTAAGGTTTTTCACCTTACTGCATTCTATGCAGTAAGGTGAAAAACCTTCTGTGTTGCAGCCTTTCCTTACCGGAGCTCGATCTGATCCAGCAATGTGTCACGAGCACAGCAGGTCCAACCCCGTTGTTTCTCTCCTCATTGGACAGATTGATAGCTGTCAATCGAATCATGTGCCAATGGACGCAGCAGCGGGACTCGGGAGCGAGCCTGCACGTGTGCTCCCAGTGAAAGCGGCTTTCCGTGGGGTCACCCAAGGGAGAGAAAGGGCCTGAAGCGTCGGGGGATCCCCAGAAAAAGAAGGATCGGGGCTGCTCTATGCAAAACTATTGCACAGAGCAAGTAAGTATAGACATGTTTGTTATTTTTATTTAAAATAAAACCTGAAGGTTTATAACCACTTTAATATACAAAGGAAAACAAAACATACATACCCTCATTTTTAGCCACTTGACCACCGGGCCTATTTTGGCACTTTAATCAGAACCCCCAAACATTATATATGTTTTTTTTAGCAGACATACTAGGGAATAAAATGGCAGTCATTGCAACTTTTTTTCTCGCACGGTATTTGTGCAATACTTTTTCAAACACCTTTTTTTTGGGGGAAAAAAAAACGGTTTCATGAATTAAAAAATAACAAAACAGTAAAGTTAGCCCAATTTTTTTGTATAATGAAAGATGATGTTACGCCGAGTAAATAGATACCTAACATGTCACGCTTTAAAATTGCGCACACTCATGGAATGGCGCCAAACTTCGGTACTTCAAAATCTCCATAGGCGACGCTTTATTTTTTTTTACAGGTTACTATTTTCGAGTTACAGAGGAGGTCTAGTGCTAGAATTGTTGCACACGCTCTAACGCACGCGACGATACCTCACATGTGGGGTTTGAACAGCGTTTACATATGTGGGCCGGACTTGCATGCATGTTCGCTTCTGCGCGCGAGCTACCGGGGATAGGGACGTTTAAAAAATTATTTATTTTTATTTTACTTAATTTTTATTTTTATACACTTTTATTTTATTTTTTATCACTTTTATTCCTATTACAAGGAATGTAAACATCCCTTGTAATAGGAATCAGTGTGACAGGTCCTCTTTATGGAGAGATGTGGGGTCAATAAGACTCCACATCTCTCCTCCAGGCTTACAAGCATGAAATCGGTAAAAAAACATTCACCTATCTCACACCAACAGACGCGATTGCGGCTTTCTTTACTTCCGGGTACCGGGCGTGACGTCATAACGTCGCGCCCGGACTTCCGACGATCATAGAGATGACTGGTGACCATCTGGTCACCAGTCACCTCTATGCTTCCCCAGACAGCGCCGGCCGGTTCACTCTCTGGGCCCCCGATGGCACGGGAGAGCTTGGGGTAACACCGGATGGCGGCGGGAGGGGGGGGACGTCCCCTCCCGCCACTTACAAGAATGATCAAGCGCTGGAACTTCCGTTTTGATCGTTCTAATTGTGCACAGAATCGCCGGCAGAAGACTGTGATATCTGAATGATGCCTGTAGCTGCAGGCATCATTCAGATATCACCGCACAAACAGAGGACGTATTTTCTCGTACTGCGGTGGGCAAATATACTTGTATAATGTATGTAAGTAATGCTGCACAGTGATTGTGCTTTACTGTTCCCGCTCCCTCTATGGGTAACTGATAGAGCTAACTAATGGAATGTCTAGTTGACCTCATCTCATTAGTACTAGATCTGGAATAATAATCACAGTCCTTCATATAAGAATGACCTCTAGAGGGAAAATCTACAAATACAGTAATCATGTGAAAAGCTCACTTTCAGGTAGACATTACAATAATAACTCTAAATATGTTCTTGCTGAAAATACACCACAGTGAATTCCCTTTAAGCACGTTTATTCAGGCAGCTAAGCGTGTTATTTAAGTGCCAGTAAGTATCTGTGTATGGTCGGAGTGTGCCTTGGCTTTAGTATTTGTGTATCGGCCTGTTTTCATGAGTTTTGCGGTGTTTAAGTGTTCATTTGTATCAGGTCAGTGTATTGTGCTGGCTGTAATAGGTCTATTAAGAAGTGACGTTTATCCAGACTGCCCTCTCCTCAGGTGAACAACTTCACAAGCTCTTCATTACATCCTTGTCAAAACTGAAAAATTCTCTAATCAACAGCAATCTGTCCGCGGCCCCCCAGACCGCTGGCGGTGTCCCCCCTCTCTATCTGCTCGGTGGCGCTCACGTCTCCAGGCTGCTGATTACATTAGGCTAAGCTGCAGAGGAAATGAACCGTGTCTTATTTAGGTGCAAGTAGCTCCTACGTAGCTGGGGCCTGGGGCACTTTTAGAGCATTTTATGGCATTAAAATTAGTGTTGCTTCCCTCTGTGCTGCTGCGTGTAATGCCTTAAACTCAATAAGCAAAAGGCGAGCGAGCCCCCACTCCCTGCGTTTTTCTCCCGCTCTGCCAAGAGGTTATTTTTTCTTTTTTTTCTTTTTTCTTTCCCAGATGAGTCTTCTGTCTGGAAACCCTTATCATGAAGGGGCAGTGGTATCGCTACCCTCTACACATTACTCAGAATAGAGCAATCGTCATGCTGCACCTGCACTTTGTATTAGTAACCCGATATTTGGAATGTATGCGGAAAAATGTCCAAGTGCGAGCATTTAGCGCTGCGTATCAGATCATGATCATCAGATGTCGTTAGCATACAAACCCATTAGAAATCATTCTGGAAGCGACTGGCACTGACGGCGTTCTAGAGACGGAAAGGAAAAAAATAGCTTTTTAGTGAGTCGACAGTATAAGAAGATTTAACTCTGACAGTTGAATTACTTAATGCATTTTATTTGCCATTTATTTACCATGCTGTTCAGTTACTGCAGGCGATTGGATGGATTCCCTGTCAGTCAGATTTGGGCACATATCCATAATGACAATATTATTCTTGCAACCTAAAGAGCAGGGCATTGCATAATGTGTGCATTGGTTTGGGCTCCCTCCTGTCTATCCTGTATAGAGCTGGGATAATCCCAGTGCTCATAGACTAGACCCCAGGACGTGACCTCCAGTTTACTGGGATACTCCAGACTGCACAATGATATTGTCTCATGCGCCTCTCATCTGCCGTTTGCTCTAGCTAATTGTTGCTGCTTTAAAAAGCTGCCCTAGGGGTCTGATCCAGTCTCTCGCCTGCCCCTCCTTGCCTCGAAACTAAGCTTCTTATTCCCTGCCGGTCCCAGAGCAGAGCACCCCCTGTGCTGACAGTCATGGGGTTCAATACGGCAGCCAGACCCCGCGGAGACCCCACTCTCCCAGCAAAGATCCCCCCCCTCCCACTGCGCAGTGTGCGCCTCTCTATCTCACCACATCTCATTTGCATCTGGGACATCAATTAGCATGTTTGTTGAGGCTAATTGAATGAAACTCAATCATAGCCCTTAATTGCTTGCCTATGTAAAAAGAAATCACATTAATGCAGCTAATTAAGTGTATGGCAATAAGATGCAACATAATTAGGGAAAGCAACGTTAACCCTTTGCGTGCGACGCGGGCACTAGCAGAGCATTGTGGAACAGTGTACACATCTGTCTCGGCGACGCTGTGCAACGCGCTCCCCACAGCACACGAGTTAATGAGAGGACTGTGGATGCCGAAGAAGGCAAAGCTTCATTTCCTGGAATCTTTTCTCATCATTCCCTTCCCAAGGATGACCCAAGTGCTGTGAACAAGTTCCCCCTGCAACCATCAATGCACCTAATATACTTTTAGCTCAGAAACCCGTGCAGTGGTTGCATGTTTGCAATGCAAGTACGTATTGCTGTTTATTTTTATTTAATGTATTGGCGGCTCTAAAGTAAGCTGTCTTTGTCAGCTACAATAAAATGAGAAATGTAGCTCTTCACTAGAAAGGTAGAGCTCTTTCCCCGATCTATTTTCAGCTGTCATAATATCGTGCACATGGGATAGATCAATTCAGCAGGTGCAGTAGGTCTTAGGTCAGCCATACAAGTCCTGATTTTCACTAATAATGTGATTGCCCTGAGCTTTTCTAGATATATCGAAAGAGAAAGGTGTTAATGGATGTGTTAACCAGTGTTTGGTACAACCAGACTCCTATTGGAGAATGTGCGCAACTGAGGAGCCTTCTTCCCATAGGAAAGGGAACAGTCCCTTGCCAAAGCCGCTACAAAGAAATGACGAATTCCCAGGCTTAGGGGCATGATTGTGGCAGATTGGAGAGGGTCAGCTGCTTAAGACAGGCAGGTCTAATTTATTGATACAGTAATAAATAAAATTTGATCTGCCAGTTTGTGCAACTTTAGTGCTATCCATATCATATCAGTGGAGCTATATATATATATATATATATATAAAAAAAATTTTTTCGCTAATTGGCAACCCTGCTTCTTATTGTTGTGTGATCTGAAGATTTAGAAAGCAGTCAGTTTGATGGTTGTTTTGTACCTAAAATAAACGTACATTTTTAATTGGTGCAACACTGCTTCTGACCACTAGAGGGAGGACCAGAAACCACAAAATATAGCAAATATGTCTCAATTTCTCATGCAGAAGCCCTTACTGCCATTATCCTGTAAGGAAACCTTGCCGACAGACCCCCCTCACCCCTATCCATGCAGAGACCAAACCAAAGTTTGCATGGACAATCAAAGTGAAAACGACACAGATTGCTCAGCATGCTGGCATTTTTGAGTATATCAAATTATTATACTGGGGTTTTTTTTTTTTTTTAAATATCTTCAAATTGTAGATGAAATCAAGTAAGTCATATTTTGTTCTTGTGACTGAAGTTAAATTGACCCTCAAAGGGTATTTATCATTTGTCACTACCAAAAGTGTGTCCACTCGTTGAATGGAGTAAAATTCAGGAAATTTAAGAAATTCCTAGTTGTGGGAATGAAGCCTTGTACACATGATCCGAAAAATATTGCTTTCTAAGCGTTAGTAAGATCTGATGGTTAGTACATAGCTTTCGAGAGCCAATCAGGACAGGTCATGCGAAATTACCTGATGGGACAAACACGAAAAATGTTCTCGTACGATACCAGATTGTACAATTTGCATTTAATCCGTTTTTGTCCCCAAATACAATTCAATACGTTACGGCACTTCCGAATTTTTATTCTGAGAATTTTCGTAACTTTAGTAACCTTTTAATTTTCGATATGGAGATTAGAATGCAAAAAAATGGGCTCTCATTTGTCCTATAATCTCATTGTGTGTACCAGACTTTTTGTTGATAAGACAATACTATGATAAGATGTATTGTACAAAGTCTGTAACCTACAGCACGCAGTACATAATTAACCTTTATTCCGTGATTTTGTTCTGTTTATCTATGATACTCTGAGTGACCATTATAAACAGATTTTTATTTCTCCTAAACTTTTATACAGCACTCAGATCACGCCACAATCAATAGAATGTGCATGCTGAGCTTCATTCATGGTTGGAGGTCTGGATAGCCGTGTGTTATGCAGGACTAGGGCCAGATCACCTCTCGCTGATAATCTCTCTACTCGTGTGGCTTTATTTGTTTCCTATGTTAGGAGATTAGCGGCGGCGTGAGCAGAACATGCTAATAGCTTTGCAATTACAGCTTTTTTCAGGTTTTAGAGGGGCAGGATAGGGGCTTTGTGTGGGAGGGGGGGTCCCTGGAGTAGACCCCAGAGACTTGTTAAATGTTCTTAATCTCACAAGTGTCTGAGCTGCCTCCTTCTCAAGCCTTGTTAAGTGGCCGTCTACCTTGATCTTGTGCTGTTTGCCTCTGATCAGTGATTTTGTATTGATGGTGGCTGGGGGAGAAATCTGCATTAGTGAACCAGGGCACACAGCCTGTTCCCAGCATTTGCATGGTGAAATGAGGCCAGTTTGACAGAGGCGCCCCTTCTCATAGCGCTTTTCTAAACAGCACATATGCAGGGGAGCCTTGGGGGGGGGGGGGTGGTGTATCACCGATTTGGTGTATAATTTATTTTTGAGAAAATTGCTTTCTTTTGGTTTATTTTTATAGTGCCAATTTTATACATAACCAATTACCTTGGTTATTGAGCTGAAGAAACCTACGTCTACAGGAGTTATTTCAGGCAGCCAGACTCTGGCGCCAGTTTTGGGGAGAAGTCAGTTCACCCACCACTATGTTTTGGTACCCAGAACATTTGAGAGTGATTCTCAAGGTATGTCTTTAACCATGTTTTGAGGGACATCATTATTTCATATACGGTTTTCGGAAAACGTAAACTAAAAAATTCCTATTGTATAGAAACTTTACATTTTGAACCATAGTAGGTTAGTGCTAGGTCATACAATACTTGGTCTAAGTATACTGAACTTTACTAACCAAACCAAAATCCTCAAAGGATAATTTTTACTTTTTAGAAAAAAATATGCAAATTTTTTGCAGATAGTTAATTGAGAGCTACAAGCCAACAACCACAAAAAATGTTGGGCCTTGTAGTTCATTCACACACAGAGCTGTGCGAATGAATGATGCGGCCTTGTGGGCGGAGCGTTAATTTAAAAGAGTGACTGCTACCACGGAGAGGGGGGCAGTGGACAATGGCTGCAGCATTGGGAACATGTTCCATGGTTCACCCTTAAAATGGGAGGAACATGTAACATGTTCCCAAAGGTGAAGTTCTACAATTCAAGGATACGGTCAGAATTTTTTTTGGACCCATGTGCCAGTATTTGTTTGCTCTCCCTACTGTTTTCTTTGTAACTTTCAATGGCCCGAAGTACATTGTCTACACTAATAGTGCTGAAAGCATGTATTAATAAACTAAAACATCAACATCTATCCCTAAAAATATCTTCTAGGAAAAATGGAGGACCATTGTTGGACTACTGAAATATCTAGATGCCTATGAGTTTTAGATCTGGGAAAGGAAAGTTGGGGAACAGTCAGTATGTTTTTATCTCTGTATTTTTTTGAGTTCATACCCAAAGTATCAGGGTGACACCGAGCATCTAGCAAATTCAAAAGGAGAGATCAGCAATGACAACCTGCATTTTTTCGAATAGTTTTATTTTTTTAGCTCAAACCCCTAAACCTAACCCGACCTTTAACCAACCCGTAAAATGAGCCAGTAATGATTTCATCCTAACCATTAAAACACCCTGCATGACCCCTAGAGCTTAACCTATCTTGTTCACCTGAAAATACCTTCAACAGCCCAGCCCAGCTGCTAACAAAGGCTTAATCTCTAAAATTGCTGACTTTCTTACCTCGAGGACTGGACGTTTTAGTGGCAGTGATAGAAAATCTGACGTGATCAGAATTTTACACTCTTGACACTCTCCCAAGATGTCGCACAACTTGGAGATTAAACACTAAAGCTGCCATGCACATTTATTTATTTCTGAAAGGATAAATTAATGAAAATAAACTAACAGATTCCTCCATTCACAATGTCCTACCACCTGCCAGGGCATGGTATTCTGACAGCAGCAGCAACTTCAACTTCTGTTGAGCGTGAACGACCACACACTGTTCAAAATTTGGCCTGTTCAGCAAGGATTTTTTTTATCAGCTTAAAGTGGTTCTAAAGGCAGGACATTTTCTACCCTAATGCATGCCCTGCATTACGGTAAAAAAACATTCCAATATTTGTATCACCCTCTCACCTCCATAAATACTTGAGTCCTATCTTGTTCCAGCATTGTGCCCAAATGCAGCTGCGCTGTTCTCTCTTCCACTTCTCACAGGTATTAGCCATTGGCTCCTGCTGCTGTCAAGCAAATCCTGTGAGGATCAGCAGAACCAAGCCATGCTGTGTGTGTCTATAGATGCACACAGCACAGCCTGCAGGTATGCCCCCATAGCAATTGGCTTCTTATAGTGGCACATCGAGAAGCGGAAGAGCCTAGAGCTCTAGTGGGGGAACCTAGAAGTGGAGGCCCAGGGCCACTCTGTGCAATACCATTGCCAGCAGCAGGTATCTATCACGTTTGTTATTTTAGAAAAAAAATAAGCTTCACAACTATAAGTACCCAGTGTATATCATCTGGTTTAGAGATTCACATGTTGTCAGATATGAGATCAGCAGTCACCAACTAGTGGTCCATGGACCACTGATGGTCCACAAGAAAATGTTGGTGGTCCCCAGAGGTTCTGACGCAAATCAACATTCTGGCGGATTTTTTATCTCCCAATGTTGTTTCCAGTGTTATTCTCAATGCGCACTGACAGAGGAGGGGCATTGTGTGTATATAAGACAGCAGTGTGATTGGGGATGGGGGGTATAGAGAGCGGTAGCATTGTGTGTATAATTCATGTTGGTGTTTTTCGGGATTCAAAATTGTGTTTAGTGGTCCATGAGGTTTGAAAGGTTGTCAATCACTGAATTTTAGATCATTATCTACACTTTCTGCATGCTCCCAATACTAGAACACAAGTGCAGTTTTTTCCCAGAAGGGCCAGTTAGATTCTTTGTGTTTTTTTTCTTGCAGAACTGAGGATGAAACCTGATATGTTAGCGTGAAGCTCATCACATATAGAAATGCTCAGGACTACTGAGTTTAGGCTGTCACATTAATGTTGTCTTGCCCATCCTAACTGTGAAAGTTTAAAGGCATGGTTTAACCCTTACCAAATAAACTATCGTTGCAGATAAGGGGTGTTTGTAGATAAAAACAACTGTGATGCTTTGATTAAAGTGGAATGATGCCTTTGCTTATAGGCGTAGGCTATTTATATACCTCCTGACGCCTGACTGAAAAACTGCTTGAGATGGCATAATGTCGTCCTGCCTTGTTGCTTACTGTTCACCTCCACCATCACAGGAGCGAGTTCTTTCTGATTCAAACCTCCTCAAATGAGCTTTATCTTCCCTGACGCAGTTGTTTTACTTTGGTGATTTTTCTTTATTATTTCCCAAAAGTGATAAAGTATTCTTGATTTTTAGGATTACATGCAGAATGTCCATGGGAAGGAGATCGACCTCCTCAGGACTACAGTGAAGGTTCCAGGAAAAAGACCACCACGGGCCACATCCTCCTGTGCACCCATCGCTAGTCCTAAGACCAATGGACTAACCAAGGAAGTCAGTGGGCTGCAGATCTCCCCTAATACAGGTGTGTATTGTAAAAAAACTGATAGGTCTACATACACCTTTGTAGAAGGGAATGTAAGTTCTAGGATCAGTATTTATTCCAAGAGTACCCTGGAAATGGTGTATAATTGTGCTCATTGGTGTATAACGGTATACAGCTGTATACCAGCTCTGTTGATGACTTGTGTACCTTAATAGGGTGTTGCGTTATTTACATCTTATTACTAATTGATTGTCATTAACAGCACATGTTAGGAGGCAACGAAGGCTGTCAGCTGTAGCAGTGACATTGAGATGATGTCATCTAATAAAAGTATCAGAATATACTGAAATCTGGTTTATAAAAGGCTTTCGCTATAATAATTGTGAATATCTATGAACTTTTTTTGTTTGCGCCATCTGCTTTTCACGCTATTTTCATTGTTATAGTTAATGGGTTCACCTCTGAGTATGTTTACTTAAAGAGGAGTTCCACCCAAAAATGGAACTTCCGCTTAATCCACTCCACACCCCCTTACATGCCACATTTGGCATGTAATTTTTTGGGGGGGGGAGTGGGGGCTTCAGGAGGAGTGGGACTTCCTGTCCCACTTCCTGCTTCCGCCGAGGGGCTGGTAAGGCGATTAGGCGTAATCGCCTTATTTCAGCCCCTCCCTGTAGGCGATGGCCTAGGACACTGACAGGTCCTAGGCAATCGCCTGTCCAATCAGCGGCGAGCCGCGCGCGCATGCGCAGTGGGTGCCCGGCCGTGAAGCCGAAGGCTGTCACGGCTGGGTGCCCACAGTCGGGATGGAGACGCCGGCTGGGGAGGGGGGGAGAGGAGCGGAGCCCCGGTCGGCGCGTCGCTGGAACGCAGGAGCAGGTAAGTGAGTGTTTATTAAAAGCCAGCAGCTACACTTTTTGTAGCTGCTGACTTTTAATAAACACATTTTTTGGCTGGAACACCCCTTTAATATAATGGTTTTCTAGTAATGGATGCTTTTTATTCTGTAGTGTTATTGTCGCTATCATTCCTGTCAAAAAACACAATTGTATATTCCGATTTTTTCCTGCCCTCATCACTGTCTTTATGAATCGAACACGTATATCATTTTGTTTATGTACATATTAACCACAGTGTAAAGTACAATGTATAGTGCAGAAATGAAGCAAAAGAAAGCCAGGGGGTAAAACCCATGATAATCGAACACACTTGTTTTATTATCAATGAACCCCAGAAGTGTCTATGGGCTGCACTGTTTGTGACTCTGTGCTTCAGTGTGATAATTATTGACAAAATGTCACCATTCTGTACTGGGAAACCAATCATGTTCCTGCAATCATCCTTAAAGTTCAGGTTATAAAATATAAACAAGAGCCTGATTCATTGATATGTGCAGTCTTTCCACTTCCATTTTTTATAGATAAAAGTGCTACTATGTCATTGTCATGCTTAGTATGACCAAAATATATGCGCTTATAGATTCTTAGGCAAGTCATAGATGATTTGATTTTATTTCCTTCCACCGCAGGGGAAGGGGGGTGCAGGGAGCTTTCCCGTCTGGCAGAACACAATGGTTACTGCCCATAGATGTTTCGAATCTTGACCAATCTTTACTGTATCAAACAATATTCGATCCATCTATGGCCGACTTTAGTTTAAATCCCAGTATATCTACGACATTGGTTTATTATTTGATATAACAATGTATTGGTCTACTACTGTGTGATGTTATGTGGTTTTTAATAACTATTTCCGGGTTTGTATAGTTCCAATATAGTCTAAAGCATTGTACAAAGTGAATTTTAATTCTAGTGGTTCTGAATGATGGAGTGTCTTATATGATTACAGAGGCCATAAAAAGGTTACAATTACTTGTTTTAACCAATAGGTACCATATCTATATACTTTTACTGAATATATCTGTTCCCAAATCAGCATCTTGTAGCATGCCTGTCTTTTTAACAATCTAAAAACGTTCTACAATAATGGTCCTTACTCCAGTTACACACTGTCAAATTTAGATTTGATCTGTTAGTAAGGCTGTTCATTGACTTAAGCTGTCAGACATGCAGGCATGACCCAGCTGCCTTCTGGCTTAGATGACAGCAGATTGTGACACCAAACTACAATTTCCATTCCGCCACACTTGTATCCTTGTTTTTATATGAAGGTAACGAGCAATCGGAGCAGATTTTCTTGCTTGTCCAACTGTGACATCCTGTAGCGATTGTACAATCCTCCATAGACATTAGGCAGTTAATTGTTTCAAAGACAGCTGGATCGGACAACCATCATCTTCTATTAGTAGCGCGAGGGCCTGGCTTTCTGCTGGAGTCGACAAGGTCACTAGCCTATACAGTAAGAGCAGCTTCACACTACACTGCTGCGTGTTGGCTGCAGCACGGGTACAGCGCAGTGTACCCACTGTTTGGGTGAGGGTTAGCTGCACTTTGCCATAGACTTCTATTATGTCCTGCGGTTTTGGTGCGTTTTCTGAAAGCACGCCAAAAGGCCCGCACGCAGAACTCTTGGTGTGCTTTCAGAAAAAGCACCAAAATCGTGGGACACATCAGAAGTCTATGGTAATTCGCAGCTAACCCGCACCAAAACCACGGGTACACTGCACTGCAGCCAATGCGCAGCGGCTCTGTGTAAAGCCACACTAAAACACTGCCTTCTACTGTGCAGGTTAGTGTGAATCCAACCTATATAGGGAAACTAGGAAAAAAATGTGAGATACACCCCCAATGTATGCCAGGACACAGGCCAAGGTGCGAACTTAGGCTTAATGTACACAGGACATTTTAAAACCTCTCCTGAACGATTTAACTTGACAGGTAGTAATCAACGTTTAAAAACGTCCATTTTGCCACGTTTAGAAGCCTGTTTTGTTTTTTTGCAAATAGTCAAAAATGTATCTCCATTAAAAATGCTAGTAAACAAAACACAGCTAAACGCGAGTTACCTCGTTTACATGCGTTTACAAGCTGTTACAGACATTTGGCGTTTTAAATGCCTGTAAACATTCGTCCTGAATGCATTTTTTTTGCTTTCCAAAAAATGCTTCTAAACTGAACTGCCTAGAAACGACTATAAACGACCCTGAGTACATGTACTGATAAGATAACAGAGGAGAGTTCAGGGGCATCAGGAAAAAAAAATGCCCAACTGCTCCTTAACGTCCGTTTATCAGCAGCAGTGTACATGAAGACTTATGCCTCGTACACACGATCAGATAATCGGATGATAAAAATCATTTTCCAATTGATCGCACAATAGTCTGATCATTAGTACACAGCTTTCGACAGCTGATCATGACAGTTTGTCCAACAATATCTGAAGGGACACACAAAAACTTCGCTCGGACGATAGCCCAGCGAACGTCAGCCGTTCAATCAGTACATGGAAAAATATGGTTGCGCTAAACGAATCTTGTATATAGCCTTGTGAATACATCAACACTTCAAATGAAACAACATGTGAATGCTCCAATAAAAACACACTTGTTAATAGCAGAAGAAACTAAGGGTGTGAACCATACATATATGAATAAATGATCCAAAAGTTATCTCATACCGAAAATAAATCAGAGATTAATGGATCATATAGCGATGTGAAAAATTCATATTTG
This sequence comes from Rana kukunoris, assembly GCA_029574335.1. Taxonomy (NCBI): domain Eukaryota; kingdom Metazoa; phylum Chordata; class Amphibia; order Anura; family Ranidae; genus Rana; species Rana kukunoris. The sequence goes on along the minus strand of CM056054.1, from coordinate 165,268,101 downwards.
AAAATCATAAAAGATCGATGATCATTTATGAACTTCAATTCTGTGAATTGAAGTTCATAAATTCTGAAAATAAATAAGTAAACAAATAATGTCCATGCACCCATAAAGGAAAAAATTCTTAGTGAAATTCATCCATAGGTAAAGAGATCCACCACCGAAATGTAAAAAATGCCTGCTTACCAGAGCTCCGTGACCCCCAGTTACAGGGGATCCAGAGAAACTTAGGGCCAGATTCACATAGATTGGCCGACGGCGTAGCGTAAGACATTTACACTACGCCGCCACAACTGTATTTCCAAAGCACTTGCTCCGTAAGTTGCGGCTGCGTAGTGTAAATGGCCCGGCGTAAGGCCGCGTAATTCAAAGGGGGCGGCTTGTATTTAAATTATGCGCGCCCCGCGTCGATTGAACTGCACATGCGCCGGCCACAAAAATAGCCCAGTGCGCATGCTCCAGCTCACGTTGGAAAATCTGAATGAAACCGACGTGAGCGTCGTTTATGTAAATCCCTATTCGCGAACGACTTAGTAAAAGTAAACGACGGAAAAAGACGACGCTGTCCCGACGCCATACTTAACATGGCATACGACGGAACTTCGTAAGGTTACCCCTCATATAGCAGGGGTAACCTTGCGCTTACGGAAATGACGTAAACGATGACGGGGTGGCGTAAAAACGTTCGGGAATCGGCGTATTAGGCTTATTTGCATAGGCAAATGAGAAATCAACGTAAAGGCCACCTAGCGGCCAGCGAAGTCATTACATCTACGATCCGACGGTGTAAGTGTTTTACACCTGTCGGACCTTCACTGTATCTATGCGTAAATGATTCTATGAATCAGACGCATAGATACCCAGTAAAAAAAAACAGAGATACGACAGTGTTTCCTGCGATACACCGTCATATCTCTTTTGAGAATCTGGCCCTTTGTATGAAAGACACTCCAGGGACACCCGAGATGGGTTCCAATCTCAGGCAACACACTCAGTGGATGTTCAGTAGATCTCACACTCATATGTAGTACCATGTAAAAAACATAATGCTTCCATAGTGTAAAAAAGCTTCAAGATTTTAAAAAGTAGCACACTTACAATTGATGCAGCATCAAAAAGCCTTAGGGCTCTTTCACACGTCCGTTCAGTTTTTTAGATCAGTTTTTTCCCCCTTCAGTTGATCCGTTTTTTCATCCATTTTTCGTCCGTTTTCCGTCCGTTTACATCGGTTTTCCGTCCGTTTTTCATCAGTTTTTTTCATCCGTTTTTTCACCTGTTTTTTTTTTTTTTTTTTAGAACTTTTTTTTTTTTTACATATTTTGATGAAAAACTGACGTTAGCGGATCGGATGGTAAACGGATCATCCGCTAACGTCCGTTTTTTGTCTGTTCCGTTTTTTTGACGGAAGAAAAATAGGGTTTTCTTCCGTCCAAAAAAACGGAGCTTACCGCAGACGGATGTTAATGGACGCTAACCCATAGGGAAGCATTGAGGTCCGTTAACGGACGTCCAAAAAACGGACGAACTGAATGGACGTGTGAAAGAGCCCTTAAGCTTGTTGTGCCGGCCGGACCCAAACGGGCAAACCCATCCAACTGGGTACATGAGTGTAGTAGGTGATGACTTAACGCACCGCTCCGCCCTACGTCGTTTTGCAATGAAAATAACGTCTTCCAGGGGCACGGGCCCAGTACAGCAGGGCGTCCGCTAATAATCGATAGACAAATGTCACACATGATTGGAAGCACAAAAAAAACAACCCAGAAGGAGATAGGATGTAAACCATGTTCGTACCGCGAAAATGTTCCATCAATTCGAACAGAAAATCATTTATATGCCTCTACAATATGCCCGGAAATAGTCAAAAGGTGTGGCAGACACAGGGGTCACATGTATTTGACACATTTCTGATACGTAGCTATGCAAACAGGAAGGTTTTCCAGAATCGTACGAAAAAAATCGTACATTTCGTAGAGAACAAAATTTGATATTCGTGTTAGGCAACAAAATGCGAACAATAAGTCGTACGATTATCTGAGCGTGTGTACGAGGCATTAAGCCTCATGCACACAGGACATTTTGCACACTCTCCTAGAAGCCTTGCCTCCTAGCAGCAGAATTTTGGCAAAAAAAAAAAAAAAGCCTGATGCTTGTAAAAGTGTCTAAAGCTTTTACAAGCTTTTAGGCGCGTTTACAGGCGTCAAGAGCTTGGGCTTTGATTTCATTGGCCATAATAATAATTTATTCAGAAAAAAAAAGCCAGACGCTTCTAAAAGCAACTGCAAAAATATCCAGTGTGCATGAATTCGCAGGTGCAGAGATCCCACCACCCAGTACAAAATAAAGAGGCTTATCCAGCATGCAGAAATAATGTCTTTGTGTGTACCTTACCCTATAAAATGACATTGCATTCTCTCTGATGATCTCTATGTTGTGTCTAAGCAATGCATGACTTTTTGTCAGGAACAAAAAATAAATTGATCCCTAACAGGCATTGCAATCCCCATAAACATAAGGGCCCTAACAAAACGGTAGGATGTTGTCCCCTAACCTGTGAATATGTTTAGATGTTGTGATAGCAGACGGCAAAAATAGCAGATTAGATTTTCAGATTGGTGCACTCAATAATACACAGCGTCTTGTCTGGGAATTGTCTGTGTACTGCTTTTTACAAAGTAAAAGCCAGTACACTGCTGTCTTTCCTGACTAAATTCAGTACTGATCCCCCCTCCCTCGTTCCTCCCCTCTTCACTAGCCCCAGGTCTCTCTCATAATGTTAAATCCATCAAGAGACAAGGGGCTGATTTTTACCCAAAACCACTAATGTGTTTTCAGCGTTGAACTGCTGATGACATCTTAAAAGTCCTCATCGTGTGGCGCCCTCCACACTCCAACAATCAGAACATCTCGTAAACCCATAAAATCCAAACTAATAGCAATGAATATTCAGTGACCTAGAATACTAATTATTGTCATGAATATTAATGCCATCGGACTTGCTTTGATCCCCCTCTTCCTCCTCCCCGTCTTCTGCCTCACTCCTGCACACATTTCCCCGTATGGACTTTTCTCAGTTCACAGCACGCCTGTTTTCTCTCTGTCCGGTAAAGTTATATAAACTTGTACCTTTTCCGTCCAGTGTACCCCAACCTCGTTTTCGCTGCGTCTGTATCGTGTACATTTTCCACGTTACTTTCCTATACAATCAGCCGGTGTGTATTTCTTTGTTTTACTTCTCCCACCCAGCCTGTATTTTCTTTCATCACCTCTCTTCTTATTTCTCACCCCTTCTGTCACACTATCCACTCAGCTGTGCTCTGAAGATGTTTCTAATGAGTGTTTAAGATCGAGCTGTGTCCTCTGTTTCTGTGGTAGGGGTAATAACCAGATCTTGATTAACGAGACAGTAGGGGGGGGACAGGGTGACAGCAATGCAGTCATGTGCACCCCTCCAGTAGCCCCCCCACTTCTGTCACTGAGGGGAGCTCCTCTCTAGGCATCCTCCGCTCTCAGATTAATAGCATCGCAGGAAGCATTTAGGATACATTGCAAAGGTTTCTATCTAATGGGTTCAGCCATTTCCTCTTTGAGTGACAGGCGCGGGAAGTAATCGGCTGTGCAGAATGGCAGCACATTGCTAGTACTTAAGTGTACATTATCCCTGTTGTGTGTCCTGCCGAGGCTGTTTATCAGGACGCCTCTCGCAGCCGACAGGCGCAAACTGACGCTGCTCTTGCTGTGGTGGGAGCAAGTAAATGTGAGAATAATAATAATAAAAAAGAGGCAGGGAACAAAGAAAAAAAAATCTGCAAAGTTAAATAGTCCTATGTGTATCTAAGAGGTTTATATCAGAGTAATGCAGGCTCAGCTATAGCGGTGGTAGTTCTACCATGCCTGAATTCAGGCTTCATGTTTTTTTGTTTTTGTTTTTTAAAGGAAAGCTGTACATCAAGAAACCGTCTATCATTGCTGAGTTTCTTCTAAAAATTAGTTGCCTGGCTTTGACTCAATACCTTCATAGTCACTGACCGGCAAAAAGTATGCAATGAGTAAAGTCGGGGGAAAGTCAGAACTTCTGATTAGCTTATTTGTGCAAGGCCAGTGACTCCAAGGGCCAATTCCCACTTAAGGCCTAATGTACACGGGACGCTCAGGCAACCTCTTCTGAACTTTTTTTTCTTTGACAGCTGCGTTTGCATGCCTCGTTTAGTCGATTTTAGCGATGTTTTGCCGCGTTCGCATCTAAGAGCGTTTATTTAAGATAACATAATTAGACCCTCAAATAAAATAGGGCACCTTTTAAAAACGCTTCTAAACTAAAAGCGCCTAAACACTGGTACTGCATGTAGCTGCGTTTAGGTGCATCGGGAACATCGGCATCTGAACCCATTTTTTTTGCCTTCAAAGAAAAGCCTCTAAGCACAACTGCCTAAAAACAACATTAAACAACCCTGTGTACATGTACAAATAAGCTAACATTGGATGAGTTCAGGGGCAGCTGAAAAAAGCGTCCAACTGCCTCTGAACGTCTGTCTACCAGCATGGGGCCTAAGCATTCTGTTGTGGTGCATTAATGTTTACTATGACATTCATTGATGTGCATTGCAGTAAGGCAGCCAATTCTTAGGCCTCTTACACACAGATCAGTTTTTCTTCAGGTTTTTCTTTTCAGTTTACCAAATCCATCTAATATGAGGTCAAACCTCAAGAGTCTCAATTTGTATGCAATCAGGCAGGCCCTTGTACTACATAGTTTTGGTAAACTGAAAAGAAAAACCTGAAGAAAAACTGATCTGTGTGTAAGAGGCCTATTTAGAGTGGATTTTTAACACACCCACAGTGAAAGATACAATGCACATGGCACCTTTTTTAGCAAAATCGTTTACCACAGTGCACGGTTTTGACATTTCTAAAAGGGGAGTTTTTCAGTGCAGGTTTCCTTTTTAGCGGTGCGCTTCTTCAAGCTTCGTCTTCTTCTTCTATGACTTATGTTGACATTTGATCCCCTTTTCACCTTCCTAAATTTACCATGCAAACGTTATCTCTTCCTTTTTGTTCTCGGTAGTTATTTATTTTTAATAAAGAAGTAGTTTGTGGTTTATAAAAGAAAAATAAGGATCCATATTCTCACCTCTGTGCTGCAGCAGTGGTGTGATGATGCAGCTGTCCCATGTGCGCTCTAAGCCCAAGAACTGCACGATCACATGACCACTGATAGCTCAGTTCTTGGTCTGCTTGGAGTGGTGAGCAGTAACAGCCACTCACCGCTCTGCTCTGCCCCTTCTGTGTTCACAAGAGCTCCAGGCTCGAGAGGGAACGATCAGAGCTGGCTTTGGCTCTCAGCTACGCGCTGAGAACCAGAGCCAGCTGTCTATCAGGCAGCTAGGTTTATCCCACCAATATTGTTGGGATTTTTCCAGAGCCTGGAGCAGCTCTGCTATGTCAACTGTCAAATGGGTAATGGCCCACTATAAGCTGAATCTGGGCAACAGGAGAGCAAAAGTAAGTGCTCTCCTGTAACTCACAATGAAGGTAAGGCCAAAATGCTTTAGCCATACTACCCTTTAAGAGCCAGTTCACACCAGAACACACTCGCTCCTGAGCAGTCAGGTTTTAACAGCTTTTCATTTGAGTGGGCTGCAAATTGTACTGGGATGCTACTTTTTCAGAATGCGCTGCACCAAACCACCATGTTACTGTGGTACCATGGGATTTGGTGTCTGCAAACACGCTGCATTTGCGAGATGCGTTTGGGATGCAATTAAAAATTCATTGGCATCCTCAAACTGTATTGTTAATTATCAACTTTAAAAAAAAATTGTATTGTTAAAAACAATTGGCATCCTCACGCTCTCGCAAGGGTAGTGCGTTGACCAGCAGTGCAGGAAACGTGCACGAAATGCTTCTTTCCTCAACCGCTTTTTTTATTGTGAACAGGCCCTTTAGTAAGAAAATTCCTTAGACACCTGGTTGTACGAAGAAATCGGACTCCTGATAAGCCTTGTTCTCTAAACGTACAGATCCACATTTTGGTAACTACCAGACTATAGTTTTTTTACACCATTGATGTCACACCTGGCCAAAATTTCCAAAAACCAGGGACAGGCGGTCTCACTGTACATGTGAAAATGTTAGGTTTATGTGCTTTCTCATCAAAAGTCCAAGAAAAGGCTTGGAAGTATAATTACAAGCATTTTATAAGTGTCAAAGGCTTTTATTGACAATTACAGTAAAGCAAAGCTCCACCCAAAAGGGGAAGCGCCGCTTGTTTGTTTCCTCGCCCCCCCTCCGCCGCCACATTTGGTATCTTTCAGGGGGAGGGAGCGGGTACCTGTTTTTGACAGGTACCCACCCTTACTTCTGGGTGACTATGCCGAAGCGGGGCTCTTAGGAGTTTCTTGACCCCAAATTTCAAAGTTTTGTTCCCCAAGCCACGTGGTTCTCACTCTTGTCTTATGGGATGGTGCTCCATCAAGTTGGAAAAGGCATTGTTGTCACCAAACTGTTATTGGATGGTTGGCAGAAGTTGCTCTCGGAGAATGTTTTGGTACCATTCTATATTCATGTTCAGGCAAAAGTGTGAGTAAGCCCACTCCCTTGGCTGAGCAGCAACTCCACACACGAATGGTCTTGGGGTGCTTTTTCTACATTCCTCAAACAATCGGAAATGGGGATTCATCAGAGAAGATTACTTTACCCCAGTCCTAAGCAGTCCAATTGCTGTACCTTCAGCAGAATGTCAGACTGGCCCTGATGTTTTTCCTGGAGAAAAGTGGCTTTTTTGCTGCCCTTTTTGACACCAGGCCCTCCTCCAAAAGTCTGTGTGTGCAGATGCACTCATACCTACCTGCTGCCATTCCTGAGCAAGCTCTGCACTGGTGGCGCCTTGATCCCGCAGCTGAATCAACTGTAGGAGACAGTCCTGGTGCCTGCTGTACTTTCTTGGTTACCCTAAAGCCTTCTTCACAACAATTGAACCTCTCTCCTTGAAGTCTTGATGATAAATGGTTGATTTAGGTGCAATCTTAATAGCCGCAATATCCTTGCCTGTGAATCCCTTTTTGTGCAAAGCAAAGATGACTGCACATGTTTCCTTGCAGGTAACCATGATTAACAGCTGAAGAACAATGATTTAACGCACCACCTTCCTTTTTAACCACTTGCCAACCAGCCTCAGTCATTATACAGCAGCAGGTCAGCTCTCATGTGCGAATCGCTGTAGCTGTACAGAGGCTGGCGCAGTGGCGGGCTGCATGCTGCGGGAGCGCGCCCGCGGGTCGGGTGGACTCTGTCTGCCTGCGACCCGTGATTGCCTAGTACAGAGGAGGAAATGGGGATCTGCCAGTGTAAACAAGCGGATCCTCATTCTGCCAGATGACATGTCAGAGATCTTGTGTTCTAAGTAATTGGGAACTGTGATCTCTGTCATGTCCCAGTGAGCCCACCCCCCTATAGTTAGAACACACCTAGGGAACACACATAACCCCTTGAATGTCCCCTAGTGTTACCCTCTTCTCTGCCAGTGTAATTTTTACATTGATCAGTGCATTTTTATAGCACTGATCAATATAATAATGTCACTGGTCCCCAAAAAGTGTCATTTGGGGCAGATTGCCACCATTACCAGTAAAAACATAAAGAAAAAAAATCCATAAATCTATCTCATAGTTTGTACGCAAATCAATAAATATACGCCCTCTGCGTTTTTTTTTTTTTTTTTATCAAAAATATGTAGAATAATATATATCAGCCTAAACTGATGAATACATGTGTTTAGTTTTTTGTTTATTTTATATATTTTTTTTTAGGATATGTATTATAGCAAAAGGTTTAAAAAAAAAATTTTTTTTTTCCAAAATTTTGTAGTGCAAAAAAATTAAAACCCCAGAAGTGATCAAATACCCCCAAAAGAAAGCTCTATTTGTGGGAAAAAAAATACTTCAATTTTGTTTGGATACAGCATTGCACAATTGTCCTTTTAAGCGACACAGTGCCGTTTCGCAAAAAACTGGCCATTAAGGGGTCAAATCCTTTCCGGTCCTTAAGTAGTTCAGCCCGGGTTCATACTGTAGCGAACACAGACATCGCATGTGATTCGCACTGCAGTGCTGATCACATGCAATGTCTGTGTAATGCGAGTTCAGCGATACAACAGTTGCACAAAAAAGGTGCAGGGACTCCCCCCCCCCCACCCCCGCTCTGGAATCTGATCATGTAGGTGTTCTCACCCATGCGATCCGATTTCTGTCCGAGTCCACAGTTTGCACTGCGATCTGTGAACTGATCTTGGGGTGTCATTAACATTGTATTGACACCCGCAACGGTTTGCAGAGGGTAGTGTGAACTGCCTGCGGGAAAGATGCGGTTACCGGCGCTGGAATCGCGCTTGTTCCCGCATTGCTACAGTGTGAACCCAGGCTAAAGCTTCCAGTCTCTTACTTTAATTCAATCAGCATTACAGAGTGATGTCCAGCCTTGTCCTTGTCAACACTGACACCTGTGTTAACGAGAGAATCACTAACGCAATATCAGTTGGTCCTGGCTAAAATGCAGTGGATTTCTTTTTTTTTTTTTTAGGGATTAGGTTAATTTTCATGGCAAAGAGGGACTTTGCTATTGCAATTAATCTGATTATGCGTCATAACCTTCAGGAGTATATGCAAAGTTCCATCATAAAAACAGAGGCAGCAGACTTTGTGAAGATTAATATTTGTGTCATTCTCAAAACTTTTGGCCACAGCTGTACACAATACAATGGTAGACAAAACTATTGGGAAAGATTTTGTCATTTTGTAATTTACGGAATTGGAGGTTTATGGGCCATGTCACCCTTCTGTTTTGGTACTTAATAAGTTATCTTTCACAATCTTCAATGTGAACTATGCTCACATATTTCATTCAGCTCCGTGAGAGCTGATGGCTTTGTCATCTTTCACCTGTGTTCATTCAGCATTACTCAGTGCTGCTTGTCTGAATAGATTATAAGCTGATGTATCAGACAGTGCGGTCTGTTATGTTGACAATGTCTGTTAAAACATGAATATGCGTATACGTGGGTTCAATGCTTTTTTTCTCAATCTTCTAATAGTGTTTCAAGCAATCTAATATAGTGTTATCCAGAAATATGGCCTTTATCAGTTGATAGTAGGAGCAGTAGGTTGATTTTGTGAGACTGAGCTAGATTTCATTTGTTCCCACTTGGCTACTTCTGACGTGCCATTCCCCATGGACACAGATTTGTGTTAAAACATTTAGCTAATATGAATATTTTAATAGATAACAAAATGCAATAAAATGGTGAAACAAAGGATTGCCAATAACACCCACTAAAGTTTTTTGTCTCTTTAGGCCACAGCCCTGTAGGCCTTTTCACAAATCTGGGCTTGGCACTGCTGACTTATTAACACTTGCTACTATTCATTTCTCTAATAGGTGTAAGTTAAGCAATTGAAGCTTTGAAATCCTTGTGCAGCCTCTGTACTTTGCAACAAATATCTTGATCTTTTATAATCTGCATTACAGGAAATGTGACAAGCAGTACATCCGTTACCCAGATGGCCAGTGGTCCTAGTGGCATTAGCTTGGGTTCTTTCAGTCGTCTTGATGGGATGCACCAGCGGTCATACTCTGTGTCTAGTGCTGACCAGTGGAGTGAAGGTGCTGTCCTAGCAAACTCTGCCATCAGTAGTGGTAAGTACTTTGTACAAGCACATTTTTACACAGTATATCATGAATAATTATATATTATAATACCATAGGAAGATATTTTACTTTCATTCATGAATATCATACTCCCTTATTGTACACAAACACATATGGCAAGCAAGGTCCATAAAGACATGAATGAGCACGTTTGCAGTCGAGGAACTTGACTGGCCTGCACGGAGTCCTGACCTCAACACCTTTGCGATGAATTAGTGCGGAGACTGTGAGTCAGGTCTTCTGATCTCACAAATAAACATCAAAAACAAGCAGCGCTCTATGAGTTGAAGTAATAAAAACTTTATAGTTGAAAAAGTAAAAAATGGACATCAAACAAATGTTTGGAGTCCCACATACACACTTGTGTATGAACGCTGCTGTCAGTTTCTGTACTGTGGGATACGGCACCTTGCCAGCCTGTCTGTGTGTACACATTCGTTCTGGACATCAGTCCATCTCCAGAGGGCGCAGGAATCTCTACACCGTCGGGTCCTGTGTTTTTGTTCACGCCCCCTTCACGTGTCAGCGCTGTTACGTACCACTGAACTGACCGCCGGTTCGGTGCCCGCTGTTACACAGCCGTTGCTGTTTGCCATCCTGATCCAGTGTCATCTGTACCCTCCTGCTCTCACGACTGTCTCCCTGACGGTCGGCGAGACGGATTTTTACAGGTCTATACCGCATGTGCAGCCAGCCACGGTGACGTGAGTACATCAGTTCACCTGAGCCATCTTCCATCCCCACCACAGCAGTATCCCTTTCTACCATCTGAGGTACTGTGTCCTTATGCATGGGTCACCAAGTCTGATGAACTGACGCCCATACAGCAGCCCAAGTGATTGATACCAGTCTCTGATTTTTACCACTCCATCACAGGACTCCTTTCAATGCTATGCATTTGGTAGCTATTTTATGTACATGTCCACCACGGCATATTAACTTGTGTCCATTTGTTTGATGTCCATTTTTTACTTTTTCAACTATAAAGTTTTTATTACTTCAACTCATAGAGCCCTGCTTGTTTTTGTTGTTTATTTTTGTGCCCATCTTCCTATGGTTGGCAGCTGCACTGAGTCAAGTATAGATTTCTATATAGGTATTACTGTGTTCTGCTTCATATTGTTGTAGCGCTATCGAGGGCTTTGTGTTTTGTGTACTTCTGATCTCACAAATGCGTTTCTGGAAGCATGGTCAAACATTCCCATAGACACACTCCTAAACCTTGTGGACAACCTTCCCAGAAGAGTTGAAGCTGTTATGACTGCAAGGGGCGGGCAACGCAATATTGAACCCTACAGACGAAGACTTGGATTCCATTAAAGTTCATGTGTGTGTAAAGGCAGGCGTCCCAATACAAGAATTTGACAATATAGTGTATATCTGTGCCCACACACAAAGACAGGATTCCCCTCATGGTTTGGGGAGCAGGGGGACACTTGGCACCCAAAAATGACTTAGCCTCGCCTCCCCGGCTGTGTCATTGAACAGCAAGAGCCAATGGCTGCGATGCTATCAATCTATCCAATCAGGACCCGAGACACCAGCTGCAGCTGGTGGGCTCATCCCCATCGCTGGAAAGACCGAGTTAGGCCCCTTTCAGACGTCCTCATCCATTCATCCGTTTTTACAAGTCCGTTTACGGACTTGTAATGGTTCCCTATGGGATCGCGTCCGTTAGCGGATGATGCATCCGCTAACGTCCGCAAAGATCCGCGTCCGTAAAGCTCCGCTTTTTCGACGGAAGTAAACCTTATTTTTCTTCCGTCCGGCGGATCGGATCAGATGAATACGGACACACGGTCCGAATTCATCCGATTCCCCATAGGGGAGAGCGGAGGAAAGACAGGGCGGTCTCTGCACAGTGTGCGGGGACCACCCTGTCCGCCGACAGCTCAGCGGGGATTTACGGATGACCCCCGCTGAGCCAACGGACACACACGGAGTGGACACAATAACGGTCCGCTCCGTGTGAAAGGACCCTTAAGGTAAGTAAAAGGGGGGCTCTGGGGGACTGCTGCATCACAGGGGATTTTTCACCTTGAAGCTGAGTTCCACCCAAAAATGGATCTCCCGCTAAAGTGATGGTGACCCCTTGACATGCCACATTTGGCATTTCATTGTTTGGGGGGGGCATACCCTCTTTTTAGAGGCATCCAGCTCCCATTTTCTTCTGGGGCTCTCCGGCGCCAGATGGAAGGTCACCTCTCTTTCATCTTCTGTGACACATCACAGGTCCTAGAAGATTGCCCGGCCATTCACAGTGTGCAGCTAGGCTCGCGCATGCGCAGTGAATGCCCGGCTGTGAGGCCACAGCTGGGCACCCACAGTTACAAGGCTGGTCCTGCAGAGAGGAGGGGGGAAAGGAGCGCATCTTTGTTCGCCCTCATTGCTGGGCCGTGGGACAGGCGAGTGTGCGATTTATTAAGTCAGCAGGTACGCTTGTTGTAGCTGCTGACTTTTAAATGGGTGGAAATCCACTTTATTGCATAGAATCCATTAGAGTGAAAAATCTTGAGGGTAACAACCCCTTTAAGGTATTTAAACCATGCTGAAGAACACTTTGCAGGAAAAAGAAAAAACTTTCTGGAGGCAAATTCTCTTCTGTCCCAATAGCCTTTATTCCCAAGATGCAGCACACTCACCTGTATGTGCTTCTGTTAGCCTAGGTTAATGTTTCCCAAGCTCTGATAACTTACCAGTATCACAACCTTTAAAAAGTCCTCTTTCTACTCTTTTCTGTTAAAAATGACCATATATACCAGCAGCACTCTGATCCTTTACCAATACTCATTTTTCATGCTGCCTCACAATTAGGTTGCTCACATGTACATGTATTCCCATTCCACAAATCCACCCTATGCCAGAGTCGATTTACATGAAGTATTTTTTATTTAGTTTTTTTTCAGCAGTAAAGATTTATAACCTTGTTTGGGTGACAACGGTGTTAAAAAAAAAAAAGTGTCTTTTATACAGATATTTTCAAATTCTTCCTGTTAAGTTCTTAAAAAGGAAGTCTAGGCTGTTAATTGCTAACCATGCTGGCCACCTCCATTAGGACACAGGCCCACCATCATCTCTAAACTGGCCAAGGGTCAGTATAGGTCGGTACATCCTGCCTGATGGTTAAATTAACAATTCCCCTATATTACCAGCCCCTGCAATGGTATCTGGTACAAAACTCTTCTCTACAGCCACATTCTATCAATCGAAGATTTTGTGCACATTTCACACTTAGAAAAACACTGTTCTAATGTGTTTTAAACCGTTATCATACTGGCCATTGTCTGCAAAACCTCCACCTGGTTTTGCTAAGAATGTACTAAATGGAAAGTGGTTCCAATAAATAAGCCCCGCTGATACATACTCAATGACCAGCCATGATTGGATTGACTAAACTTTGCAATTCACTCAGATGGTACTGCTGAGCTTTAAAGATGAAGGCTGCAGTCCAGGTCCAGCCCTGATTATAGGTATGCGTTAATACAGAATATATAGCAGTACAACGAACATTCAGGGGAAAAACTGCCCGTTGATTCTATTCAAGGCATGGAATGACAGATGTTACGGAGATGATTATATCTTTACATATTGTATGTATGAATAATTTGCCCTCTTCCGCTATTGTTCCCTTTAAATATCTGGCATTGAGGTTGTTAGTAGAATATAGCGACATTCAGTTGTAATTTGCAAAGATAGTCTGGTTCCGGAGCAAAGATTTATTCGGGAATTCAGGTGATGCAGACAGCAGAGGTAGGAACGTGGCCATAACCCCATTGAAGTGACTGTCGGGGACGAGGCTTTAAGCTTCTTCCAAGAGAAAGGCACTAGAAAGAGAAAGATTCCTCCGAGTGACAATCTTGTGACGGGGGAAACGGAACAGAGGGATAGCGAGAAGAGAGATGTCTTCAGAGGCGCAAGAAATAATAACAAGGATTCGTGCAGCCAAAAAAAGACAGCCATACGTTCAAGGGAGGGGGGAGGGTTTGAAGATGTCTCCTGTGAGAGACGCTATTTGTGAGCATTGTCACAGAGGAACAATACAGTCTGCAGAGAGCCCAGAAAACGGCTGTATGTGTTTTTATTCATCTAGATCAGGAACCTTTAAAGGAACGGTAACCTTCTCTCCTGTTAATTCTACAACAGTGAGCTCAGGAAAGAATTAGGGGTCTCTCTATTGGGGCTTTATATGGGGAGCATACCTCCTTTTAAAGAATTCCGCTAGTAACAGCATGTCCATGTATGTTTTTAAATGATAGGTTTCAAGGTGACATTGAAACTTGAAGGCACAGTTATGCTTGTCTTATTCTTTTTATTATTGATCCGTTTTGATTTTTTACCAGGTTGAAGTCTCTGATGGAACCTGAACTTTCCAGCTTGTCATAGGGCAAAATATGACTAGCATTCCTTGTTAGGGATTGATACTAGGCCTCAAGATTGCATGTATCTGAAAGAGGGACTGTTCTTGGTGCTCTTACTATTAATCAGTCCCTTTTATTCTTCTTTACTACACAGCAAATACGAAGGGAGAATTTGGTTTCTAAGGAAGATAAGAATGGTTCTTTAAAAGTGGACTTCTCACAAATTCTCACTCTTCACATAAATTAGAAGGGCTTATCAAAATGACCAAATCGCATTTATTTCCTTACAACTACCTCTTTCTTACTACTATTTAAAAAAAAAAAACTCTGTTCCTCGTCCTAATTAATGGGTATAAAATAAATGAACACCTGCTGCCAAGAGTATTGTGGGTGTTTCACACCATTAAAGGAGAAGTACAACTAAAGCTTGTTTGTCTGTACTTCCCCTGTGGATCACAGGAGTGCAGATCGAGCTGCACTCTGGTGACCTGTTTTCAGCAGGGTGAAGGCTTCTGTCAGCTGACATCACAGAGCCAGTCCAGGCTTGGGAAGGATTCGCATATGGTGGGCTGCTCCCACCCCCTTTACAGCCCAGCGCTCTAGTGAGCGGGGGGCAGAGCGGAGAGCGGTCACTGACAGTCACCAGCTCTCTACTCCATGGAGTGGTGAGAGCCTAGTGGGTGGCGGTGTTTGAACGGTTTGTTCTCGGTGTTAGAGCTGGCGGTACACCAATGCTGCATCCACCTGGTTAGGTATGATTAAAAAAAAAAACACAAATATAAAAATGGGATTTAAAAAAACAGTAATTGAGAAAACACACAATAGTCGAATGTCTCCAAGACAGCCGTCTACATTAAAGGTGGACTGGTGACAACCCCAAATATTGTCATGATGGCTACTTGCAAAATATGAATTACATAAAGCTCAATGTGCTTAGCTTTTTCACTGAAGAAATTACACTTTTCTACAATGTAAAGTATTGATTGTACAGCTTGTATAACAGTGTATACTGTATTTGCCGTCCCCTCAAAATAACTCAAAACACAGCCATTAATGTCTAAACCACTGGCAACAAAAGTGAGTACACCCCTAAGTGAAAATGTCTAAATTGGGCCCAAAGTATAATTTTTTTGTGTGGCCACCATTATTTTCCAGCACTACCTTAACCCTCTTTGGCATGGAGCTCCCCAGAGCTTCACAGATTGTCACAGGAGTTCTCTTAAACTCCTCCACAACAAGATCACAGAGTTGGTGGATGTTGGAGACTTTGCGCACCTCCACCTTCCGTTTGAGGATGCTCCATAGATGCTCAATAAGGTTTAGGTCTGGAGACGTGAGTGGCCAGTCCATTACCTTTACCCTAAGCTTCTTTAGCAAGGCAGTAGTCATCTTGGAGGTGTGTTTGGGGTCGTTATCTTGTTGGAATACTGCCCTGCAGCCCATTTTTTCAAAGAGAGGGGGATCATGCTCTGCTTCAGTATGTCACAGTACATGTTGGCATTTGTGGTTCCCTCTACGAACTGTAGCTCCCCAGTGCTGGCAGCACCAAACCTTGACACTCCCACCACCTTGCTTGACTGTAGGCAAGACACTCTTGTCTTTGTACTCCTCACCTGGTTGCCACCACATACGCTTGACACCACATACGCTTGACACCATCAGAACCAAATATGTTCATCTTGGTCTCATCAGACCACAGGACATAGTGCCAGTAATCAATGTCCTTAGTCTGCTTGTCTTCAGCAAACTGTTTGTGGGCTTTCTTGTGCGTCATCTTTAGAAGAGCCTTTCGTTCTGGGACGACAGCCATGCAGACCAATGTGATGCAGTGGGCAGCGTATGGTCTGAGCACTGACAGACTGACCCCCACCCCTTCAACCTCTGGAGCAATGCAGGCAGAACTCGTATGTCTATTTCCCAGAGACAACCACTGGACATGACGCTGAGCATGTGCTCTCAACTTCTTTGGTCAAGCGTGGCGAGGCCTGTCCTGGTAAACCGCTGTATGGTCTTGACCACCATGCTGAAGCTCAGTTTCAGGGTCTTGGCAATCTTTTTACAGCCTAGGCCAGTGATGGCGAACCTTGGCACCCCAGATGTTTTGGAACTACATTTCCCATGATACTTATGCACTCTGCAGTGCTGTTGAGCATCATGGGAAATGTAGTTCCAAAACATCTGGGGTGCCAAGGTTTGCCATCTTTATGTAGAACAACAATTCTTTTTTTCAGATCCTCAGAGAGTTCTTTGCCATGAGGTGCCATGTTGAACTTCCAGTGACCAATATGAGAGAGTGAGAGTGATAACAACAAATTTAACACACCTTCTCCCCATTCACACCTGAGACCTAATAACACATGACACTGGGAGGGAAAATGGCTAATTGGGCCAATTTGAACATTTTCACCTTTGTTGCTAGCGGTTTAGACAATAATTAGCTGTATTGTTATATCGAGGGCACAGCAAATTTACACTGTTATACAAGCTGTACACTCACTACTTTACATTTGTAGCAAAGTGTAATTTCTTCAGTGTTGTCACATAAAAAAAATGAATAAAATACTTACAAAAATGTGAGGGGTGTACTCTCGTGAGATACTGTATATAATTGGTGAAAGAATATATAAACATGAATTTAAATATAAACTTTTTATCATTAATAATTGACCCCTATGGAGCAATGGTTAACATTTAATCCCATCAGGTACCTACCCACATTGACTTTAATATCACTTTAAATAATTTTTTTTATTTTTATTATTATTATTATTATTTGTTTACTTTAATATCTCCTGTGGGACAAAGTACATGTGGCACTTTGTCCCATGGTGCTAGGTGCATTCTAAGTCTAGTTTATCAGGTTTCCCATGTCCCTCTCTCCTCCTGCCACGGCTGATTCAACTTGTCTTGGCTCGGACCGCTTTCGGCATACAAGCGATAGCAAGAAGATTTTAAAGGCTGATGACCCCCCGCCCCCATACTCTCCCTATCTAATGATCAACATCTGTTGAATAGGGTTGTTGAAAAATATTTCTTATTCAGTGGCTAAAACCACTGAACAGTGTATTCTAACAGAGAGTTCCAATGTCGGAATATAATGTTGGATGAACAGAAAAATAAAATCCATCTCTGGCCAGCCTTCCATTTTTTTGTTTTTAGAAAGCAGCCACAGCCTGAATAAAAAAGCTTCTCCCCTGCCAGCAAATGCAGAAAATTACCTTGCGTTCCATGTGGAAGCAGTGGTGTCTCTTCAGAAGTTCAACCCTTCCTCTGCTGAGTCAGTAGATCATTCTCCCTACTGATTGGAAATCTCTGACTCAGCAGGGTGCATGTTGCAACTTGCAACGAGGCCACTACTTCCACAGAGAGCTGAGCTTCTGTGTAGCTTGCTGGTAGGAGATAGGATTTATAACAGACTGAGTCTGCTTTCTAAAGAAAATGGAACTGTACCTTTTTGTTTTGATGCACCTGGAATGTATTTAGCTGATTTAAAGTGGTTGTGAAGGTTGAATTTTTTTTTTACCTTCATGCATTCTATGCATAAAGTTAAAAAGCTTTCTTTGTGCTGCTTCCTCCACAGCCCCCTCTCGATCCAGCACTGTGCACGAAAGCCTCAGCTGTCCTGGGTCTCTCTCTCCTTATTGGCTGATGCAGCAGAGGGAGCCAATCGCTCCCACTGTTGTCAATAACAGCCAATGAAGAGAGAGTGGGGGGGGGGGGGCAGGGCCGAGCGGGGCTCGGGAACAAGCATGCACCAGTTCCCCCATAGCATGCGGCTTGCTATTGGGGGTACTGGTAAAGGTGGCGGACACCTGATAAAAAGAGAATCGAGGCTGCTCTGTGCAAAACCATTACACAGAGCAGGTAAGTATTTATTTATTTATTTTTTTAAACACATCTTTAAAGTGGGAGTAAACGCTCTTGGTTGATTTTTGCCTATAATAAGGCTTACCTATAAGTACAGTAAATGTCTCCTAAACGTGCACCATTTAGGAGATATTTAGTTGCAAAACCACTGATAACGTCACTGGCGCATGCGCTCTGAAGGAATGGCATACTTGTGCTGTTCCTTCAGACATGGGCTGTGAACAGCGGCTCCAGCATGCATGCGCAGGAGGGACATCATCAAGGCTTTGTTAAATCAAAGGACTAGAGCCTACCATCCTGGAAGGAAGACTGCGTACAGATCAAAGCCATATCAGCAGTGACAGCATGCGGCATTGGAAGGCTTTGTTTTAAGCAAAGCATCACATACTAGTACATTAAAACTGCCTTGCAGGGTTTTTTCTTTATGTGGTTTACTACAGCTTTAATCAGCTGTCGGGTGCCGCCACTGCCATTGTGGGTAAGGGTCCCTGGCAGTGTAGCCATTTTGGCACCGGAGGGGGGAGGAATCCGATGAGCGGAAGTTCATCTTTTGGGTGGAACTCCGCTAAGTTCAGTTGGGCTTCATTTTTTTCTTTTCCCCATATAATGGGATCGTGCTGTAGAGTTTGGCTACCCATCACTATGCAGACTGACCTAGGTGTGGCAAGTATGGAAAGGCAAGCAGTACATTACATTCTTGCAGCATTAGAGTCACCAGCAGTCTATGACTATCCAATTGATCGTGGCATAAAGGCCCTCCATAGATGGCTCAAACATCAGCCTATACTTTCTGCATCAAGCAGAATTTAAACTGTGAGTGGCAGTGCATGAACCACCCAGCTTGACAAAAGTAGATTTAAAAAACTGACCCAAGTGGAAGTTTATCAGCTGAGCAGTGACTGCGTGCCATCGGTTGCAGTCATTGTTTGGTAATGCCGTTGTACACAGTGCACAGTAGTGTATACAAATATGATAATCGGATGTGGCGATTCCTGTTGGCGTGTATGGGGAATTCAATTGATTCTCTCACTCAGCTCATGGGCTTGAACATTAGAGAACCCAGCAGTGTATTTTGGCCTTAAAGGTGGAGATTGTAAGTGATAGGTCATGTATGTTCGTAACAAATAATCATTACGTGACCATTTGCTTGGTATCTTCTTTCCTTTAAGCTAGAAGAGAACCTCCTGGCTTACCAGTTTTTGTGGGTGTACAAATCCCTAATATTGTGGAATACAAGCCCATGAGTGACCTGTATTTCACATTGGCTGCAGACAGCCTGTGGACTTCCAGCTTTGTAGGAAATCCATATGACCTGTCTTTAATGGCTGCTAAAGCCTCAACATTAGCCCCCCAAAAGCAGATTTGCTGTTTGTAGTAAACCAGCAAGCAGTTAACTGCACCAGCGTAAAAAACTCATCAGGAACATGACAAAAAAGGAAATGAGGAATAATCAGGTACTTGGCAATGCGAGAAAAATGATAAATGCTTCTGATATTCCCTTGTAATAAAACTTCCCCCCCCCCCCCCCAAAGTGCCCCCCACCCTTCCCTACTCCTTCAGACTGTGAATTCAGTGTCTCGGCCCCCCCACTTTCTGGCTCATCGTTTCATACTTTAAGGTTTTTTATTTCCTATTTTTGTCATTTACTTCAAACAAGAAAGATCCTTTTAATTTAAACTTTCTCTCTTCCCTTTTATTAAAAGGTTCCCGAATTTAAAAGCGCTGTGTTAATGTGTGTGTGATATCAGCGGGGCTGTAGACACAAGTTTTTCTCTTGTTTCGTCTTGTTCTTCTCTATCTTTTGGATTTAAATGTCCTTCTTTGCTAGTGAATATGCTGCTTATTGTCCCTGCTTTTTGTCCAAGACAAAATAACACACATTGGGTCTTCATTTTATTTTCTGATTTCAATGCTCTCTTCCCCCCTCCTAGCGTTCAATTAACGGCATGCATGGGGGGCAGAGTAAAAGGATCTTATTTTTTTAAGCAGCCTATGTTTCCCTGTGGCTTCAGCCTTTGAAAGCCGCTCTGAACGTTTCCTAATTAGATAAATTACTTTATGTGAAGGACCACAAAACAGGAGGTGCTGGTAAAGGGAAAGAATGTCAGTGAGGTCTGGGAGGGGTATCAAGGGGAGGAGGAAGGAGTTGGAGGATCTGATGTCAGCTTCTGCCCGCTCTTTGCCGGCTGTGTGGTATCTGCTACCTGACTTGTAAAATTAGCTGTCTTGTATGATTTGTCAGTAGAGCAGTGAAGCTCTCAACCAACTCCAGTCATTGAAATGATTCCTAGGTGTAATAACCCCTTAACCACCAAAGCACCTGCAACCTGTGGGTAGTCAGAGGTCCCATGTGCATTGTGAAGATGGTTCAGAGAGCATGTACCTTATAATAATTGCACAATAAGTGCTCTGTCTGTCCCCATGGTCACCTGTAGGGAGTCTAAAATAGCGCCTCTCAGGTTTCTCGCAGGGTGGTAGAGAATTTTGTCAAAGGGCATCCAATACCAAACAACAAAGGATAACATAGTGGACATTGTAGTTCAATCATTGTGGAAGATAAATGCGGAGTAAAGGGGAAAGCAGGAAGTTAAAATACCTGTGTGAAAGTATCAAGTGAGTAAAGGGTTAGTCCATACACAAACACTATATAGCAATCGCAAAATGAACTGATAAATTATCTTTTGTACCACCACCCCCTTTTCTTTAGAATGTAAGCTCTACGAGCAGGGTCCTCCTGTACCTTCTGTATTGAACTATACTGTAATTGTGTTGCCCCCCCTCTACATTGTAAAGCACTGCGTAAACTGCTGGCGCTAAATCATGTATTATATAAATTATAGACTTACATTTAATTTATTGCTGTTCAGTCAACCAATTTGAAATCTTTTTGTTTTTGTCTTTTTTTATTTAGAGGCCATAGCCTAGCTTGGTATAGTAATTGAGCATATGTTATGTGTTCAGGATTGAGTGGTCCTTTTGTTTAAAGTACCATTTTAAAGGAAACCTTTCCTGGAGGAAGCATTGTTGAATTCTGATTCAGTGAATGCTTTTTGCTTGGATGTGGTGCTGACTCGCTTTCTAAAATGAGAAGTATGGGACTTGGAAAAAATAAATAAAAAATAATGCTTGCCTAGATGGCTGCAACACTGATCCCATCTGCGGTTGTCCCCCATGGCTTATAAAACCAAGATCTGACAAATTAAACACTGCTTATCGCTCAGCTCTTGGTCTTCAGTCTGCAGGGAGCGGGTCATTGTCAGCCACCGGCTCTCTGCTCTGTTATCCTCCTCCAGCTCCCACTAGAGCGCTGAGCTGGCTCAGGCTCTCAGCAGCTCACTGAGAGACTAAACCAGTTGTTGCAGGTAGGAATACATTTTCTGAAGATTGGAGAGTCATCGGCACCAGTTGATGATTCAGGCTTCAGGGAGAATCCCAAGCATATGGTCAAAATCTTTGTAGCGCCTGCAGAACTAACTGCATTTCTGTGACCCACAGTAGAAGTATAGCCAAAAAACCTTGTCCTTCTTTTAAATTACCATTATCTCATGTCTATGGGCAACTTTAGACATTCAATTGTCATGCTATCTATGCTCCAGATCATTCATCTTGTACCTCTCTCACGTGTGGGCTGATTATTTTATAAGATGTCATCTTTTTATTATTTCAATACATAATTTATATAGCTCCAACACTTTGCACAGCATTTTACAAAATAAAGGGAAATGGTACAGTTGCAATACAAATTAAAGTGGTTCTGAAGACTAAATATTTGTTTACCTTAATGCATTCCTTCTGTTAAGGTAAAACATGTTTAGGTAAAAGTTTTGCCCCCTCAACCCGCCTAATACTTAAGTCCTCACTCGATCCAGCGCTCTGCAATGGGTCTTTCCCCTCGCTTCATGTTCTCAGAGAGTTTGCTGCAGCAGCAGGAGCCGTTGGCTTTCTCTGATGTCACTCCAATCCTGTAACCAGGGGGTGGGGCCAAGCAGCTGTGCGTCTATGGACACAGGCAGCGCTACCTGGGGATTGAGTCTGCAGGTGTGCCACAGTAGGAAGCCGCTTTCTATGGTGGCACACCAAGAAGAAGAGGAGTCAGGAGCATCAGCACCAAAAAGAGGAGGATTGGGTCCGCTCTGTGCAATTCCATTGCACAGTACAGGTAATTATAAACCTCTTATATTATTTTTTTACAATCACTGTAGAACAAGAGGGTTAATTGGACCCTGCTTGTGAGAGCTTGCAATTAATAATGAAGGGGAAGTGATGCAAAAAGCTAGTAATGTGTGAGCTGATGGAAAAAGTAAAAGTTCAGTTGTTTGCTTTAGGAAGGATAGGTTTCCTGAAGTGATGAGTTTTCAGGGATTCCTAAAAGGCTTACTAGAATAGGAGATAGGTGGACAGATTCAGATAGAGGACAGAGGATGGAAGAGGCTCTGGAGAAGTCAAGGAGGCAAACATGGGGGGGGGGGGAAGTGTGATGAGGCAGCTAAAGAGCAAGGAGATCTTTGGAGAGGCAACGAGGACAGTTGGTGATATAACTTGGGCAGAGATATTTTAGATTTTGAGTATGCTGAAACCAGTGAAAAAATTGGCACAGAGGAATAGAGGACACTGGGTAATTGGTAGTCTGGATTCGTCTGGTATAACTCTGAGATTGCTAGTTAAGGAGGTCAGCACTTAGAGTACACATCTGTAGGTTTCTAGTAGATGTCCATATTCACCTGTAATTTCCTGAGCTGGGGCAGAAGTGACCCAATCTTGGCGAAATCCACTTTGGTAAAGATTTAACGGTTTGGAGGTACCATTAGAAGGCAGTAATAAGCACATCCAATGTCAGATGCACCAAGCTTGCTGGAGAACTTCAGTGTAGCTTGCAAGATTTCCTCTTCTTAATAAGAGATGGGGAGAAAAGGCGTTAAGTAAGCGTATGGCACGTCAATCTACTAAGACACTCTATTTTCCCGAGCAGGCTCTAGAGCAGCAAACAAGAGACAGATGTGTGCTTGTCCATCAGGAAGGGGCATTTGTGTGTCTATGCCTAACCTTGGAAGGTTCCTTTCAAGGTTAGGCAGAAAGTAATGGGAAAAACTTGGGGTATCTTTCCAAAGGTGACACCGCAATATTTATTCTTTTATTTAGACTTGCAAGTGAGGAAACATCTCTCAATTGCTATTAGTGGTGCTTTTAGCATTCAGTCCAGTCGGCAGGTTTCTAAAAAACTATTTTGGCATGACTGCAGTTATTGCAACGATTTTGTACTTTTTTGGGTATCCATGGATGGAGCAGTTATTTATCTCATTTGACAAACTTCTTTGCCATTGGCTTTTTTTGTGGACAGAAACAATTGCAGTCTGCTAATAAACTAGCAAGTGTAATATGCGCTGTTTTTCAGCTTCAGACAACTGCACAAAATGAATTTCAGAATGAAAATTTGAGCAACTCGGCAGGTGTTATTGAAGCCGGGGGGGGGGGGGAAAAATCAAAAATTCTCGCTTGACCAGAGGATGCCTAGAAGTGGTTAAAAGCAGCCTTCTGGAGATTTAAATTGCAAGTCAGTTCATAATTGGGTTATTTGCCAGCCCAGAATGCAATACAGCATATGGTATTTGTGGACTGGCAGAACATGTGGTATTCTGTCATCGGAGATAAGTTGCCACATCTCCAACTTTCCCTGAAACTAAATGATTGTACAATAAGTTATGTGTGTCCTTGAGAGCAGGCCAGTGACGGCAGTGAGGGTTCATTTCCCTGCTGATATTTATGAGGATTTTATTTTATTCTTGCTCATCACAAACACGGAGCTGTCTGAAGCTGCTGCCCACAGGAGAAGGGTATATTTTGGTAGAGGGTGGGACACATTCTTACAGTGGCAATAAAATAGGACTGAAGGTGTGAAGTGATATCCATAAAAAAACAACTAAAGGGAAAAAGCGCTGTGTAGAAAGACCACGTCTCTGCTTCATATCCCCTCCTCCCTGTATCTATTATATTGCCTGCTCCATCCTATGCCTCTGTTTTGGCTTCTCATTGTTTAATGAACAAGCTGTTTTATTCTTCTATTGTCCATTTTATTTCTTCCCTTGTAAAAGAAACAGGCTGATCGCATGGTCTTTTTCATTAGTTTTGTAAGGACTAATATGAATGACGCAAAGTTATGCAGGTTAAATGCATTGCCGTCTGTAGACCTGTAATTTAAAGAGACACTGACATTGGGTTACATGGATCCTAAACAGTGTCTCGTTAAAGGAAACCTTATTGAAAGTGACTTAAAGGGCTGCCTCTCATGAGCTTTCATAAAAATTCTTGTTACCTGGCTTGCCGATCCAGTTGCTTCTTTAGTACTCTAACCCAGAGCAGGCAAGCAATTCAGGTGTTCTAACATATTAACTTCACTTGCTGCCTGTCCTCAATAAATATGTAAACAGAGAGGTTAGCAATGCATAGAATCCAGCATATAGCCTCCATGTTTCTCTTAGTACAAGTTTCCTTTATGATGAGTTACTGACATGGATCGAGCAAACAGCCCAACCTGCATATGGGTTCTTGGTCACCGAGTGAGCCATAGGATATTTTATCAAGATGTTATTTAGTTCCACACAGGGTAGCAAAGTGTGTCCTGGGCTATTCACCCACCTGTTTTGGGGGTGTAGGGAGCTTGTTGCCTACATACACACATGGTGGACTTGCCCCATTGTACGGTCCTATTGGGGGGGGGGGGTCTTTTTCCTCAATTCTTTTCTCGTTGTTTCATTTCCACCTGATCCACAAATAGCCCTGTTTAATTTCATGCCCTCAGATCTGACCAGAAACCAATGTCCTCTCCTCTTTTTTTTATTTTTTTTATCAAAACTGCTGTGAAACAGACTATAGCTAAAGACTGGAAGCTGCTGGCACTTTGCATAATGGCTACAAAGAATCGGGTCACTCGGGCGATGATATATACAGTACACTAAAAGTTGACAACTTTTTACCTCCTAATTTTGACGCCTCTTATAAAACCTTAATTGACCCTTTCTTTTTATTCCTACCATCTTTTTATCCCCTCCCCTTTCTATTGGCTTGAACTTTGCTGCACATTTTGTTGACATTGCCTGGTCCCTACTACTCCCTGGGCCATATCTGTGATGGACCATCCAATTGTCTGCTTTCTAGCTTCCTTTATCTGTAAATTGTACAGTATATTGCTATGTGCCATCATCTGTCGGATATTTACTACCCATCTATCGGTTGGCCCCCTGTTTTGGGGTTACTTTTTTAACCTGCCTGTTCACAATGTTTGTTACTGTATTTCTCCCTGTGTGGAGCCAATCCTTACTAGCAATTGATGGTACATTTGTGTTGCTCAATAAAATATTAGAATATGAAGAAAAGAGATATGGGTACTAGTCGAAGGAAACCAAGCCAAATATTTCAAACCACAGTAAATCAAAGAACACCCATCAGGCTCTTTATATGGGCCCCCCAGTATCCCTTTGGATCATGACCAGTAGATGGTTGAGGAAAAGAAAATGTGTGTGTATATACATATAAGAAAAATGTTAATTGGGCATGTTACAGTAACCTTCTCATATGTGCAGTGAATTCCTTTTTTGTCTTGGTGGTAGCACTATTTTGATCAGGCTGTTCCCATGTTTGAATTCCAGACACTGGACTGGGCGACTCTGTGTGTTCAAGTCCTAGCATCTCTAGCACTACAAGCCCCAAACTAGATCCACCACCGTCTCCGCATGCCAACCGCAAGAAACACCGCCGGAAGAAAAGTACAAGTAACTTTAAAGCTGATGGACTTTCCAGCACAGCTGAAGGTGAGACCTTCCCATCTTTCCTACCCATCTTAATGTTTGAGACACATAAATGTCACTTATCCCTCAGAGAAGGAGAAACATACTGTAAAGGTAGTTCAGTCACTATTACCACTGCCATGTGTCCTCATACTGTATTAAAGCATGTGTTGCAGCTTCTCAGTTTGTTCCATCACATTGCCACACGGGTCTCTGTACTGGTTAGTTCAGTCTAATCAGCTGTTCCATTAAGTTAGCCTATTGCTGTGTGTATTGTGATGGTATCTTTATGCTCTTCTAAGGGGTACATTGTGTCCTCATTTGTAGCAGTATTATATGAGATAAGAAAAACCGGAGCAGAAGTAGAACCTAAAGTAAAAGTTTCATATTTAAGGCCGCGTACACACGGAGGGACATATCCGATGGAAACGATCCTCGGACCGTTTTCATCGGATATGTCCGCCGGGCTATTTTGGTCCGATGGCGTGTACACACCATCAGGTCAAAATCCCCGCCGGCAGACAGCGCGGTGACGTGGCGTGACGACGCCGCCACGTCACCGCACCAGGAAGTAAACAACTTCCACGCATGCGTCGCATCCATACGACGCTTGTGCGGGAAGATATGTCCGCTGGTGAATGTACTGACCAGCGGACATATCCGACGGACATGTCTCCGGCGGACAAATATGTCCGCTAGCCCATACACACAATCGGATTTGTCTGCTGAAATGGTCCGTCGGACCATTTCCAGCGGACAAATTCGATCGTGTGTACGCGGCCTAAGGGGTCATCATCACTACAAGCTGTGGCTGGATTGTATTGTTCAACGCAACTAAAATGCAAAAGAATGGAAAAATGCATATCGTGGTACCAATGTGCGCTGGCAAAAAAAAAATCTGACAATGTTATATTACATTGCAGTGTAATGCAACCAAATTGCTTGTTTTGTTTTTCCAAGTGTAGTCTCAATGCTGTCGCCAACAGTCCCAACTTTGCCATAGTTTTCATAAAATACATCTCCTATAGTGGATTGAAAAATGCAGATAACCATCCCAGGGTAAGAAACGTGATTGTAGATGGGCGCTCAGTCTACCTGTGCCCCAACCCCCCCCCCCTTCTTCCACTTAAGGCTTGTTAACCAAACCAACTTTGGATGTCTCTGAAGCAGTTTAATGTATTCAATGAACCCCATGGCCAACACGCTCATTGTGTGCAATAGGCAGTGCCAATCAGAAGCTGATGCAAGTGTGTAGAAAACATTCTGCTCATGCTATGTACATGAACCCATATGCTGTTCGACCTTTTGCCCTGTCTAGGCATGCCTATACATGTTAGAATGTCCATGTTATTGATCATTGTATATCATTGGATAATGAATTAACATTATTCCATACTTTGTATACATTTATTCAGCACCCAGTTAAATTAAATGTATACAGTACAGCTGAATGTATTTGTGTGACTCCCACGTGTTTCCTGTTCGTTTGTAACCATCAATGGTTTAAAGCCACGTACGTTTTAATTTTAAAATCTATTCTTCTCTTTCTAACTGGTAATAAACCTGCCAGTTCCTGAGTCCCCCTGCCTATGCTAACCACAATAATCACGGCTGCTAAACCCAGACTACCCGTGGTCATTTTACGTGTCTCGTCATCCGCAACCCTGCTCTCTCTTCTGACAGTCTCTCCCTCCCTGTCATTGTGAGATCGCTTTACTCCCTACCCCTCTCGCCTCTATTCAGCTGCATAATGCAGCACATAGGAAAGAAATCCCATGCAAATATGCTGCCATTAATGAAAGTGTAAGTGTTTGTAAGAAATGAATAGGGGAAATACCTTTTGTGACACTGCAGCTATACAATCACATGATTCCCCTGTGCTGGCCAGCCTCGCTGTATGGAGAGAAGCAGAAGGGGCGGAGATTACCCTGTGACATCAGCCGGCCAGCAATGGGGAATCTTGGCCCCTCCCATTACTCTGCAAAGATGACCAGCACAGGAGGATCATGGGACCGCACAGATGCAGTGTCAGAAAAGGTATTTTCCCTGGTAATTTCTAGAAAGCACACTTTTAAATTAAGGGCAGCATATCTGCATGGGATATGTAAAGTCACTTTAGTGACCTTACAAACGCATGTTTTCTACGCGAACGATAGCTTTAACACTATTGTCTGGGGCCTATTGACCTAGCTTTATATCAGAGTTCACCCTAAATAGATTTACAGATATATACCATTTGGCACACAGAGCATAAACAAAAATGTCCCTGCTATATATAAGTAATAAAATAAAGTGATATGTGCAAATGACAAAACGTATGTTAAGTAAATCAAATATATATATTCCTACAAAAAAAAAGGGGGAAAACCACAAATGATGCGAAACTTTAACAGAGACGTTATAAGAAATTTGTATGTGAGCGGGTCTCATGTTGGTTGGTGGAGTCTGAAGTGGTTTTGAAAAAAATAAATAAAAAAAATGTTCATTATAAAATTAAGTCACTCTTTTTTATTTTTTGATCAAAACTGTAGGAGTTTCTTTTCTGGGCAAGGAAAGGAGAGCAGTTCTATAAGAAGAAAGGAATTCTTTAGGCATAAAAAGTGCACAAAGACTTACATTAGTATGCATATCTTGCATTTGTAGGTGTTCCCTTCGATATTTATGGAAGTGTAGGACATAGAGTATAAAGGGGCATGGGCGTAGCAATAAGGGGTTGCAGGGGTTACAATCGCAACCCCACCCCTAGCTACAGGGGGTCCCTGCAGCCTCCCTGTCATATTATTATATCCTCCACAAAGTCCAAGGGCCCCACAGCCACGCTCCAGTACTGGGCTTCCACGGTCCACACCCCTCGTTCTTATTGGTTGGGGACAAGCTGGGAGCCATTTCCTGAATGGAGAGGAGCACAGGGTGAGACAAGTCCAGGGGCCAGGTAAACTTTTGCATCGGGGCCCACAAGCTTCAAGCTATGCCTCTGTAAAGGGGACTAAGTATACAAGTGTGAACAGAGACAATTATAAAGAATTGGATGCTGTATAGTCAAACAAATCACCCATAGATGATGCCTTTTTTTCTTTCGTTCTACCAATGGGTTGATTTGATTCCCCCATCAACACACTTATGGATCTATTGTATTCTGACAGCAAGGAGAGTTCTCCACCATCAGAATACAATGGTTAGTGTTATAACTGGTGGCACTGATCAACCAAAAAAATAAAAAAACAGGCTGGTTGTACATAAATTGATCAAGACCATAGATGGATTGAAATTCAGTATGTACCTGCTGAACCGGGCAAATTTCAATCCATCTATGGCCGGCTTTAGTAGGGTGTAATAATGTGTAGTCAGGCTTAAGGAAAAAAACAGACAAATGTAAATGGGGTCTTAAAGTGATTGTGTTTTTTAATTAAAACAACAAAACATGTTATACTTACCTGCTCTGAACAGCAGTAATGCACATAGCGGCTCTGAACCTGCTCTTCCGGTGTCCCCAGCCGACTCTTTAGACACCTACTTTTCTCTGATTGCCCCCATAGCAAGCCGCTTACTATGGGGGCACTTGTGCTAAGTGGGCTGTGTGTGTCCATAGGCTCCCGCAGCATGGCTTGACCCTCAGTGGATTTGACTGACAGCAGCAGGAGCCCAATAGCTCAGTAAAGTCTGTAAAGTGAATCCAGGAGGAGGGCAGATTGGGGCTGCCAGCGGGGACAGTATTGGATCAAGAGTGGTGTCAGCTAAGTGTTTTAAGAGTTTATGGTTTTTTACCTTAATGGATAGAATGCATAAAGGTACAAAATATAATTTCCTCCTATTTTTTTTATATATAAAAGTCCCAGTATAATTTTTTTTTCAGATAGATGCTCTTTATATAATACACTGCTATAGAATGCCCATATTTTCCTGCTAAATGCTCTTGTTTATTCTTCCAGGCACCCTTGCTGTTTGAGGCACAATATCTGTAGAAGCGTTGGTGAATCACTGATTTAAACCTAAAGAGCTCTAATTAACCCTTTTGAAACGTGATCCTAGTTAAAGCTCTCATCCTGACCATAGGATGTGCAGGGTCTTGTGTCCATTGCTGTTCCGCACCTGGACATCCTGTGTGGTCATTCTGTGCACCTGTATTGAGAGCCTTACGATCTCCCCATAATTAGAGATGAGCAGAGAGATCACAGCAATAGTAGTGCGATAGTCATTGATTTCTCTGTGGGCAGCAAGGGACCCAAGTGAACTCGGCCAAAACAGTGTATGGAAGGATATTATTTAGAATACTGAAGCTGTAATTCCAGAATGTCAACTTCGTTTTAAAGCGCCAAATGAGTTTCAGTTTTAATACAAATGGCATAAACAAAATAAGTGAATCAGTGACTGTGGCATCTTTGTAAAAAAAAAAGAAATAATCTTGAAATGGACCATTTTTTCAACACAAAAAAAATTCAAGCAGTTGCACTCCCCTGGTGTATCTGTATCATACACAAAGGGGTCTTACATCTATTGTACACCAACCAGCATGTCTATTTGAATTCTACCTAGAGCAGAGACTCTGTGTATTATGCACAGGACATTGTATGCTTTTAGTTTTTAAAGATCAATCAAGATGCATCAGTATTATACTCAAGGTTTTTGTGTCTTTACTTTATACAAAGGACTGTGTGAGTATTTTGAAGGGGAGCTTTACCATAGGCAAGAATTACCAAGTGCGTTCATTGTGTTTGGTTTCATGTGTGTTCGTTTTTGCCATGTTGTCTGGCATCATTTATGTTTTATGCAATGTGAAAAAATACTGCACATTCTGATGACCAACACAGCTACTTCATATGACAGCAGCATCTGATTATTCCATGCTCCCATGATATGACATCCTAAAACTGTACAAACCTGGTTCTCAGCTAAGGCTGAGCTGATGAATACACAGTTAAATGCATATATATAAAAAGGCTTTACCTGGCCAAAGTTTTTAATTCTGTTTAGTCATCCCTGTGATCCAGGCACTTCTGCCAGACAGACAGTTCCTAAAGCGGTAGTATAGTAAACCGCTGAGTTTTTTTTTTTTTACCTGGAAGGTAATGTCGTAGTGCTAGTATTTATCACATACTTGCACATTATGTGAAACTTACCTATAAACAAAGCCTTCCAGTGGCGCCCTGTCACCCCCTGAAGGCGCTTCCATCTTCATCCGTTCTTCCTGCCGAGTTTGCAGACTCCAACCACGTGAGTAGCCGGAACTGCGGTGACGTCACTCCCTGCGTTTACAGCAAAAGGCTCTGGATGAACGGCACGTGTGGCAGTTCCTTCAGAGCGCATGCAACGGTGACATCACTGGCTGCATGTACAGTAAATATTTTCTAAACTTTACACGGTTAAGGCATATTTACAGTACCTATAGGTAAAATCCATGCATGGGAGTTTACTTTAAAACTCTCTGCACACTGCGTTACATTTAGGCAATATGGCTTTGTCCAAATCCCACCCCAGCCTGGCATTGGACAGTAAAGGACACACTGATGAAATCATCCGTTTGCTTTCGCCCATTTTAAGCATATTAGAGATAGAAAAAGTGTCAAAGGACTGCCAGTGTGCTGATCATGGGGTGAGGATTGAGGTGCTTAGAAACATGTTACATCCTAAATATGGGTGTATCATGTAACATGTTCTTAAAGGCAAACATAGGGCCAGATTCAGGAAAGAAATAAGCCGACTTATCTCCAGATAAGCCGTCTTATTTCTGCTTCTGAGCCCTCCTACCTATGCGCCTGATTCATAGAATCAGTTACGCATAGATTTCCATAAGATCCAACTGGCATAAGTCTCTTACGCCGTTGAATATTATTTTCATATTTTATGCTGGACGCTAGGTGGTGTTCCCGTCTAAAATATGCAAATGTGCCTATACCCCGATTCCCGAACGTAC
Source organism: Rana kukunoris (assembly GCA_029574335.1). Classification (NCBI taxonomy): domain Eukaryota; kingdom Metazoa; phylum Chordata; class Amphibia; order Anura; family Ranidae; genus Rana; species Rana kukunoris. Next base: position 165,236,488 of record CM056054.1, on the reverse strand, counting down.
GCCCGGCCGGCGGTATTTTTTTACGTCGCTTGCGTTAGCGTAGTACCGTCGTAATGTTATCCCTGCTATATGAGGCGCAGCCGGCGGTTTTTTTTTACGTCGTTTACGTAAAACGTTCACGAATAGGGCTTTGCGTAAGTGCCGTTCACGTCGTTTACACGTCATATTGACGTTGAGATTTGGAGTATGCGCACTGGGATCAATTCACTGCTTGTGCATGCGCAGTTCCTTCGGCGTGGGGACGCACTCCATTTAAATAATACACGCCCCCTACCCGCTGAATTTGAATTCGGCCGGCTCTTTTACGCTACGCCGCCTCAACTTTACAGGCAAGTGCTTTGAGAATAAAGCACTTGCCCGATAAAGTTGCGGCGGCGTAGTGTAAATACCAGACGCTAGGCACGCCTAAAGATAGGCAATTCTACCTGAATCTACCCCTTAATCTTTAAACAGTGCAAAAAATATGAAAACATTAGCAATACTTATAACAAATAATCTGCCTGCCTTTTCAATTAAAAAGTCAAAACGGCATTACAAAATATGAGCAACATTATAAAATACCTGGGGCCATAAAAACAGAGGAAAAAAAGTTCTGTGGCATGTGTAGTGCGCCATGGTGAACAATAGGCATGGCCAGTAGGTCTTAAGATCTTAAAGGGATACAAAAGGTTAGTTTAAAAAAAAAAAAAATGTCATACTTGCCTCCACTGTGCAGTTCGTTTTGAACCGAGTGGCCCCCGATTGTCCTCTTCTTGAGTCCCACAGTGGCTCTCATGGCTACTCCCTGCAAGAGTTAACCCCCTCTGGGAAGCTCTCTCCCGAGGGGGTTACCTTGCAGGCGCGCTCCCGTGTGATAAACTTGGCGGCCATGGCCGCCAGGTGTATGACTCGGCTGTGGCACGCCCCGTCATTGATTTGATTGACAGTAGCGGGCAGGGCCGGACTTACCATTGGGCTTGACTGGGCTAAAGCCCATGGGGGCCCCCTCTAAAAAAAAAAAACTTTTTTTTTTTTTTTTTTTTTTAGGGGTCCGGAGGTCCCAAGGGCCCCGGACAGCAACCCTTCCTTTTTTTATTTATTTTTATTAAAAAATATGTTTTATATATATATATATATATATATATATATATATATATATATATATATATATATATCATTATAATTATTAAAGGGCCCAGAGGTCTTCCAGGGCCCCTGGATGGCACCCCCCCCCCCTTTTCTAAAAAACTATTTAAATTTATATATATATATATATATATATTTTTTTTTATTTATTTTTTTTTAATTTCAAGGGCTCAGAGGTCCCCAGGGCCCCATGTGGCAACCCCCCCTTTTTTTTTTATAAATGTTTATTTTTTTATTTTTGTTTATATTTTTTTATTTTTTATTAAAAGGCCCAGAGGTCCCCAGACCCCCCGGATGGCAACCTCCCTTTTTTATGTATTTATAAATGTATTTTTTTTTTTTTTTTTTAGGGGTCTGGAGGTCCCCAGGGGCCCTGGGCCCCCAGGGCCCCGGACAGCAACCCCCACTTTTTTTTATTTATTTTTTTATAAAAAAAATATGTTTTTATATATACATAAAAAAATAAAAATGGGCTAACTTTACTGCCTATTTTTTTTTTAATTCATTAAATTATTTTTTTTCCAAAAAAATGCATTTAAAAAGACTGCTGCGCAAATACAGTGCAACATAAAATATTGTAACAACCGCCATTTTATTCTCTAGGCCAAGGTCTTTACTAAAAAATTATATAATCTTTGGGGGTTCTAAGTAATTTTCTAGCAAAAAAAAAAAATGATTTTAACTTGAAAAGAGCTGTCAGAAAAAAGTTTGGTGTTTAAGTGGTTAAAAATTCCTAATTTACATACAGAAGAAGTTAATTCCTTTGAAGAGATACAATGTTTAGACTTAACTTTCCACTGATAAAGAATGTTTCCAAAACTTGGCAGGTTGCCCAGACTGACTTTTGGCTGAGAGCAGACAGGAAATTCTTTGCATACCAAAGTGCAGAGAGAAAATATATTTATATATTATTATTATTATTATTATTATTAAAGGCCCCAGAGGTCTCCAGGATGGCAACCCCCCCTTTTTTTTTTATAAAAATATTTACATTTTCTTTATATTTTTTATAAATGTTTATTTTTTATTAAAGATGAGAGTCACCCCCCCCCCCCCGCTCAACAACTTTAATGTGCACCCCCCGCTCAACAACTTTAATGTGCACCCCCCCCCGCTCAACAACTTTAATGCCCCCCCGGTCAACAACTTCAATTCGCCCCCCCCCCCCCGCTCAACAACTTTAATGCGCACCCCCGCTCAACAACTTCAATTCGCCCCCCCCCCGCTCCAGGGGGCCCCTTCAACACTCAAGCCCAGGGGCCCCCACCACCCTAAGTCCTGCCCTGGTAGCGGGAGCCAATGAAGAGCCGACAAGAGCTGAGGAAAGCAATGCGGGATTGCGCCCACGTAGATTCGAGGCTCAGGTAAGTAAAACGGGGGCTGAGAGGCGGTGACTGCATGGTGTTTTTTCATCTTGATGAATAGGATGCATTAAGGTGAAAAAACAAGAAGCTTTACACAGAATCTGTGTCTTCTGTGTATGTTGCACACATATACCACAGTCCTTGCACCCACAAAATACTAATTACTTTGCCACAACCGACAGCCTCACAGACACAAATAAACCTCAGGACAAAGGAAGTTTTCTAAAAAAATATTAAATGCTTCCATTGCATATGTTTTTATGCACACAGAAAGGATATTGTTTTACTGAGCCTACATCTAGGAGTAACGTCATTAAAACCAGGAACTGTTGAGTGCCCCCTTACCATCCTCCTCAAGAGTGCCCCCTCCAGAATGCCCCATTACATCCTCCAAAGTGCCCCCTTAGTACTGCTGTACTAAACTTTGTTTCCCAACCCTTTATCCTCCTTCATCTGTCACCTCCACCTCTTTCATTTGTCACTAACGCTTATAGCAAAGCTTACCAGTTTTTACATGTGGTAGCATTAGTTTTCTTTTTCAGTATTTTGCCTTCAATCTCTCCTGCTGATTTTGTCAGTAGCATAGTTCTGTCTTACGGTGACAATGTTAAATCACCATGCTGTGTGTAGGAGAAGCATTGACACTTTAGGACAGGACTACACCCCTCTCCCTAACATAGTGGGAAGTCTTCTGTAGTACTCAGGAATAATTTATGTAACACATTAGAGAGCACAGGCAGTTATCAGCCCACTGAATTGCTGGTAGAATCAACAGATATTTTTGCACTTATTAAACAGATGTAACCAAACGATTTGAATTGTAAATTTAACAGAGCAAATAATATAAATTCATTGTTAGGATTTACATACTCTAACCCTCCATGTAGTATTAACACTAGCCTTTCCTATAACATTATTGCTAATGTAAATGTTTGCATGCTCACATTGCCTAGTCTGGAATTTTCAATGGCCCATTTCTCCAATGAACCCGACCTCCTTCTTTTGAAAGGATGTTCGGGGACTCTGACAGCATTGGCTGTTGGAAGACACAAGCCTCAGCGTGTGAGATTCAACCATCTTTGAAATCAAATTTTTCTTTAAATATTTTTTAAAGGTTGGAGTTTGATTGTTTTTAGCTATATAGCCGTATTTCTTTTAATTATCTGCCATCTATGATTTGACTGGTGAATCTTTAGTTCAGTTATTTGAGTGCCTTTCCTTTTTATATTTCTCTTATGTCCTCCTGTGTTGCTTTTCATGCTCCCTAGCTTGGCATTATGCTTCTTTTCCTTCTAAAACCAGCTTCAATGTAAAATTAGTATTTTGAATATCAGAATTTCCAAATCTCTGCATTTCTGTGTATTGTACATTGCTCAAATCATCTGCATCACATTAAAATCATTGTTTCTTTATTGTACGTAAGAAAACAATGTGCTGGTTATATATATCGATGTGTTCATTTATGATTGGGACATATATTGTAGCGGGTGCCAATTATACTGTGTTGTACATAAACCAGTTTACCTGTCATTATTGTAAAAATTGTACACACAGCTTGGAGATCTAAAAAGTAACAGGAATATACAACTTTGTACATATTGGTTATGTTTAGTTTATATATAATCTCTTTAATGTTGTCCTCTAGTGTGCACAGTTCTGCAGTTGCAGCATGGCCATACACCGAGATTGTTGCACAGTGTGACTGATCATGGTGTAGTTAAGTGAAATCTCTGTGCATATGGCCTCATTTACACAAACATGAAACTCATGTAAGCTTCACTTTTGAAAATATCCAGCCAGATTGGACAGCTGGCATTGTCTGTTGGCACACTTCTGATGACCTTTATGGTGCGAATGACCAGTGCTTGCAGGAACCTCCATTTACTTCAGTGATATTTGGAAGTCTGCTGTGCACAAGTTCCTGTTGCCAAAGCTACCAGATCAGAGAGTTCAACTGTATCTAAACCCAAAGCCAAGCATGTAATATATTGCAGCTTAAAAGTCCTTCTATGTGGTGGCTGCATTTGTTTTTTAATTTTGAGGCTAAGAAAGTTCTCGGCAAATAGAGAAATACTTGTCCTTTTTGTAGTTTTTGCTCCCGGTTGAAAAAATCCTTGTTGTCCTTTTTTGCTTCATAGTAGCTTGATAGAAAGCACAAAGGACCGTATTTCTACTGTGTAAACGATTGGTTCTAATAATCCACCATGAAAGGGCCCTTTTACACGAGTGGGCCAATAAGTTCGGCTTGTCAATTTTTCAAGCAGACCTAATCAAACCCTCTAGTCGCCTTTATGTTTTAGCTATGACTAAGCACTGATTGTTCGAAACGCGTCAGTATTTCCCCCCAGTGCTTGCTGTGCTGTTTTATTTTTGGTGTGCGGCTGTCCATGAATTCTTTTCATTGATTTTTTCTCCTCTATGGAGCGGCAGGTTTTAACAAAAACCTGCCGACATCCAATCTGATCCTATCTGCTAAAAATGGTGCAGCAATCCGCCTGCTTAGCAGGGATCAGCGGATAAATTCCATCAGAGCCCGCCCTGTATGTAAGGAACCTAATGGAGATGAACTAAGGCAGAGATGTGTAAAGTCCAGCCTGTGTAATGGCCATGGTTTCTTCCATAGATACAATGGATAAATAAGTGTAGACATGAAGGGATTAGATGTTAGGATTGCCAGTTAAAAAAAAAACGGGAACAAAAGCATAAAAAATGAAAGTAATGCAACCACTGCATCCAAGGACTGGTAAGCTGCAATGCGTTACATTTTTTTGGAGGAGTTTAGTTATACTTTATGATAGCCGAACCTCTCAGGGCCACACACCTGTGTAAATGTCTTATACCATGTAGTACATGTTCTAGCTGTCACATGTGCTAAATATCACAGCCAGTATACACATCTGATTACTTTCTTTGCAATGTATTCATTAATACCTATATTGCTTCCCATAACTCAAATGTACCTGCACTACACCTTACAACACTGGTTTGCTTGCATTTTCTCTGGAAATTGAGTGCTCTTGCCTGCCTTCCACCTTTTGGAATTGTTTTCTGCTCCACCTGATGAAGTGTACATGGCTACCTCACACTTGGACTTGTCAGCATACTTTTCCTATCTTGCATCTGGAGCAGTGGGCATGCCTAACCCCTTGCCACAAGGACCAGTGCTATATACAGTGCCTTGCGAAAGTTTTCGGCCCCTTAAACTTTGGGACCTTTTGCCACATTTCAGGCTTCAAACATAAAGATATAAAACTGTATTTTTTTGTGAAGAATCAACAACAAGTGGGACATAATCCTGAAGTGGAACGAAATTTATTGGATATTTCAATTTTTTTTAACAAATAAAAAACTGAAAAATTTGGCGTGCAAAATTATTTAGCCCCCTTAAGTTAATACTTTGTAGCGCCATCTTTTTCTGCGATTACAGCTGTAAGTCGCTTGGGGTATGTCTCTATCAGTTTTGCACATCGAGAGACTGAAATGTTTGCCTATTCCTCCTTTCAAAATAGCTCAAGTTCAGTGAGGTTGGATGGAGAGCGTTTTGTGAACAGTAGTTTTTAGTTCTTTCCACAGATTCTCGATTGGATTCAGGTCTGGACTAACACCTGGATATGTATATTTGTGAACCATTCCATTGTAGATTTTGCTTTATGTTTTGGATCATTGTCTTGTTGGAAGACAAATCTCCGTCCCAGTCTCAGGTCTTTTGCAGACTCCATCAGGCTTTCTTCCAGAATGGTCCTGTATTTGGCTCCATTCATCTTCCCATCAATTTTAACCATCTTCCCTGTCCCTGCTGAAGAAAAGCAGGCCCAAATCATGATGCTGCCACCAACATGTTTGACAGATGGTGTGTTCAGGGTGATGAGCTGTGTTGCTTTTACGCCAAACATAACGTTTTGCATTGTTGCCAAAAAGTTTGATTTTGGTTTTATCTGACCAGAGCACCTTCTTCTACATGTTTGGTGTGTCTCCCAGGTGGCTTGTGGCAAACTTTAAACGACACTTTTTATGGATATCTTTAAGAAATGTCTTTCTTCTTGCCACTCTTCCATAAAGGCCAGATTTGTGCAGTATACGACTGATTGTTGTCCGATGGACAGAGTCTCCCACCTCAGCTGTAGATCTCTGCAGCTCATCCAGAGTGATCATGGGCCTCTTGGCTGCATCTCTGATCAGTCTTCTCCTTGTATGAGCTTAAAGTTGAGAGGGGTGGCCAGGTCTTTGTAGATTTGCAGTGGTCTGATACTCCTTCCATTTCAATATTATCGCTTGCACAGTGCTCCTTGGGATGTTTAAAGCTTGGAAAATCTTTTTGTATTCAAATCCGGCTTTTAACTTCAACAGTATCTCGGACCTGCCTGGTGTGTTCCTTGTTCTTCATGATGCTCTCTGCGCTTTAAACGGACCTCTGAGACTATCACAGTGCAGGTGCATTTATACAGAGACTTGATTACACACAGATGGATTCTATTTATCATCATTAGTCATTTAGGTCAACATTGGATCATTCAGAGATCCTCACTGAACTTCTGGAGAGAGCTTGCTGCACTGAATGTAAAGGGGCTGAATAATTTTGCACACCCAATTTTTCAGTTTTTTATTTGTTTAAAAATTTTGAAATATCCAATAAATTTCGTTCCACTTCATGATTGTGTCCCACTTGTTGATTCTTCACAAAAAAATACAGTTTTATATCTTTATGTTTGAAGCCTGAAATGTGGCAAAAGGTCGCAAAGTTCAAGGGGGCCGAATACATTCGCAAGGCACTGTATTGCATTTCCAAGAATGAGATCTTCCAGTTAACACTGAAGTGAGACAAATGAATGTTATGATGAGACTTTAACACTAATACTTGTATGTGAAAATCAGTGGTAACGTACTTGCGTGTACAGGACCTCCTTCCTACCCCTTAGGCCGTCTGTCTTTCTCTCCCTTTCTCCTTTCTTTTTTTCCCCATTTATTTTCTTTTTCTCCGTTTTTCTCCTTACCTTTTGCTCTCTGGATGCAGCTAAACGCAAAGCATGGAAACTAAACCGTGTTGGCAGCCTGCGAAATGTTTACAGCGGCAACGCCAACACAGAAGGTAACACGTGCCCCTCACTGAGCCCCCCTCTGTCCTTGCTTTCTCTGCATGTGCTCCCTCTACTTTATTTGCATGTCTTTCCCACAGATTGCACTGCTTCTTCCTCTGTCTGTGTTATGTCCTTGTTCTTCTGCTGCTCTCATTTCCAGGAAAATATTTGCTCTTTCATACATTATTGATGAATGTGGCTTTTCCAAATACAAAGTAAATACATATGTCCTGAACTTGACTATAAATGGCTATACGTCTATCCAATAATCCGTCTTGGAGTTTTGGGCCGCACCAGGAGACTGTTCAGGATGCTGGTAGTGAAATACAATGAGTCCCATCCTTCACATCAGGGTTGCTATCCCACTTTGATATTTAGACACATTTGCTGATATTTCCATTTTTTCCTATGCCATATTACATGTGGATGTTCATAGTGTTTTGCTTAGCTTGATGCCATAATAATAGTGTCTTAAGACCCAATGTTGAGATCACCCATTTATATTCTGGACCGTTATAGGTCCTTTGTCAGTTGCCCTGCAGTCCACCAAAAATAGCATCTGCAAGAAGAGCTGTCTGTGTTGGTCGTACCTAACAGTTAAATGCTTCCTCTCACATTTTTAGTGCAGAATACAAAAAGCAAGGGAGAGCCTGGTTGCGGTTTGTCATTTCCATACTTAAGGCCCAGAGTGTGAGTAATCAAACAACTTATGCCATAGCATTGAACATGCTGTGCATTTTGTTGTCTGTTCCTTTTTCATGCATTCATGCAGACCTTTCCATCCTTTCAACTCATTTGAGCTTCTCACAATGCATGACTTATGTAGCTTTTAAGTACGTGTTGGTGTTATTTTAATATAAGGCTAAACTCCAGGCAAAATAGTAAAGGTTTGTCTACAGCAGCCATTTTGTGGCTTACCTAAACATAGTCTGCTTTCAACAATAGAACCTCTAGAAACCAAATGTCACATGATCATTGTCACAAGCCCCCCATATTTGTGTCATGGGACCAACCAGCCACGGCTGTGCTCTTACTTGCAGAGAGTAAGTGGTCATGTAACAGCCCTGTGTAGTCTTCAGTAGCACAGCGCAGTGTGAGTGGATCCATTATACGGATCCCTCGCAGTCTTTTCCTGCCAATAAACACCCATCTAATTTGATTGTTGTTTCATACAAATGAGACCGTCCAGTTCTGCCGCTGACATTGGCATATGGGCGCTGTGACCGAACAAAGTAAACTACGCTACACTGTCATCACCCACAGTGTGGCACACCAAGCTTTATTGTAACGACTGGCACAACACACAAGAACCTACTTCCTGTGCCTGGCCATAGCAAGGATTTCAGCCACTTTTTGTGATGTCACAGGTAAGTAACATTTTATATGTCTAATTATTTTTTTATATGTATAAAAACATAGGGTTGTGAACTATGCATGGGAGGGGGGGGGGGGTTAAGCTTTGTTATGATTATTAATATACAGGATTTATATAGCTCTAAATGCTTTACAACATAAAGGCATATAGCACAGTTACAATCCAATGCAATACAAGAGAACTCTCACAGTGTGACACGGAAGGGGAGGTGTGTTTTGTAGACGTGCAAAGCACAGTAGGTTCGGAAAAAAACTCACAATCTTAAGACTAAGTTGTGATTCTTTAGGAACATTGAAGGTACGTTCACCTTAAGACCCATTTTACACTGGAGGCGATTTTCAGGTGCTAAAGGGGTAAAAAATCGCGTCTGTAAAGCGCCTGAAACTGTAGATCCTGGAACATGTTCCAAAGATGAATCTGTCCTTTAGGCTGTGTTAGCACTGTCTTCAGATGTGGCTTACAGCAGGGGTTCGCTGTTCTCAGTTTCAGGGACAAATCAAGGCCGATTTTTGTCTAAATTCGGACTTAAAACCGAGCCAAATACGCACAGAACCCCCATGCAATCTGCTCCGCGGCCGCCACAGAGCTGTGTGAACCGGCTCCATTGAGAGCCGATCACCGTCCCCGGTCATGCGAATTGTATACGGGGAAAGCCACATCCAATTCGCATCAGTGTGAACCCAGCTTTCAACGATAAATAGTTCACCTTTGGGACCATGTTACATGTTCCACTCCACCCGTTTTTGGGGTGGAACATGTAACTAGTTCCCACTGCTGCAGCCTCTCCTCGACCCACTGCCTCTAGTGACAACCAGCTGGGGATCTTCTCCCCGAACTCTCTGTCACAATTTAAAATTTTTTTAAAAACACAGCTGTATGGGTCTCCACCCACCTAGCTGCATTATTCAATCACAGAGGGGAAAACTACAATTACCGTCAGACTTTGCGGCTGTCGACTTGTAGTTCTCACTAAGGCCCCGTACACACGAACGAGCTTCTTGGCAGAATCCAGCGAGAAGCTCGCTGGGAGACATATTCTGCCGAGGTTCTCGGTCGTGTGTACACTTCCGACGAGCGTCCCGTCGGGAAGCTCGTCGAGCCAAAAAAGAGAGCACGCTCTCTTTTTCCTCGTTGTTCAATGAGGACTTTGGCTCGACGAGCTTTTTCGACCGCTCATCGGGAACCTCGTCGGGCGGAACGATGAGTTTAGCCCGACGAGGTTTCTCGGACGTGTGTACGGGGTCTAAGACACAGCTCTCACAGTGAGACATTGTCCCGATGCACAGCTGCAGAGATCAGGTAATGTCTCGCTGCCTGTGATTAGCGCAGCGCAGTGCTGACTTCCTGGTGGGCTTTGCAAACACGCCGGAGCTCTTCCTTAGTTCTTACTGACCTACCAGGGCCCTGTTGAGCACTCTAGGTCACAGGTGTCAAACACAAGGCCTGTGGGCTGAATCCGACCCTCCAGGACATTTCATGTGGCCCTCGCACCTCTCCTGCAGCTGCAGGAGAGCTTCAGCCCTCCTCTGGTTCTCCTCCAGACTCCTAGATTCTGCTTTCAAACAATGCATCCAGCTTCTCCCCAGCAGCAGCATAAGAAAAGGGGGGTGCACTTTGATGTAAGGGAGACTTGAGTACTCAACTTCTGATGGTATGGTGGCTCTTGACATCTAATGTAAAGGGGAGGAGATGCGCTGGACATCTAATCTTGCAGATACAACCGGCCCTTTTAAGGGCAATCATAATGTTGATGCGGCCCACGATGAAATTGAGTTTGACACCCCTGCTTTAGGTAATTCATTATTTCTTATTTTCCCTATCATTGTGTAACTTCCTAAAATTGCACTTTAAAATCTATTTCAAAGAGGTCAGCCTTATACTGAACAAATATTTAGATCTGAGCTGTTTAGCTTCAACAAGCAAGCAGTCAGTCTACCATAACACATTATGCCAGAAATTCAGCATGGAAGACTTCTAATGCAGTGCTGCAGAATTGTTTATGGGTCTCATACAAGGCCTTAATGGTTGATTTTATGTAAGTAGTTTTGCTGTGACTTAATGTAACTCTGTCATTAGAAAAGTATGAGGCCGTCGTTGTCGACCTCCCCATAAAGAATGCTAAATCCTTTGGCTGTCAGGCTGATGCTTTGGCTTCAATGCTTTTTGAGTTTGTCAAGAGAAATAGAGATAGATAGTTCTGACACTTTTTGCTACTCATTTACACTATGCTTGTTCTAGCATTTTCAAAAAAATGGCCAGCAACTCGGCCTCTTCAGTTGTTTTGACCTGCTTTCCTGTTTCTGATGGCATTGCTGTAAAAAAAAAAAAAGGAACTGAAGAATACAAGGTTGTGCAGCTGTGCACTCCTAGGCTGGGTTCACGCTATTGCAAAACCAGTGGGTTGAACAAAAAAACGGACCCGATTCCTCCATCCACATATTCAGTGTAAATGGGGAAATTCTTCCCGCTGTGTCATTGTATTCTGGCAGTGGGTAGACTCCCCCGCTGTCAGGATACCCAGATTAGCACTGCAGCCTATTGCCCTCAGCGCAAAAATATACCGTTGGGGCAGCCGAACAGAAGTTGATCGGTAGTTCCGTGGCCACACATGGATCAACCTTGCTGAATTCAATCCATGTATGGCCAACTTAACCATGACAGACCTCAAGGTAAAACGCAGCATGTTACTCTGTGGGCAGCTATCGGAGTCAACTCCTGCAGGGAGCAGTGCAGTGAATGTTTCAGCGCATTAGCACTGTTTGCTTTTTTTATCTGTATTTGATGGGTCACATAGTGACTCTACATTTATGTGTCTCCATAGCAGAGCAGTGTGATGACTTGTGGTGACATACAAGGCATTTCTGAAAAATGCAGACAAACTGATTTTTCCACAGTGCACCTCACACCATTTTTGGATGAACAGGGACATTTGTTTTAATTTCTTATGTGCCTTAGCAGGAATCTGTGTTTGTTCAAAGCAGAAAAACGCAGGACACTGTAGGTAGTATAAACGTTTCATTAGTGATATTGTATCTCACCAATGGTGTCAGAGCAAACAATAAATCCAAAACTAGACTAGCTGGAGTAATACATTAAGCAGGAAGTTTAGTCAACATATGTAATGAGCAAAAATGACTACCTAAACACATTGCATCATCAGTAACCATGCATGAGTAATGTTTATAAAGGCATAACTTACACCAGTAAAGGCGAACCTTGTCACCCCAGATGTTTTGGAACTAAATTTCCCATGATGCTCATGCACTCTGCAGTGTAGTTGAGCATCATGGGAAATGTAGTTCCAAAACATCTGGGGCGTTAAGGTTCGCCATCACTGAACAATAAGATAATGGGCTCAATTCATCCTTAACACAACAGGTTAACCACTTAAGCCATGGACCATTATGCAGTTAAAGGACCTGGCCCCTTTTTGCGATTCGGCACTGCGTCGCTTTAATTGACAATTGCACGGTCGTGTGACGTGGCTCCCAAACATAATTGGGGTCCTTTTTTTCTACATATAGAGCGCTTTCTTTTAGTGGTATTTGATCACCTCTGTGTTTTTTTGCACTATAAACAAAAATAGAGCGACAGTTTTGAAAAAAAAATCAATATTTTTTACTTTTTGCTATAATAAATATCCCCAAAAAAGACTTAGTTTAGGCCGATACGTATTCTTCTACATATTTTTGGTAAAAAAAAAATCGCAATTGGCGTTTATTGATTGGTTTGCTCAAAATGTATACCGTCTACCAAATAGGGGATAGTTTTATTGCATTTTTATTAATATTAGTTTTTTCTAGTGGCGGTGATCAGCGATTTTTATTGTGACTGTGACGTTATGGCGGACACTATTTTGGGACCATTGTCATTTTTACAGCAAAAAGTGCTATAAAAATGCACTGATTACTGTGAAAATGACACTGGCAGCGAAGGGATTAACCTGTAGGGGGTGCTGAAGGGGTTAAGTGTTTACTAGGGAGCGATTACTACTGTGTGGGGGCATGGCTTGGCGTGTGACGTCACTGATCGTCGTTCCCTATGACAGGGAACAGACGATCAGTGGCAGTCACACTAGGAAGAACAAGGGAAAAGTTTGTTTACACTTGCCTCTCCCCATTCTCCAGATCTATGACCCGATCGCGGGACACCCACAACGATCGGGTCACGGAGAACAGAACCAGGTTGCGAGTGTGCCGCCGGCAGCGTGCTCGCGACCCACGGCTGGGCTCTTAAAGGCGACGTACAGGTATGTGCTTGTGCCCAGCCGTGCTTTTCTGCCGACGTATATCGGCGTGAAGGGGTCCTTAAGCGGTTAAAAGATGTGTTCACCTTTACAAAAAAAAGGTAAAGAAATATGCAGTTATTATTTTTTTGTTGGAAACCTGTAAAGCATTGCACCCGTGGGTGTAATGCCACGGTCCTGCAGATTGTGTAGCTGCCGTTACCTCTATACAGGCAGGCAGTTACAGTCTTTCGGAAAGCTCCGTAAACCACCAAGAGCGATCAACAGCACCCTGGTCGTTCATTGAGAACTACAAGCCAACAGCCGCAAAGGCTGTTCTTGTAGTTTTCCCATTCACAGAACACTGTGAATGAATGACAGTGCCGGGCCAGGCCCTGAACAACTGTTTTTATATATTGTGAAAGCAAGCAGAGGGAGAAGATCCCCAACTCGCTGTCAAAATGAGGTGGTGCGGGGGCCTGTACATTTATTACATGTCACACCCTGAATATGGGTATAACATGTTACAAAAGGTGAACAACTTCTTTAAGGATCCTGATTTGGAGTGACAATTATTTTCAGCGGAATCCAGTGATAATTAAAAATTACAATCAAACTGCTAAAATTAAGCTTATTTATTTTCTTGTTTGGGGAATTGTTAATATAGCCTTATATATTTCAGCAAGATCACATTCCTGTATATTGGTCCAGATGTGTACAGATTTGTAAAGGATATACTCTTCTGCACATTTTATTATTTAGCTACTCTCCACATGACCGAATCTGCTGGTAACTGACCTGTAGATGGACTTCCTCAGATATTCATTTAGACTGTGAACAAATTTGTCACTGAAAATTCAATTAGGCAAGACTATCTGTTAGTGTATTCAATAAATGTCCAAAATATTTTGTTTTCCTGTCTTTAAAAGGGACATTGAACTTAATCAATTAAATGTTCATGTATTTGTCTGGATCTGTTCTGAATCCAGCAGGTCAACGTTCAATATGTATCTAAACCAAAGAACGCAACATGTAATCTACCACAATTTATCGGTCTTTAGGTGTGTTTGCCACATTTCCTTTTTCATGCTTGTTTTCCTTTTAGTTTATCTTAAAGGGGTTGTAAAGGTACAAGTTTTTTTACCTTCATGCATCCTATGCATGAAGGTAAAAAAAACATCTAGCAGCACCGGCCCCCCCCGAGCCCCCGTTGTACTTACCTGACCGTTCGAATCTCCCGGGCGCGTCCACGTTGTCCTCTTCGGTTCCCTTCCTGGCCGTTGTTTGGCTAGGCTGGGCGGATTGATAGCAGCGCAGCCATTGGCTAGCGCTGCTGTCAATCAGGGCGGATGACGCGGCGCGCTGGGGGGCGGAGCCGAGTGATACAGTCGGCGGCTATGGCCGCCGCTGTATCACGGGAGCGCGCTCGCAAAAGCTTTCCTCCATGCGAGCGCCCTCGCATGAAGAGGGAAAGCTTTTGCGAGGAGGAGCCCAGACAGCCGCCGAGGGACCCCAGAAGACAGGTTTCCGGGCCACTCTGTGCAAAACGAACTGCACAGTGGAGGTAAGTATCACATGTTTGTTGTTTTAAAAACAAAAAAATCCTGTGTTTAGTGTCCCTTTAAGCCAGCCATACATGGGCTGAAAGGCATCCAGTTCTGCAGGGATTTGGCAAACTTTCGATCCATGCTTGAGGCTGGTTGTACAGAAGTCAATTTCTATACAACCAGCCCGTTGGAAAATTTCCGCACGATCAGCACTGCCAGCTATATATACCACTGTCAGAACACAATAGCTAAGCGAGAGTGTTTACCATCCACAAACCTGCTGGTTAAACAAAAAAAATGTATGTGCTGCCTTAGTGACCATCACCTCCACTATTCTCTTCTCTATAACATCCATGGGGATGAACAAAAAAAATCCTGGTTTCCCCAAATCAATATGGATGGAGGAATCCTTCCCGCTTTGGAATTGTAATCTGACAGCAGGGAGCGTTCTCTTCAGAATATAATCGACAGCACTCATCGATCAAGAAAAAACAGGCTGGTTGTACACAAGTCGATCAGTAGATCAACCTGTGTGCAACCAGCCTTCCCATGCATAGATAGCAATTCTGCTGGTCCCTGTTGAACCAGCTTAATTTCCATCTATGTATGGCTGGTTTAAAGTGGTTGAGTAAAAAAAAGATTTAATGCCAGCCCCTCTCTCTCTTATCAAGACATAACACACTGTGTACCTGTTTTGTGTAACTGTAAACCGATACCTGTAATTACAGTGCCTTGCGAAAGTATTAACTTAAGGGGGCTGAATAATTTTGCACGCCCAATTTTCAGTTTTTTATTTGTTAAAAAAGTTTGAAATATCCAATAAATTTCGTTCCACCTCATGATTGTGTCCCACTTGTTGATTCTTCACAAAAAATTACAGTTTTATATCTTTATGTTTGAAGCCTGAAAGGTGGCAAAAGGTCGCACAGTTCAAGGGGGCTGAATACTTTTGCAAGGCACTGTACCTTATCTCAGCGCTTTTCTGGCAGGGCCGGCCACTTTCTAAGGGCTACTGTGGGAGGGGCTGAGCTCGTCCTTTGACGTCTCCTAGGAGGGTCATTTGACCGCTGTGCTGTCTGCTCAGCCCCTCCCGCTGTTGCCCTTAGATTAGAGTAGGAGAGCTGCCGGAGGTCACATGACCAACCAGAAAAGCTCAGGCATCGTTTTTAAACACAAACGGGTACACTGTGTTATGTCTTGATTAAAAAAGAGGGTCTGGCAGTAATATTTATTTAACTTTACTGCCAGCTACTAATAGAGGCAGGAGGAGAGGGGAGGGGCGGGCGGCTCACACACACAGGAGCTGACAGGCAGGGAGAGAAGAGAGCAGTGGGATGACTGACCACGGTAATCAGGAGTCAGCAGCCATGATTACAGTGGTCAGCACACCTAGGGGGATACAGGAACATACAGGGACAACCATGTTTTTTTACAGCTTAGAAAGGGGCAGATTAGACAGCACAAGCATGGTGCTGTTTAATCTGCTATAAAGGAATAGGATCTCCTTTTTTATTTTAGGCTTACAACTACTTTAAGATAGTTTACATAGGTGAATTGAGATAATACTGCAAGAAGCATAGGACATCACTGCATTTGTGACTGGTAATGTGTTTTTTAGCTTTTTTTTTCTTACACACTTCTCAAACAGATATTACACAAATCTTTCAGTTGTAAAATTAACAGACCAAAATGGAACCAAACGTATGTAGACACCTTTAGGCTTCTGCACCCAGGAACTATTACAGGGGTTCACAGGATATCAAGTCAAGTGTTATGTTCATATCACTGATACAATGCAGCCTGATATATGCAGCATTGTATTGTATTGCATTGAACATTGCAAGTGTCATGGTCTCATCACAAGTAAAGATATTTAATAAAAGGGTTTGATCTTGCAGAAGATATTTCCTTTTCTGCACCTGACTTCTTGACAATGTACCCTTTTGAATTCACTCCGCGTGGAACCTTTTGGAGCCTTAAATATCAGATAACAATATTAAAAAGGGACAATAGTTTGTTGTGATATAGATGACAAGGTTACATAAAATGTCAAACATCTTAACGCTTGTCATTGTAGCAGAGGTTTTATGTAGACATTTGTGACTGTCTTAAGATAACGTTGTTTTATGTAGAAAGACAGAACACACACACACACACACACACACACATATATATATATATATATATATATATATATATATATATATATATATATATATAAATATATATGTGTGTGTGTGTGTGTGTGTATTAAAGTGGGCAATATAACTATATATGTATTTATATGTGTATTTTATATATTTCATAGATATACATTTATAGACAAATGTCTTTATATATTTTATATATATATATATATATATATATAATGTGTGTATAATATATATATATATATATATATATATATATTATATATCTCACACATAATGTGTCTGTGTGTGTGTAATGTGTTCGTATCAGGTGTAATGATCTGTAGCCAAAAACAATTGTGTTCTGTGACATTTAAGTAACAGCTTTTTAATTTGTTTTTTGTTTTCCCCCCCACCTCCCCCTTCTCCACTTCCCGCGTCTCTCTCGTTCCCGAGATTTGACTCCCTCCCCCGTCTCTCCCCCGCCGCTCTTATGGCGAGCGCCATTTGCATGCACAGGCTGCCGTTTTGTTAAAGGTCAAGGAGGTCAGGGGTCATAAATTGACTTGCTGGATCCCGGCTGGGGGACGCGTCATGCCGGCTTTTGGTTAATAAAAGATTGGATTTTTATTTATTTAAGATTTCCAGCTCTGCCTCCTTGTGACTTAACACTATCTGTGCCATAGTATTCTGTAATGGGGGTGGCCTTCTGTGGACTCCTGAGAAAGAGGTTTTATTTCCCCTGGAGCTGTTATAGTTATTACTGAGATCTGCTTTACAGGATAGTGAGCTCTATGGCAAAATAGTACAGCCACAACATGGTGTCATCATTGACTCTAGACACAAATGTAGCCCTGGGGATCCACCTTTTAATTAGACACCAAATCCTCTGAGCATCATGTCAGGACAGCGGAATTATGTTGCCTAGAATACAAATTCCTATAGGGAAGTATGAATGCACAGTGCAGAGCCAGGCTTATAGAGGAAGGGGTGGAGGACTGAGGACTTTAGTTCTGATTTTACGGAACCTGTACAGGATATGTACTAGAAAAACAAACACAATATGTCATATCTTCTAATTTAGAAGATCTGCAAATGAGAATGTTTTCTTGGATGCATTAAAGCAAATATCAAAGGCCAATTCCACCAAATGGTTTTAAATAGAACATTTCTGGTCACTTTATTGACCATCATACGTTTGTTCCTGCTACATGATCTGCTTTTTCTGAAGGTCCTATGCTGATCACAATCACTGACTGGCTGCTATGCTTTGTCTTTGCCAGTACAGATTAATGGTAAATTATTTCTACATTTACCCATAGCAACCACTCATGTTTGAGCTCACTCGTAAGGGTCCTTTCACACGGGTGGACCGTTCGTCCATTTATTACAAGTCCGTTTACGGACTTGTAATGATACCCTATGTCAGGGGTGGCAAACACAAGGCCCACGTGCCGAATTCGGCCCGCCAGGCCTTGCCATGTGGCCCGTGCGGCGGATGCAACGGATTGTCACGGATCCGTGACACCATGCGATCCGCTCCGGAGCCTCGGCCATAGGAAAGTCCCCCGCTTTGGCCTAGCTCCGGAGCGACA
Source organism: Rana kukunoris (assembly GCA_029574335.1). Classification (NCBI taxonomy): domain Eukaryota; kingdom Metazoa; phylum Chordata; class Amphibia; order Anura; family Ranidae; genus Rana; species Rana kukunoris. Next base: position 165,218,053 of record CM056054.1, on the reverse strand, counting down.
GCCATCTTACACCTGTCTCATCAGGAAGTGAAGTTTTCGCCGTTTTTTCAGACGGAAGAAAACCCTATTTTTCTTCCGTCTGAAGGATCGGATCGGATGAATACGGACACACGGTCCGTATTCATCCGATTCCCCATAGGGGAGAACGGAGGAGAGACAGGGCGGTCCCTGCACAGTGTGCAGGGACCGCCCTGTCCGCCGACAACTCAGTGGGGATCCCCGCTGAACCGACGGACACACACGGGGCGGATCGAAAAACGGTCCGCTCCGTGTGAAAGGACCCTTAGTGATAGTTTACTTAGAGATGGGAATGAGTAAAGCCTCGTGCAATGAAAAAGAGTACCGCTCCAAGCCCTGCGACCTATGCTGTGCTCCCGCCCTGTAGTACTGACAGGTGCAGACTCTGCGCTAATTTGTGGAAAAAATGAAATGTTCCTGTACTGCCGGACTCTAATATGCGATTTATTGAAACAAAATGAACAAAGTAAAATAAACAAAATTGAACAAAGGATAAAATCCAAAGCTGTATGACATACAAAAATGTATGCAACACTGCAATCAAAGGTAGAAAGTGGACATAGGGGACAAAAAAGCTAACATGTTTCACATCATGAATAGATGCTTACTCATAGGTGGGTTGTGTGAGGATCTAAAAGGATTTAAATAGAAAACTTTGAATGCATCCAAACCAACTAGAGCTGGTCTGCACAGCATTAGAAAATTAGATACCTGATTGAAACTGACACAACCCATGTAAAGCCTCGTACACACGCTCAGATTTCCATTGGACTTTTCCATGGATTTTGGTCCGAAGGGCGTTGGCCGTGAACTTGTTCTGCATACACATGGCAGAACATGTAGTTTTTCAGCTCTTTACCGCCACCCTTTGGGCAACGTCTGCTATTGTTGTCTGATGTTTAGCATTGGTCAGGAGCATGCGTGTTTGTACTTTGGATTTTAGTCCGATGGATTTGGGTACACACGATCGGATAATCACATTTGTTGTCAGAAAAATTTGAGAGCATACACAGCCAACATTTGTTGTCGGAAATTCCGACAACAATTGTCTGATGGAGCATACAGACAGTCGGATTGTCCGATAAAATACGTCCGTTGGACCATTGTTGTCGGAAAATCTGATTGTGTATATGGGCCTCAAGTCATCAACTTGGAATTTACACATGAAAGTTTAGGGTGTGCCTGTCCACCTTTCCATGTTCTAGACTCTCCTGCTTCATTCTCTGTAACATTGCTTCCTAAACAAGTCATCAGGAGGAATGGAAATTCCCGCTATTGGTGGTGTGCAGGTCCAGGAACTCATGCATTTGCAAATGTGTGCAAACTAAACCCCTTGGTTTAACGTGATTGTCCAGTGTGTTACTTCTACCTGTAAGGAGGGGTGGGCTCTCTCCAGGCATACCTGCCCTTAATCTATCCATTATTGTGTATGTGCTCTAGCTCAGAAGACTCTCAAAATCATAGTGTGCAAACTAAACCCCTTGATTTTAGACCCCTTTCACACTGAGGAGCTTTTCAGATGTTTTAGCGCTAATAATAGCGCATGAAAAGCGCCTCTCATGCCTCCCCGGTGTGAAAGCCTGAGTGCTTTCACACTGAGACGGTGCCCATGCATGCCGGAAAAAAAAGTCCTGCAAGCAGCATCTTTGAAACGGTGTATACACCATTCACAAAACACACTGCCCATTGACAGTGTCAATACGTCTGAAGCACCGGAAAAGGGCTTCGGGAGCGCCGCAACACGGGCACTTTTAGCTCTTTCTTTGGCCTCCAGCAGGGGTTAAATGTGCCCTGCTAGTGGATGGCAAAGCGCTGCTAAAACTAGCAGCGCTTTAATGCTAACGCCCCCGCCCCAACCCCAGTGTGAAAGTAGCCCTAACGTAAGCTGTTCAATTCGGTTTGTTGCTGAGCTGGAAATTTTTGTTTGTTGTTTTTTTAACAAAGATCTCCTGGGCTTCCTTCACCCAGGCTGTATTCACCAGATTCCAGCAGCAAGAATCACTAGATTATTGTGGCTAGGATGTCTGGTGTATGGGAACAGCGATGGCTCTTCTCAGACTGTCATTACCTCATCAGTCCAAGTGGTTGCTACTGTTTGCATACACTCAGTCATTCCAGCTGCAAGAATCCACCCCCTGGGCAGTAAAAAATCATCTATGTTGGGCTGTTAGCCCCTATTTAAAATTCTCCCCCAGTCAGACCTCAGTAGGAGTAGGACCCGCAGTTGCACCAGAAAGAGCGCCAAACAATCAGAGTCCACCAAAGATGTTTTGTTTCAGGGAAAGGACAACAAATGGCCAACATTTTTGTTTGCGGTTTGTTGTCCTTTCCATTGTCATTCCCTGACTGTGATTGTTGGACTCCTAGCTTATTTGTTCGGGACTCTTTCTGGTGCAACTTTATGTGGACTTTTGAGGGCCCCACTTTGTGGCGAATCACTGAACCCAAGCTGTTTGGCTCCACAAAGGACCTAATTTCTATTTGTAGAGGATCCGTGTCTAGTGCCCCCATCTCTTTTTGGGGAACAAGAACCACAGTCAGTGACAGCTGCTGGGATTTGTCTTTGGGTCCTTTAACATGAGCGGACGAACGGTCCGCTTTTCAAAAATCCGTTTACGGACTCGCAATGCATCCCTATGGGATCGCGGACGTTAGCGGATGATGCATCCGCTAACGTTCGTAATCATCCGCCTCCAACAAGATCCGGTTTTTCGGACGGAAGAAAATCCTATTTTTCTTCCGTCTATCGGATCGGATGAATACGGACACGCGGTCCATATTCAACCGATTCCCCATGGGGAGAGCGGAGAAAAGACAGGGCGGCCCCCGCACACTGTGCAAGGACCGCCCTGTCAGCCGACAGCTCAGCGGGGATTTACGGATGATTCCTGCTGAGCAGACAGACACACACGGGGCGGATCAATACGGATCCGCTCCGTGTAAAAGAGCCCTTTCTCCTCCCTGCGATCACATCTTCCAGAATTGCAGGTTTGGAGAAATCTTTCAGCTCAGACATGCTGGTTATGCAACAACATGCAAAGGAAGTCATTGATTGATAAATGTGAAGATGGCATGATATTCTTTTGTATTTCTATAGTATTTTGTTTGGGTGATTTAATATCATTATCACAGGGCAACAGTCAACTTGTTCAGCTGATCAAGTGCTTCATTTACAATTCATCGCTTACAATCCCCCAATTTTAGCATACATATACATATAAAACGTTGCAATACAGTTAAACATGTTTCCCAAGACAGAACCCACCTTTCATTATTACCACCAGTCACTTTGTTAAATGCATTTTCTTTAACTCATTGGAAACTGTCCCTACCAGGAAAAGGCCAGTTGCTTGCGTTTTTCCTCCCAGACCAAAGTTCAGCAGTGGTCAAATGGAGCAGTATGAATTCAGGCCATGCTTTCTCCTTGGTAAAGAATGTTGTGAGTGGCAATAGTTTATTTCTCTTTTTTTGCTTTTCAAAGTACTTCCAAAAACATGAAATTCAGGTTAATGCTTTTGGAAGCATTCAACAGTGATCAAGAAAATGCGTTTGTTAGGACGTGTTTTTAAATTGAACCTGTGCGGACTAAACACTTATTAGTGCCTGACGGACAAGTAGGACAGGAGTTCAGACTTCACTGGCTGCATACTTGTTCTATTTAGTTGATACAAAATAGCTAGCGAAGCCACAAACTGTAATGCCGCGTACACACGGTCGTTTTTTGCGATGAAAAAAAACGACGTTTTTTAAAACGTCATTTAAATTGATCGTGTGTGGGCAAAACGTCGTTTTTTGTCTTCAAAAAAACGACCAAAAAAAAATTCCAACATGCTTGAATTTTTTGTTTCGTTTTTCAAAACGTCGTTTTTTGTTTCACAAAAAGTCACCGTGTGTAGCAAAAACGTCTTTCAAAACGACGTTTTTCAACCCGCGCATGCCCAGAAGCTAGTTATGAAGCGAGCTTCAATGGAAAAGAGTGGTGAACGTAACCTCGCTTTTTGTGAAAAAACGATGGTGTGTATGCAAAATTGTCTTTGAAAAGTGACGTTTCAAAATTGTCGTTTTTTACTTCACAGAAAACGTCGTTTTTTTTCATCGCAAAAAACGACCGTGTGTACGCGGCATGAGACAAGTTAAAAATGGCAATTTCTGTGTTTATTTCCTCACACAGCCCTAAAAAAATTAATGCAAATCGGTCATTCTCTGCATTGCTTTCCTTTGCTTTGTGTTATGTATGCATTTTTCGCTTCTTACTGCATTACGTGTTTGATCATAGGATTATACATGGCTATATATTCTGTGTGATGTGTTTGTGTTCATAATGGTTGAAGTTTAAGAGTAAACTCATTCTGCATCATGCACCTTGTATGTACAATAATGCAGACACAAAGTGGGGAAAATCCCAGAGGAGTTTAAAAGGGAGTAGGGGATTAAGACGAACAGCAGTCTTGTCTATAATTATGAACTTTATTATATATCAAAATTGGTACATTATTACGGACCACGCAATCAGGTTAAAACATAGGGCAACATTGCCGTAAAAAGCACACACCCGGTTTCACATTCAGACCACAATTGTGAATTAAAAGTTCAGGCAGTACTGTAAATAGATATAGATATTGTTTCTAGTCACTGTAATTTTTATCCTATTTTTATGGGTCCATCAAGGAACACAGGATGTTTTTAACCTTTGGTTTATACTGCTGCCTACTGGAGGATTGGCAAATACAAAATACTGTTGGCTAGCCCTGGGTAACCCTTCATTGTATCACAGAGGATGGACGTCTTCTCTTAAGCTCTACTGTGTCAAAGATTAACTCATTTTTGGTAGCTGGGCTTTTTATTACTCTTGACATTTTTTTTTTTTTTTTATAGCATTGCCTCTTCTCTACATTGCTGCTAGAGCTGCCCTTTGATTGCAACCATCCTAAGTCTGGCTTTTGGAGTGCCAATTCTGGGATTCACTAGACAAGACATTGCAGGGACATCCTGGAAGTGACGTTTGGGCACTGGGTTTCATGAGATGCACGTCCAGACTCTGGTAAAAGTTGGCCACTTTGCAGAGCCGCTGGCATTGCCAGTATTTGCTTTGTTTCTGAAGACTCACTTTGACAGTAAGCTGGCTAGACTTAACAGTGTGAGCTACCTTATTTATACAGTTTCCTCCAGTTTGTGGTATCTGTGTAGTACTGAGCACTGACATCCTGTACTGGGTGACGTAGCATGTACACTCTTTCCCACCATAGAGTGTGGAGGAAGCGTCGCTCCACTGCTGCTACTGCATACAAATGAGCCGCTTGAAACTCCAATGTCTGATCAATTCCTGCTACCTGCCTACAGTGACTTTGGACTCCTCTGCCCATCTGACCCTCATCTGCTACCAACGGCCTGGGTTTCATGAATGTCTGGGGCCTCATACTGAGCCTGAGACTTATTTTTCCCTGAAGCCACATAAATGCAAAATGTCTAATTCTAGACACGTGGAAGCAGTCCCACTATACTGGGTACCCCCAACTCTCATTCCACAATCGCTCCAAGGCTTCTTGCAATGCACCTACTAATAGTATTGATGTCTGAAGTTGGGAATCCTGCATCCCTCTGCTACTAAAGTTTATTTCATCATTGGAGTCATCCTTGTTTTAGTTGGGCATGGCTAGTTTCTCTGCCTTTGACTGAGGTTTTTTCTATGGGCATGCATGACTGTCCAAATTCACCTAGTTATTTGGGGGCCACAAGGATCCTCCTTGTGACTTCCCCTGCAGATATTATATCTGACTTACCTGTGGCCCTGGCAGCTTTGGAGCCATATGAATCGCTGCAATCTTTGGCTGATGAGCTTGCCCCTGAGGAGTCAGTCTACCACTATACCTACCAAATAAAGGAGACCATTTTGGCTTTTATCAATGCATTAGCATCAACTTTGAAAAGGGATCAGCTTGTTATTTCTACCAGTTCTGTCTTGGGTCCTTAAAGAGTATTTTAACTTTTACTGCTAAATTGGGATAACACCTGCTTTATATTTGTTACATGTTATTTTTCATATGGCGTAACATAGCAGATCGCCTTATCAGTTTTAAACTAGATTTGAACACGGTCTGTCCTAACAAAGGGTTAAATATTTAGTTGTTGGCCTCCTGCATTGTATGTTAGAGGGATAGCTCAGTGTGTCCCCAGTCTGTGTAAGGGACAGAGATACTAGTTGGTTGATCAGAAATGTTTGCAATCTGCCATGAGGTCTTCTGAAAAACATTTAGAAGGTAAGAAATATTTGAACGATATTTCCACCTTCACACCAAAAAAACTTCCGAACAGTGCTGACGGGGAAATTTAGAAATTGTCTTCTCAAAGCATGGTAGGGCAGGAGAAGATATTGATTACCACTAGTGGCTATAGCAGCCGCTTGCGATAATCGCAAGCAAATCTGGCACCCTGGTTATACCCAAGTTGATTGAACGATTACCTTGGTTTATTCAGCCTGTCCATTACCGGTTCAAATCATGTATGGCTGGCCTTCTTCCTGCCCTTCACATGTAGCTGTGACTTGACTGTGCCAAATTATGTCTCCCTGGTAAAAACCCCTAAAAAAAAAATCTCATCTTTAATTATAGCATACAAATTGCAGCAGTGACTTTCAGATAGAAGCTTCCCAGACATATCTCTTGCAGGGGTTTTCTGTCAGGCACATGCATAGGGCAGTTTGGGCAAAGTGCTGGACTTCGAAACCTGCTCGTAAGAACTCCACCAGAGGTCTGGCAATTGTTTGCCAGATTTTTATGGCTGCCATCTGATCCTTGGTTTACCCGTTCTCTAAGTTCTACCAAGGAGACTTTTTTGCCTCATATGATGCCAGCTTTGAGTAAAAGGTCTTTAAAGTGGCTTTTTGAATTTTAGGCATTTTCAAATCTTCTCTTGTACTCTGGGACCTGTTCATATTTGTTTGCTGTGTTGCCCACCCTTCAGTTAGATTGTTTTGGACTTCCCAAAGGTGAAAAACATCTATGTCCCTCAGTGGACGAGAAAGAAAACAGGATTTTTGTACTTGCTGTAAATGCCTTTTCTTGGAGTACATTAAAAGACACGGCTCCAATTCCTCTGTATTTATGGGCTTTTCTTTACCATAGAGAGGATCCTGCGATCATCCACCACTGTTGTCTTCCATGGACATCCAGGCCTTATTGTGTTGCTAAGAATGTACCAAACTGTTGATTTTACCACTCCTAATGTTGCTGCTTTCTCTCTGATGTATTTGTTTTTGAAGCCTTACAATGGCCTGTTTCACTTGCACAGACAACTCCTTTGAACACATGATGTTGGTTCACAGCAATAGATTCCAAATGCAAATACCACACTTGTGCTGCGTACACACAGAAATTCTAAAAAACAAAACCGTAGTCACACAAATGTTGTTGGAAAAATTAAGCAGAGAAAAATTAATTTCAATGATTCCGAGCATGCGTCAAATTCATTCCGAGCAAGCGCAGGATTTCTGTGCGTCGGAATTGCATACAGACAATCAAAATTTCTGCCAAGAACTTTTGTTGTCGGAAAATTTTAGAACCAGCTCTCAAATTTTTGTTGTCGGAAATACCGACAGCAAATGTTCGATGGAGCCTACACACAGTCGGAAGTTCTGACAAAAAGCTCACATCAAACATTTGTTGTTGGAAATTCCGACCGTGTGTACGCAGCATTAGAATCAACTCCGGACATTTTACCTGCTTATTTGATGAAGAAATAACAAAGGAGTAGCCCACTCCTGATCATGAAACAGCTCTTGATTTAATTGTCCAATTACTTTTGGTCCCTTGAAAGGGGGGGGGGCTGTTCTGTAATTTCTAAGCCCTTCCTCTGATGTGGATGTGCATACCCTCAAATTAAACCTGAGAGTGTGCAGTTTCAGCCCGTATCCATTATATAACTTTAGTATGTTTTGGTAACTACCTAAAAAAAAAAAAAAAAAAACTAAAATTGTGCCTGTGTCCAAATATATATGGACCTAACTGTATATTTACTCTTTATATCTACCTTTAATTGTCCATAGCCATAGAGCCTGTGGCCTCATACCTTTTGATTTTGACAGGCCAAGATGCTGATTGGCCAGTTTTCCTACTATACTCTATATATTTGATATAACCCCATATTACATTAGAGAAATTGGTCTCTTGAGCCACCTACCAACATTGGATGATGGCCAGTCTTGCATGTACTCCCACTGAATAAAGTGTGCATTGGGCTAATATTTAGGTTTGTGTCTATTAAAGTGGTTGTAAAGGCTAAAGGTTTTTTACCTTCATGTATTCTATGCATAAAGGTAAAAAACCTTCTCTGTGCAGCAATCCCCCCAATACCTGAACCCCATCAGGATCCAGTGATGTGCACAAGAGCTTCAGTTCTGCGGGGACTCTCCCTCCTCATTGACTCAGACAGCAAGGGAAACCACTGGCTCCTATTGTCAATCACAGCCAGTGAGACAATAAGGTGAGGGGGCAAGGCCAAGCAACGACTCTGTATGTGAATGGACACACAGACCAGCTGCTCGGGTATGAGCTTGCTCTGGGGGCACTAGGCATGAGGGAGGGGCCAGTAACGCCAGCGGAGGACCGGAGAAAAGGATGATCAGGGCTCCACTGCAAAACCACTGCACAGAACAGGTAAGTATGACATGTTTGTTATTTTTTTTTATAATTAAAAGGTTCCTTTTAATATCACTTTAAGGAAGGAAGGAGAATGCATAGGTTACCACCATGTCACACGGAGAAGCAATAGTGGTTGTTCTGGGAAATTCATTTTTGGTAATTCAGCCTGCCTGGATTCCAGTTCTTGGGGGAGCCATGAGAATACAGGCGTTCCCTGATGCAACCATAATTGACTGGACCATGCAAACGCTTTCTAATGTCCTTTAGCCACCTAAAAACAGGTGTGCAAAAACCATTAGAAAACTTTGGTGCTGAGTGCCTAATTGCAAATGCTTGGCACCAGAATACCTCAGGGGAAACAGTAGCTAACTGGCAAGATTTTCTAAGATGTCCAATCTTTCCTGAGATGTGTTGGCCGAAGTCCACAGATCTATGGGCTGTAGATATTAGACGATAACGTTCCATTCCTGCCTTTTTTGGCTGGGTTAGGTGACAATCTCATTTCTGTGAGGTAGTGCCAAACAAGCATTTTGTGAGATGAATGAAAGTCTTGCCTGATTGCTGCTGTTTTCACTGCTTCCTGTTCTTCTGTTGCTTTACACAGGAGCATTCATGCTACTATTAAAGGGGTTGTATGTTTTTTTGTTTTTTAATTAACAAACATGTTATACTTACCTCCACTGTGCAGTTCTTTTTTGCACAGAGAGGCCCCCGATCATCCTGTTCTGGGGTCCCACGACGGCTGTCTCGTCTCCTCCCCGCTAAGGTTAACCCCCTCTTGGAAGCTCTTTAGTTGGCGTGCCCGCTCCGTGTCATACACTTTGCGTCCATTTTCTCTGAATTTCTCACTTCCTGTTTCTCATCAATAAACTTGCCCCCATTATCCGAGTTGTTCTGGCTGGGGGTTAGTTTACTGAGGAGGAACAGGAAATGAGAAATTCAGACAAAGAAAAAAAACATTTAGAAGGTAAATCGAAGGAAAAGGTAAGTGAACCAACAATGCACTAGCTTAAAGGAACCTATTTAGAAAAATTTAAATAAAAAACAAATCTTTACAACCCCTTTAAGGACTATTTACATTCACTTTGAATATTCTGAATTTGCTAAGGTACTGAGTTTATTTGGAAGAACTTGAATAACACACATTTTCAAAAGTTGCTTATAGCATCCAGCCATATTTTATCGAGTGTGGAATAGGGAAAATACATTGGGGCCCCATTGAGGGCATTCTGTTTTACAAAAAGTGAAGCGTTATGTAAGGTTCTAAGGCATAAATACGATTTGACTTCTGACTGCTGTTCTTTTCCTTCCTTGGTTTGTTTCAGAACAAGAGGAGAACTTTGAGTTCATCATTGTGTCTCTCACTGGCCAGACTTGGCACTTTGAAGCTACGAGTTATGAAGAGCGGGATTCCTGGGTACAGGCCATAGAGAGCCAGATTCTTGCCAGTCTACAGTCCTGTGAAAGTAGTAAAAACAAGGTGAGAATCCATTAACAGGATATTTAATTATTATTGTTTTAGTAAATATGTACTTGGGGAATTTGCTTGTGAAAATAAAGCAATTTAGCTTTCAGGATAATTCACAGATAACATCTGCCTGCTCATGGACATTTTTCTGATTAAAATAGTAAAAATGTCTTTCATGTTGTCAGTTTCCATATCCCTGTCTAGCAAATGCATTATTACTGTTGCGTTTTCTTCAAACTGCTTTTTTGGCCTTAGATTGGATATTGAGATCTGTAGATAAACCCCTAAAGAGAGCTCTGTGTTTTGCCTCCATTATTGGTTGACTTGAGATATCTCCCACACACTGAGTGAGTTGCTTTTAACCACTTAAGGACCGCCTCCTGCACATATACGCCGGGACTCGCGGACCTGATCGCCGCTGTAGTCCAGCGATCGGTCCCTGGAGCTGAAGAACGGGGAGAGCCGTGTGTAAACACGGCTTCCCCGTTCTTCACTGTGGCAGTGTTTTATAGGGATACACAATCGATGACGTCACACCTACAGCCACACCCCCCTACAGTTGTAAACACACATTGGGGAACACATAACCCCTTCAGCGCCCCCTTGTGGTTAACTCCCAAACTGCAAATGTAATTTTCACAATAAACAATGCATTTTAAATGCATTTTTTGCTGTGAAAATGACAGTTGTCCCAAAAATGTGTCAAAATTGTCTGGAGTGTCCGCCATAATGTCGCAGTCACGAAAAAAATCGCTGATCGCCGCCATTGGTAGTAAAAAAAAAGAATAATAAAAATGCAATAAAACTATCCCCTATTTTGTAAACGCTATAAATTTTGCGCAAACCAACCGATAAACGCTTATTGCGATTATTTTTTTTCCAAAAATAGGTAGAAGAATACGTATCGGCCTAAACTGAGGAAAAAATATGTTTTTTTATATATTTTTGGGAGATAATTATTATAGCAAAAAGTAAAAAATATAGATTTTTTTTTTCAAAATTGTCGCTCGCAGAGGTGATCAAATACCACCAAAAGAAAGCTCTATTTGTAGGAAAAAAAGGACGCCAATTTTGTTTGGGAGCCACGTCGCACGACTGCGCAATTGTCTGTTAAAGAGACACAGTGCCGAATGGCAAAACCTGGCCAGGTCCTTTAGCTGACTAAAGGTCCGGGTCTTAAGTGGTTAATCAGTTGGCTGACGCATAGATTTGCATTGCAAGAGAGCATCACTGTTATGTAGCCCTGCAAAGCAGGAAGCAGAGACTGCTTATGCAACGAGCAATACGACTATGGCAAAAAAAAAAACAACACATTCAATAGGGTGCATTTGTTCACTGCTCTTAATTGCTTAGAATTAGTGTATTAAAAATAATTAAGCATGGAAATGCAATTGTAAACCTTCCCTGCCGTCTGCATTTATTTTAACATGTCCTAAACCAAGGCAGATACTTTCTGTGTTGAGCTCAGCACGGTTTTCATACATTGGGGAGGTCTCTGTATGCCCAGAATTCACATAAGCACTCCCCTTTGGCTTCTTGCATTGAAGACTTTATTTTGAAAAGTACAGATCCTACTCATCAGATTTTCTGTTCACTTCTTTCATCTGTTAAATGCAGATTGTAGATACACATAACAATACACTCAGTAGATATACCACAGTATGTGTTTTAATTACTTGCAAAATATGTTCTGTTACATTTTAATGTATTAAAAGAGATGTATGGCCAAAGCTTTGGTGGGCCATACTTCTCATGTGGGTCACAGGAGTGCACTTAACTTTTGCAGTCTTGTGACCCAGGATCAAATGACACCGGGCTAATGTCTGCTGTCGGCTGATGTCAGAGCTGCTCCAGTCCCTAAATATGATCTGACAATAATTTTGGTATCCACTCAGATTCCTGGCCAGCGGCTGGCTCACTCCCTCCACAGCCCAGCAATAAGTCATTTCGCCGTTTGTTCATCGCGGACCCAAAAACTAAGCGATCAGCGATCAGCCATCACGTGATTGCCCAGTTCTCAGGCTTCGAGCCAGCAGGGAACAGCAGCAGCATCAGCAACATCGGACTAATGGTAGAAGTGAAATGGTTGATCCAGAACTAGTATACAGTCCATAAATTAGAGAATGGCTATCTCTACGGGAGGCCTGTCACTCAGGTGCTTTTCTCCATGACCGATTTCCTGTAAAGGCCCATCAATGCTAGTATGTATTCAATATACTATTCACTTGTAGCATTATACTGCCATTCCCTGTCATACAGTAAGCTTGTCAGAAATCTCTTCTGTATAGAAAGGGAAAATGCACCTAATCTGTGGACAAGATATTTGGTTTAACCACTTCAGCACGGAAGGTTTTCCCCTCTTAATGACCAGGCCATTTTTTGCGATACGGCACTGGGCTATTTTAACTGACAATTGCGTAGTTGTCCAACGCTGTACCCAAACAAAATTGATGTCCTTTTTTTCCCCCACAAATAGAGCTTTTGTTGGTATTTGATCACATCTGTGGTTTTTATTTTTTGCTCTATTAATAAAAAAAGAGCGACAATTCTGAAAAAAAAAATATATTTTTTACTTTCTGCTATAAAACATAGCCAATAATATGTAGAAAATCTAATTTATTCATCAATTTAGGCCAATATGTATTCTGCTACATATTTCTGGTAAACAAAAACCCCAATACGCGTATATTTATTTGTTTTTACGCAAACGTTATCGCATCTACAAACTATGGGATATTTTTATGGCATTTTTATTTTTAAATACTTTTTTGGGGACCAGTGACACTAATACAGTGATGAGTGCTAACGAAATTGCACTGTCGCTGTATAAAAGACACTGGCAAGAAAGGGCTTAACATCGGGGGCGATCAAAGGGTTAAGTGTGCTCCTAGGGAATGCTTTCTAGCTGTGGGGTGAGGGGTGGACTGATTGGAGGAAGAGAGAGAGATCTGTTACTCAGTAGCAGGAATCACAGAACGGCGGTTCTGCCTCTCTGACGAACGATTGCAGTTGGCTGGCGGGGCAGCCTCAGACCTGGAAAACAAAACAAACAGGTATGTTGTTTCATGCAGCCGCAGTAAATATTCTATGCTAATATTTTATGTTTTTTATGCTGTTAATATATCTATCTTCTTCAACCTGACAAATCCCGAGCACTGCGCTCATTGTTAGTATGAGCCGGGGCGTGTGGCTGGGCGTGTTCAGAAGTCGACGTGCCAGAGCCACTATGAAGCTGACAGCGCGAAGTGCCAATCACAGGCACTGTGACTATTCCCGATCTCTGCATCTGCGGACTGCAGATGCAGAGATCCCGAAAATGTCACAGTGCCTGTGATTGGCGGTGGTGCTGCACGCTGTCGGCTTCCTTGCGGGCTTGGGCACATAGACTTGTGAACACGCCCCGGCTCATCCTATGAATGAGCGCTGCACTCTGACTTGTCAGGCTAAAGAAGATGGATATATTAACAGCAAAAAAATATAACACGCTCAAGCTTTGGGGGCCACAGATGGATATACTTAGGGGGCCACATCAAACCGGTTCCTTTCCTTTTGAGATGGAGTGATAGAGAGAGATTTATATTATTTTTTTTTTAACCTAACACGTCTGAGTTTATCGTTGCCCTGAGCAGAGAAGAGAAAATATATATATTATATATCATATATTGTCATCAATGTTATGAAGTGAATAGTATGCCGTTTGCAATAAACTTTGCATAAAATATTAAATTTTAATGGTTGAAAAAAAGTCAGGCAAAGTGGTCGGCCCTCACTTGATGAAATCTGACACCTCTTTGAAAAAAGTTGGGACACCCCTGCTTTAGAGGATGTGGATGACCATCTTTCAGTCGGCAGACATCCTGACACCAGCGGGTTTAAAATTAAATGTTTCTTGTAGAGGAAACTTTTAGCTTCTTGTGTATATTATTATTTCAACATGATAAAAAGATGGGGTAAACACTGTTGTTTGCACACATGCCTTCTAAGTGTTGGCAAACGCTCTAATGGGATCATTGATTAATTGCAGTCACATTAAATTCACACCTTTGATGTTCAGAAATGTTATTCCTATCAGAGAAGACTGTCGCTTTGCTGAGTACTCACACTCTACCATCTGACCCTTTTCTTGCTCCTTTTCCCCCTCAGTCTCGTCTCACCAGCCAGAATGAAGCTTTAGCGCTACAGTCGATTCGCAATTTACCAGGAAATTCTCATTGTGTGGACTGTGATGCACCAAGTAAGTATAGATCCCTAGAGAACGCACAATGAACTATCTTCCTGCTCTCCTACAAATAGACAAACATTAGCAGGCCTCCTCCGGATAAGCAGACTGCTGCGATTCTTAACCTCGCATTCTCCAAGTACAAAGTCATCAGAGTAAACCTCCCTTATTCCTAAGTACGTAGGGACCCACGGAGATGTGAAGGTCTCTTCAGATACATGTTAGATGCCTTCTTTGGAAAGCATGATTAAGTCATTTTCTGCCGATTTCATGGTGGGTCGGTCCCTAGAGGGCACTGTTGTACGTGGGATTGTAAACACTTGTTCTCTTTGCAGCAATTGCAGGTTCCATATATACTAAAAATCAAGTAAGCCTAAAATAGAATTTACTAAATTAGTAATTAGCAAAATTGACAATTAAATATTTACTATGTATTTATAGAAAATAACATGGTGATCATGGTACATAAATTAATTGGATAGCTAAGTGCAGTAAGCTCTTTGTAGATAAGCCAACTGCAGGGTATATATTTTTTTTTTTTTTTAAATAACACATAATTGTTTGTTGATTGCAAGAATGCTCCCAACTCAACTATTCTAGGCTTTAGGCTCATTTACACCACTGTGTATGCGCACTAATGTCTGTCGAGTGGCATTCAATAGCAAAATGCAGGTCAGTGCACCCATAGGATCGCAGAAGATGGGTAAGGAGGTTGCGATTTCCCAATGTACACCAGTCTATGGGAATGAGCCCTGTTTAACACACAAGATTTTCTCATCCCCATATGTTTAGGCCATATGGAGTGCTTACCATTTTGAAGTGCCTATTATTTGCATACTGTCTTTTTAGAAAATTTCCATGTTGCCTGGCTGATCCTTCAGAGAAGGAAGAAAGGTGTTAATTATGGGGGTGCTTCGGTCGATCAGGGAATCACACTGGTGGGACCCAGTGCAGATAACATGCAGATGTCGTCAAGTCGGTTTCTGTCCGGTCTATAGCTAGACATGCAGTCCATACATTGATCATTTTATTTTTTCATCTATTCAGCAGGTTGAACAAATAAGAATGATCCATAGATTCAGTGTGGATCGGGGAATCTTTCCCACTGTGATGTTGTATTATTCTTACAGGGGGTAGATTTCCCGCAGTCAGTATGCAATAATCAGTGTTACTAACTACAGTAAGGGGAAAAAGTATTTGACCCCTGCTGATTTTGTAAGTTTGCCCACTGACAAAAAAAAGATCAGTCTAATTTTAATGGTAGTTTTATTTTAACAGTGAGAGAATTTGATCCCCTATCAATCTGCAAGATTTTCTGGCTCCCAGGTGTCTTCTATATGGGTAACAAGCTGAGATTGGAGGAGTTTCTTAAATGGAGTGCTCCTAATCTCAGCTTGTTACCTGTATAAAAGACACCTGTCCACAGAAGCACTCAATCAGATTCAAATCTCTCTACCATGGCAAACACCAAAGAGCTGTCCAAGGATGTCGGGGACAAGATTGTAGACCTACACAAGGCTGGAATGGCCTACAAGACCATTGGCAAGCAGCTTGGTGAGAGGGTGACAACAGTTGGTGCGATTATTCGCAAATAGAAGAAACCCAAAATAACTGTTAAACTCCCTCGGTCTGGGCTCCATGCAAGATCTCACCTTGTGGGAGTTTCAATGATCATGAGAACGGCGATTAATCAGCCCAGAGCTACATGGGAGAATCTTGTCAATGATCTCAAGGCAGCTGGGACCATAGTCACCAAGAAAAAAATTGGTAACACACTGCACAATGAAGGACTGAAATCCTGCAGCATTCGCAAGGTCCCCCTGCTCAGAAAGCAAATGTACAGGCCTGTCTAATGGTTGCTAATAAATATCTGAATGATTCAGAGGAGAACTTGGTGTAAGTGTTTGTGGTCAGATGAGGCCAAAATCGAGCTCTTTGTCATCAACGCAACTCGCCGTGTTTGGAAGAGAAGGAATGCTGCCTATGACCCCAAGAACACCATCCAAACCGTCAAACATGGAGGTGGAAACATTATGCTTTGGGGGGGGGGGGGGTTCTATTGAGGGGACAAAAAAACTACACTGCATCAATCTGTAAAGCCCGTGGCTCTTTAACCATGTGATCGGCTGTGTCCAATCACAGCCGGTCTTATGTAAACACGGAGATGCCGGTAATCTGCGCACCTCGCCTCACGCTGACAGAGTTTGAGGAGGAGAGCAAATCAGTGGCATCTCCTCACAGAAGACATCTAGGGATGTGATAAGGGCACTGATCATCAGTGCCCTGATAACAATTAAGTGCCCACCAGTGCCAGCAATGTGTGCCCACCACTGCCAGCAATCAGACATTAGTAATGCCAGTCAGTGCTGGTTTATAACTGCTGCCCACCAGTGTCACATATCAGTGTCACCTATTGGTGCCCATAAGTGCGGCATATTAACCACTTAAGACCCGGACCAAAATGCAGGTAAAGGACCTTGCCCCTTTTTGCGATTCGGCACTGTGTCGTTTTAACTGACAATTGCCTGGTCGTGCGACGTGGCTCCCAAACAAAATTGGCGTAATTTTTTCCCCACAAATAGTGCTTTCTTTTGGTGGTATTTGATCACCTCTGCGGTTTTTATTTTTTGCGCTATAAACATAAATAGAGCGACAATTTAAAAAAAATGCAATATTTTTTACTTTTTGCTATAATAAATATCCCCCAAAAATATATTAAAAAAAAACATTTTTTTTCCTCAGTTTTTTTCCCTATAACAGGGATGACGCGATCGATGCTGCGGCCACAGAGAAGCACGGGGAAGCCGTGTTTACACACGGCTCTCCCCGTTCTCCAGCTCCAGGGACGGATCGCCGCACTACAGCGGCGATCGGGTCCGCGAGTCCCCCGGTCCTGGAGCTTCGGACCGGGTCACGGGAGCGCGCCGCGGGCGCTCGCCCGTGACCCACGGCTGGGTACTAAAACCAACGTATATATACGTTGATGTGCCCAGCCGTGCCATTCTGCCGACGTAAATGTGCAGTAGGCGGTCCTTAAGTGGTTAATGCCGTCTCATCAATGTCCATCAGTGCAGCCTATCAGTGCTGCCTCATCAGCGCCCTTCAATGAAGGAGAAAAATTACTTATTTACAAATTTTACTGACAGAAACTAAACTAAACTTAGGGAAAAAATAAAAAACCCAGAAGTGATTAAATACCACCAAAAGAAATCTCTATTTGTGTGAAGAACATGATAAAAATTTCACATGGCTACAGTGTAGCATGACCGTGCAATTGTCATTCAAAGTGTGACAGCGCTGAAAGCTAAAAAATGGCTTGGGCAGGAAGGTTAAAATAAACCTACCATTAAAATCATAGACTGATCATTTCTTTGTCAGTGGGCAAATGTACAAAATCAGCAGGGGATCAAATATTTTTTTCCCTCACTGTATAGCTGGCGGCATTGATCTTTTGGGTAAAAACCCAACAGGCGGGTTTGTACCCAAGTTGATTTGACTTGTGTACATCAGCCTTGCCCATACATGGATCAAAATGTGTCTGGTCCCTGCTGAATTTCAATCCATATATGGACCAGCTTTAGCTCACAGATTAGTCAGTGTAAATAAACATTGCCTATAGGTTATTGATGTGAAAATGAATTCAGTATAATGCCTCGTACACACATACAGGTTTCCCGGATTACTTGTTCCCGCCGGGAAAGCCGAGAACCTACACACAGGTGGTTTTCCTGGCAGGAAAACTGCCATGAGAGCTTTAGGGCCGTATGTATGCTCCACTGCAGTGTTGTACGGAAAACTGCTGGGAAAAAGACCGCCGGGAAATGCGGCAGTAAAAAAGAGAACATGTTCTCATTTTTCCTGGCGGTTTTCCTGTGGGGAAAACTGCCATGGAGCATACACACAGACAGTTTTCCCGGCCAAAAGCTGTCATGACAGTTTTCCCGACGGGAAAACTGGTCGTGTTTTCGAGGCATCAGGGCGCATTATGTAGGGCATTTGAGTCTGAATAATATGGGAAGGTGCAAATTATGCATGTAATGGAGTGTAAAGCTGGGTGTTTTCCTAGAAGAATTCCGTTCAACATATTTCAATGTTAGAACATTGAAGTTTAATTTGATTAATCATTAGTGGGGTCAAATCATTGTTCATTTTCAACTTCAGTAATGAGAAAACTCAAGGAACAAGGTGGATTATTTTTCTCAAATGTACGAACTAGTGTGTGTGGTTTTTCGTTGTGTAAAGTCCATTCCAAAATCAAATGTTAAAAGCAAAGTCTTGAATGACGTTCGAATGTTCAGAGAATTTTCCTATGAATTTTCGTTCAAAATTCCACTAGTGTATGGCCAGCTTTACTAGAAGCAAGCCACACATAATATATAGTGAATTAGAAGCCATTGAAGGTATTTCAATTGCCATTTTGTATAGCCTTTCTCTGGACCAAAGATGAGGCTTCTACTACTGTTGGACTAGGTTAGGTATATCAATGTGTGGAAACAAGATTTTCTCTTTTTGAAGTTATTGCCAAATCTCTCATTCAAACATTTATTTGTTTTGTGCCCCCCTGCTAATCCTCTTTTCTAATTTTCGTAGGCCCAGACTGGGCCAGCCTTAACCTTGGAGCCCTGATGTGCATAGAGTGTTCTGGAATCCATCGCAACTTGGGGACTCATCTATCCCGCGTCCGTTCCTTGGACCTTGATGACTGGACGCCTGAGCTCATAAAAGTAATGTCATCTATTGGGAATGAGCTGGGCAACAGCATATGGGAAGGAAGCAGTCAAGGACACGTCAAGCCATGTTCAGAAAGCCCCAGGTCAGTAACAAATGCTAGGTGTTATCTGGTGCTGCTCAGTCCATTCTAGGAATGTATGTAACCACTGCAGTGCCAGCCTGTTATCTACACATTCATTACCAGGCCAGTTTTCAGTTTTCAGTGCTGTGAAAGTTTTACTGACAACTACTTCATCATGCAACACTGTACCCAAATAATAAATGTTATACAATTTTTTTGAGACAAATGCAGCTTTTTTTTGGCAGAATTTAGTAACCACTCATTTTTAATTATTTACTATAAAGGAGAATTTATATTTATTTTTTACTTTTTGTTATAAAACATATATAAAAAAAACAGAACAGTACAAACATCCCTCAAAATGATCTATTTTTGCAACACTTTTTTGGGGAAATTAAGAAAAATGCTGTTATTGAGGTTGTCAAAACATGTGGCTTGGTAATGGTTCACTGCACTAGATACGTCAATAATGTACAGATTATGCAGAGAGGGAGGAGGAGTTAAAGGGGTTAATGTGCAGTTTACATGCAGTTGGGAGATGGAGATGAAAAAGTACATGGGAGGAGAAGGGGTTGAAAAACAAAACTTGAAGAGGAAGTAAAGCCTGATGGGTTTCGACTTCCTCTTTATTTCCCTGCAAAGGTGAAGCATAATGGGCTACTATGCATCGCATAGTAGTTCATTATGTGTCGCTTACCTGAAGCCGAACCCTGCGATGTTCCGTGTGCATGAAGCGTCCATTCTTCACCCCCTTCCTTCCAGGTTCACAGACTATGTGACTGGCCAGAGTCACATACACGCAGAAGCCGCCAGTCACAGCATGGCCCCTTTAGAAAGGGCACATTGCGCACTTTCTAAAGTGATCATGCGTCGAATACATTGGCGCATCTGCAGTAGACATCAGCCTACGGGGACATCAGCCTACGGAGATATTTCCAGCACCTACAGGTAAGCCTTAATATAGGCTTACCTGTAGGTGAAAGTGGTTGTACTGAGTTTACAACCCCTTTAACATATCCTACAATAACATTTATTTAACAGACACCCCTTCCCCAATCCCGTTCCTTTTCCCTTGAATCTGCTGCCGTCTACCTAAATAAATGAGAAATCATCCATGGGATTTTCTTTCCTGTGCTTTCTCCATTGTGAGAGAATGAGGAAAGCTCTTGTATGTAAATAGTAGTACAGCAATTGCAAGGCACAGAGCCACTCTAAATGGCTCTGTGCATTTTGCTTTTGATTTGCACGCATACAATATAATCATTTATGATTTAATCACAGAAGACCACCACAATAAGGCCATATCACTGTCTTTTAAATTGACACCATATGTTTTTATTTTTGAACTGTTCAACTAAAAGTAAAATTGTAATTGTGTTTGTGTGTGTGTGTGTGTGTGTGGTTAACCTAAAGCTGAGACCATTCTCCATGACATGACATTTTTAATTTTCTTGGCCATTCCTCTGATTCCATTCTTTAGCAGCACTACTTGGTAAGGGCCCTTTCACACTGAGGAGTTTCAAGTGCTTTTTTGTTAAAAAAAAAAACAAAAAAAAAAAAGCTCAAGAGAAATGCTTCCCTTTAGAATCGATGAACGTTTTCACATTGGGGTGATGCGCTTTTGTTGCAATGAAAAAAATCCCACTTCCAGCATCTTTGGAGCATTTTTGGGGACCGGAAATAAAAAAAACCTTTCCATTGAATTGAATGGAAACTGCCTCAAATGCACCCCCACTAAGCCTTTTTGTTACAATTTTTGCGTCACATGTCCTTTAATAACCGCACAAGCACTGCAAAACCGCTCCATTAACACATAGGCGTTTTTTGAAGTAAAACCAGTGTGCTTTGATTAAATATGCACATGTGTCCATGTAAGGACACCAATGTCACCAGCATTCCGCCCCATTGTTTGTGTGCTACAGGGAAGCGGTGAATGACCAAGCCTGCAGCAGACTTGACTAGAAAATGGTGCCACGTTCATGTTTTGAATAGAGATGAGTTTGGAGGGTGCCCAAGCTCATCTTTAGTCGTCCTTCTGCTACTCTTTGTCCTTCTGTTGGCACTTTCACTTTCAGCGCATTTGCATTCAGTACTTGTGTGGTTGGCTGCCCATATGTGTGCTGCTATGCAGAGGATCACATGACCAAGGCAAATTCAGATATTTATATTTGCTTTTAAAATTGTGTTTAAAGGATAAGTTTACCTTTTGAAAAAATAAATAAATCCAAAAATGTTTTCAGGTAAAAAAGTGCATTTATATATTTATTTCTAAGAACCCTGCAGATCAATGAACCTGTGCTCAGCAGATCGGGGGCTGCAATCTCAAGCTCCTGCAGACTCTCAGGATAACGGTCTATAAATGCTATACAGGCAGGCAATTACCTGAGAGTAGTGGATTTGCACAGAGCAGCCCCCATCCTCCTAGTCTCCAACCCATCTCCTGGTAGTACAGTCTTAGAGGCACTCTGCACTTGCTCAGTTTGATTTGTATTGTTAGAGATTTTTTTTTTTTGGGAAGGTGCATGTGATCAGCACAGGGCCAATTGGCACTATCCAAACAGCCTCATAGGACAGTCAGAGGAAAATGAAAACTCCTCCTACAAGCTTTAACCAGTGCTCGGCCGGACACTGATAGAAGTCACAAGACTGCTATATACTGCTGATGAGAAAAGGTATTTAGCAGTTTATATTTAGGCTCGGTTGACATGTATGGGAGGCCTATGACGCCTCCAACTAATCTTTTACCACTTCCATCAGCTCATTCCCCACAGTTACAACCTTTTGTATCACCTGCCCCAACCTATTAGATTGTAAGCTCGTCTGAGCAGGGCACTCCTAATCCTCTTGTATGTTGTATTCAGGGGCGGACTGACAACTCATGGGGCCCCCAGGCAACAGGAGATTATGGGGCCCCCAGGCAACAGGAGATTATGGGACCCCTAGGCAATAATTATGGGGCCACACAGTATACACACATACAGGATACATACAGTATAGACACACAATATACACACAAAGTATACACACAGAATACACATACACACACTGAAATGGTACTGGAGAGGTGGGGCAGCTATAATCTTTTTTTTAGTTTTTTTAAACACAGATTTTTACATACTGTCCCTGGTTTTACTGAAGCTGGCAACCCTGATGGGGCCCCCTAGTGGCATGGTCGGTCCACCCCTGATTTTATTATAACTGTATTGTCTCCCTTTTATATTGTAAAGCGCTGCGTAAACTGTTGGCGCTATATAAATCTTGTATAATAATAATAACATATGCAAATTGGATGCATTTTGAATTGCATTGAGATTTGCATCACTTGAACCAGACATGTTTCGGGGCGGCTGCGGTCCATTTTTGAAAACCGTGCTGAGGTCTGGTTCAGGTGTGAATACAAGTAAAAATTTTAACCTGAATCGCCCAAAACGGTGAACAATTCTGCACTGGACTCCTTTTAAAAAAAGAGACAGAAGAGGCCTAGAGCTGCCCCCTCAGCCTACTTATCTCACCTGAAACCTGTCACCTATTTTACCTGAGACTGTAAGGCTCCTTACACACGGAGCGGTCCGTTAGCTCAGCGGGGGGTCTCCGCTCAGCTGTCGGCGGACAGGGCGGTCCCCGCACACTGTGCAGGGACCGCCCCGTCTCTCCTCCGCTCTCCCCTATGGGGAGTCGGATGGAAACGGACCGTCTGTCCGTTTGCATCCGATCCGTTTGGCCGGACGGAAGAAAAATAGGACATTCTTCCGTCCGCAAAAACGGATGCGGATCTGGCGGATGCATCCGCTAACGGATCCGCTCCCATAGGGGTTCATTACAAGTCCGTAAACGGACTTGTAATGAACGGACGAACAGTCCGCTAGTGTGAAAGGACCCTAACAGTTCATATACCAGTGTCCTGGGCACCAGACTGATAAAGGATTTCCTCTCCTCACCTTTGTCTTATTTCATCTCAGCCCTCATAACTCCAACAGCGAAAACATCTGCAAAGCAGAACATCACCTCCACATGTGATCATATTCCTTGCAGAAGGTGCAAAAAAATGAAAGCATCCATATATACCGAAGAGAAAGACCTTGAAAAAGCACCAATATATTGCTTTCACAGTCACTCTTCAATAATAAAAAAAAAAAAAAAACTATAACTTTAAACGGTGTGTAGTAATATGTTGCAACTGGTAAGGTTTTATTTTACTGATATAAAAGGCAAATATATTTGTAAAGCATAATAGCAATGCTATATCCAATAACTGCTAGTTCTGATTGGTTGCTCAAGGATATTGCACTGTACCACTGAATAAAGGCATGTATTGCAAATGTGGTTAATGTCGCAGATGTAGTTTACCGTTTATACAGAAGTAACTTTAAAAAAATGCATTGATTATCTTTTATAAAATGTTTATATATATATATCTATCTATATATAGCCTATATATATATATATATATATATATATATAATCAGGTTGTGTGTGTTTGTTTTTGTGTGTGTGTGTATATACATATATATATATTGAATTATAGATTGAATAGACAGTAGATGACAACCTATCAGATCAGAAAAGGTGTGAAACTGATTACAAATCTATAATGCACTTAGAGTAAAAATGTGTTTTAATGTTTGTCACTGCAGTATTTAGATGTATTATATTGTAAAATATAGGGTAAAATCATCACAGAGCGATGTATGCTGGGGACACATCACACAGATATAACTCATGGTTTGGGAGAGGAGCAGGAGGCTATGTGACAGGACAATACTCTTCCTACACTGACCCATAGACCCATCTGCTCCCCACATGTCACTTCCCCCATTAACAAGCAATTGAATTAATTAAATGCTACTCAGAGCTCGCATAACAAGCTACCGGCAGTGTCCAAATTAGCACTGATAATCAAGGATGATTTCCTTTATTATCCTGCTAAGTGGAGAGCAGGCAGCCCCCCCCCCCCCCAAGTCCTCTCCACGCCTGCCCTCCCCTATTTACTTACCCTGGCTCCTGTCTCTGCCAGCCAGGGTCACCTCACCTCGTTAACTTGCTGTAATCAGGACCTCATGGCTGGCTGTGATCTCCACACTATGGTCCAAGGGGCCAGCTCTTGTCTTGATGTCGCTTTAACCCTTTCCATTTCACCTCACTGTGGCATCGGGTCTCCTATATCGAAAGCTGAAAATAGAAAGGCTAGACTGAGACAGATATTTTCGTTGCCTTGTGGTATAGGTTATAGTCTTACCATTCTCTCAGGTTTTGCCACCCATCTGACATCTGTCTTGTACGATCGCAACGGTCACCTTTTTCCCCGCGTCAGCCTCTCGCACACCTTGTTTCTCTCCCTCTATCCTCGCTCACCTGTGTCTTCTCTCCTTCCAGCGCTCTCTCCTCTCCCCCCTCTCCCTCTCTGGCTCAACCTCAAACTGATAGATGGTGAGTGGAGGCCCTGTGGTCTCTCAGCTGAGTAATAGAGGCAGGAATTTCATTTTGCAACTGGCTGATTTAATGATCCGAAGGGTAATTAATAGGCTGATTATCTTAATGTTAAATATGTCCGGCAGCAATTACTCTGACCTCCTGCGTGTCAAGGTCCAGGCCTGGCTCTTCTTTCAATTAAGTTCTCTGGGGCTTAATGATATGAATAAGCTCCCCAGCTCTGACACTGCAGCTGCCCAGACTGCGAGAAGCTGCCGGGCTCGTGGGGAGCTTTTAATCAGAGCGTTCCCCCTTCCCCCTCCACGGACCATCAAATTTAACAATTAGAACAAGGGCAGTTTAACTTTCTTCTCTGCCAGTTTGCTGGTACCAATCACTCCTCTTGCATCGTTGCTATCTTGTTCTTCTTTCACACAACCTGCTCCATCATACCCTGTTCAATACTTTGTAGGGTCCTTTTCCCCATCGACAAAACGTTTGCGTTGGCCTTAATATATTATTTGTAATAATATATTTTCTCATTCTGGCGTTCTTTAGCTATTCTGACTCTCCAGTAACCATATACTGACCTTTCCTCTTGATGGTTGCTATTGTTTTTTGTCTTTTCCGCTTATTTTCCTTTTCTTAGGTTTGGGTCTCCTATTGCTCCCTAGATGTCTCGGTCTTTCAACAGTGTATGTCTCTCGCTGTCTCTCCTCTGGTTTCTATTTGTCTTTCCTCGTTCTCTCTCCTCTTCTCCAGGGTACGTTCTTGCAGCTCCGAGCTGCCGCGTCTCTCCCGATATTAATTATCTTGTGAGTGCCGCTGTTTTTCCGTTTGACAGGCTTAATTAATTGGCAGCAGCGGCCGAAAATGACAGGGCCACTAATTGCAACTCAAGGTGTATTAGAGTCAGACGGGCTGTGCCGGATCAGCGTGCCCCCGTTGCTGTGCTTAGACTAGGAAGCATTGCCTGTGCCGTGTGTCATGTGTGTTGGAGTGATTGCATGTGATTGTTGCCCGTGCGCTTGTCGCACGAATCTGACATTTTGCTGCCAATAAAGTTTGGACAGCTGGATTGTCTAGGGGCAGCAGATGCTGTGTTTGTGTAGAGATGGGATGCGAGCATATACTGCTTTAACCCTTTTATTGATGGGGTCACAGTGTCATCGGGGTTTGGAAAATGTTGGCACTAAAAAGTTCTTGTAATATTAACTTATCAAACAAATCTGATTACTGGAGATTTTTATCACGGGCTGCACTTAACGTTCACGTCCAGTGACTGTAAACCTTTTTTTTCCCAGTAAGACCTCACATGCTTATCACAGGTCTATCCTAATTCATACAATAGTTGCAAAACAATTGATTTTGACATACTGCTTATATAGTCTAGGTGAATCTACTAGAGTTTATTGCCAACGCTATGGCCCTGGAAGTTTACTTCCCACTGGAGGGCTGGTCCCTCAGAGATGCTATTCTTTGCTGCTGGGATGGCCACCCCCTCACTGACACCATCACATACAAGGCAGGTCCAGGTGTCCTGCACTGTATGTTAAAACATTGAGGGACCCCCCATGTTCCAGGTCAGAACAGGATTTAACTGGCCCTCCAACTGCAATGGGATAAGGATGCAGGATAGCTACTAGACTTAATAGAGATTGGGTAATACTACTTTATTTTGGGGGGGGGGACTCACATTTTGGCTGTCTAATTTACACTACACTGAATGGCTATTTTACCTCTAGATTTAAAAGGATAGCAAAAATTATTAGTAGTTATTATCACACAAAAAACTTTAAAGTGTATGTAAAACACAGAATTTCTTTTATTTGCCCCCTTTGATCTGTTAAATATACAGTTGAAAGAGTTTTGTGATATCTGTTTGATAAGTCCAAAAATGAGCTGTTGATCAGGGACCAGCCTAGATTGTGACTCTTGGAAACTGGGTTCTGCATTGTGACACTTTCCAGATTGGATTGTGCTGGCTAAATTAGCAACAAAGTGCTTTCAAGGTCCAGAGCGGTGGCACAGGCATATTTTGTGAGTAGGCTGAGCGCTGAGAACTACCAGCTTACTAGAAACGCTGGGTGCCGTTTTTCAGGCATTTCACAGTAGAAGAGGTTAAAACTGAGGGAGTGCGCAGGTGTCTTATTCGCACCTTCATACTGCCACTTACAAGTGATTCATGGAGCTCTCCTTGGTTTGGCTCTGCTGCCTGCTAGCAGTGATTGGTGGCCTTCAACCACCAGATTCGTAAGAATCTGAGGCATAGTTTTATACCCTAAGGCACATTGCATTTTGTTCTCTGACAGGACTTCCACTGCAACTTGTCTTGGCCATGACATTATTCTGTAAACGTCTAGCTAATTAAGTTAAGGGCATTAGAGGGGACCTGATCACCAGTTGATCATAGAGTGCCTTGATCATAGAGTGCCTGGAGCTCGTGCTCACAGCCTTGAACTGCAGTGTGAACAGGTTGTTAGAAGTCTGCAGTCTCATTTCCCAGATCACATTAGCAATTTCTTCATTTTGCTTCCGGTCCCCTGCGGCCCTGACATTTGGCCTATCATCTGCACTGTAGGGTGTTCATCAAGGTGCCGGCCCTATATTAGCCTTGTGCGTTCTTGTAATAATATTCCTTATACTTGTTGCTCTAGCGCAGTCATTCCTATAGCAGACAGCTGCGCTCCGTATTTCACAAACCTCCGCGTCACTTCCGGTGCGCGGACCTTGCGTTCCAGCTTGGAACGCGGAAGCGCGCCGAGCGCACATTGCCAATTAACCGCGAGATCGGCTATTTAAACTTCCAGAGATGACGGTAGGGTGTTCTGTTATTGCGTACAGACACCCTCCGTCCTGTAGCCGCACTAACCTGCACCCAGGAAGAGCTCCCGACCACGTCCTCTCCGTGTCCCAGTTTGGATCCACACAGGCTGCTTATTATCCAGGCATCTCGCTCTCCCCTGATTCCATTATAGATGAGTGCTGAACCGCAAGTATATGTGTCCTGACGGACTTGCTACTTTCCTTACTAGGTCTAGTGTGCAGCAACATTAGGCTATAGTTATTTCATTTACTTTAGCTCCTTGAATCACTCCTATTACAGATCCTACTCATAGATGAGACTTCTTTATTTTGTGTGTACCTGAACTCACCATTAGCAACCTGAGCTCCTGTCAGAACAGGCTAGGGTCACATACACCGCAGGTCTTGTACTCAGAGGGCATGATGATTTAACCCCAAACTTTCTGTGATACTGAGAGTGATCTAGTGGGCAATTCTGAGTTACCTCTGTAGTCCTGCAGGGAATCTGGTTATATGTCAGAAGAGGTGCAGTGGGATATAACAGTTCTAAGGGAATCCCCTATTTTGGAATATTTATATCACTTTCTGCTGAGGAAACAATCAGCTCAGCTTCGGGCAAACAATGTAGCCAAGACCATCCAGAGGTTGCAGATGTTCGGCTGGATTCTGAACCATCAGCCTTTAAAAATCACTTGGAATTATCTAGGTCTAATCCTAAGCATCGCTCATGCCAGAGGTTCCTTGAATCTCCTGATTTCTCATACTTGGTTTATTTAGTCCAGGATTTGTCTGACTCTTTGGTTCTGCATTTGAGCAATGGGACAATGAAAGCCTCTTACGAGGCAGGCCCATTTTCACACCAGACCCATACAACACATCATCCTGTTATTGTGTCTGTCCAGTGCTTCCACAGGCCAATTACATCTGGCACTAAAGATCAAGTTGTCCCTGGCTTGTCCTGCCCTCTGATCTCTAGAAAGAGCCTCACAATGGGTGCCAGCTTGTTAGGCAGAGGAGTCGTCCTGGACCCATTGGGACTTTAACATTAGAGGAATCTCAGCTCCCGAATAACATTCTGGAACTTTGAGAAATCTGGTTGCCCATACAGCGCTGGACACCACAACAGGAGAGTCATCCAATTGTGAACAATCGACTAGCACGACGGCAGAGGTGGTGTACATCAACCATCGGGCAGGAACCAGAAATATAGCAGAGGCAAGAGAGGTGGAAATGATCCTGTTCTAAGCATAACTTCATGCTCCAATTGGCAGGCAGACTTTCTGTATCTGCCATGGTGTTTTGTCTAGAGCTCCACCCCTTACATCAGATGTTGTCAGGAGTCCCCCACCCTCCCTTGCATCGCAGTGCACCCCCTTACCTTGTGCTGCTGCTGAAGGGTGGAGCTGGGAAGCAGAAAGTGCAGAGTCTGTATGAGGACTAGATGAGGACTGGCGTCAGATGTTGCAGGCTGCTGAATGCTGAGACCAGGGAAGGCATAGGCGAGGAGTTCTGTCCTCCTCTCTACTGCTGAGATGGGCGGAAAAGACGAGCCACTCCACAGCTGCACAGAGAAGTTCAGAACCTGGTGGAGGAGTTCTGTCGTCCTCTGCTGTCTACTGCTGACATAAGGTGGGGGCAGAGATGAGTGGGGGTGCCACAGTTGTAGGAGAGGTGCTAGGTCCACATGCAATTGTCTGGTTGGCCAGATTCGGGCCACAGGCCTTGTGTTTGACACATGTGCTGTAGTGGAAGTAGTGAATGCTCTGGTGGCTCCATGGTATCCGTACGACCCGATTTAGGCCTTCCCTCTCCTGATATTCCTCCTTCATCTGCCTTGCAGGTACATGGGTCCTCTAGTCCATGCATCGGGTGCTCAGTGGTCTCAGTAAAGCCCAATTCTTCTCTTCCCTGATACTTCTTGCTTCGCAGAATCAAAATTGAGGGCATTCTAGTAATCCTCGTAGCTTCGAACTGACCTAGGCAGATGTGATATTCCAGCTTGATCAAACTGCTGGACACACTCTGGTCTCTTGAGCTAATTTGGATGTAGAAGGTGTGCTTCCTGCATGTTTTACCACTGTGCATGTAAGGCATGTTTTGTTTTTGTTTTTTCTGCGGGGCAAGAAATTTTCATACCAGGAAATTATCTGTGCGATGAATTCTGGACTTTTTCAAGTGGGCCTAAATTGGCATTTAACCCTTATCACCATCATGGGTTGGGATGGCTGGCTTCCTATTTCTTGATCTGTGACTTCGTAGGGACTGAATTTTGATTCTCTCTGCACTTAGACTTTTGAAACTTATGAGGGATATCCCAATTTTTACTCTCGCAAGGTTCTGCTTTTTGTTGCCATCACCTCTGCAAGCCCTTATTTTGTAAAGAACTCTTAGACCCCTTTCACACTGAGAAGTTTTTTCAGGCAGTACAGCACTAAAATTAGCGCCTAAATACCGCCTGAAAAACTCCTGCCCAGCCTTCTCAATGTGAAAGCCCGAGGGCTTTCACACTGAGGCGATGCGCTTGCAGGAGAGAAAAAAATCTCCTGCAAGCAGCATCTTTGGAGCGGTGAGAGGAGCGGTATGTATACCACTCCTTTCCATTTAAAACAATGGGAAACTGCGGTAATACCGCCGGCAATGTGCCTCTGCAGAGGCGGGGGTTAATACCGCAGCACTATCGGCTGGAATCCCCGCGGCAATTCCGACGGTATAGTGCCGCTATTTTTAGCAGCGCTATACCGCCACCTCGCCTCCCGCCCCAGTGTGAAAGGGGCCTTACTTGTCTTACACAATGACAAGGAGGTGTTGAGGTGCTTCCTTCCTAAGATAGTTTTGGCCTTTCACCTCAACCAGCACACGGTTTTTTGATCCCTCTGCCTGGCTTTAGTTCATCGGGAGATACCTGAATGTCAATCATGCTGTAGGTTTGCCTAGCAGTTTTACTTCTCCTGTTAGAAAGACTGAGGCCGCGTACACACGTACGAGAACCTCGTCGGGCTAAACCCATCGTTCCGCCCGACGAGGTTCTCGGCCGTCTGTCGAGTTCGTCGACCAGGCTGTCGAAAAAGGCGTCGAGCCATTAGTCCCGATGGCCCGTCGAGGAAATAGAGAACCTGCTCTCTATTTCTCGCTCGTCAGTTTGCTCAGCGAAAACGTACACACGATCGAGCTTCTCGGCAGAATATGGATCCCAGCGAGCTGGATTCTGCCGAGAAGCTCGGTCGTGTGTACGGGGCCTAACCTGTCTTTCCTCATGGTCCTCAATAAAAGACCAGCTTCTTGCTCCACCATTTTTTAGTGGCTCAGGCAGACTGTCATTCAAGCTTATGGTGTTAAAGGATAAGTCCTGCCTAACACGCTATATCTACAGATATCCATGACCTAACACTAACCTCTCTAGCCCTGTAAAGCCAAAATCAGTATACATACTTTTACTGAAGTCAATCCGACCTGATCCCACGCTGAGCTGTCAGCTGTGGCTTCGCTGTGGAGGCGGGTGCAGAAGAGGCAGATGACAACGGAAGCCCCATAGTAACTCTATAGGTGATGTCACTTCCCATTCATTTCGTTGTCGGCTATGTCCTCTGCAGAGCTTCCATAGGTAAAGACTGGACCAGAGCGGCTTGAAAAAAATATGTGTATACTGATTTCTTCTTTACAGGGCTAGACTGGTTAGCGTTAGAGGTCTATAGATGTAGCGATTTTAGTGTTAGGGTGGACTTCCACTTAAAGGCTCAAGTTCATCTGTAATTGTGCAAAGTGAAGGAAAAACTTTCTGGACAGCCGCACTCCAAAAATAAATTGCTTTTATTTTCAAAATCAAAAAACACACAAAAAGCATGCCACAGCAGACGGAGTAAAAAAGCTGATGCGTTTCACACCAAACTTTAGTGCTTATTCATAGCTCAAGTTCATCTGTAATTGCTTCTTGGGATTTTCGGCATCAAGCAGCTGTTTCCAAATTTGCAAAGCTACCAACTAGTCTTCTGTTCACACAGTTCTTTTTTAGTTTCAATACTTTTATGGCATTTTCATGGAAGTACAGATCAACGTTCTGTTTACTTGTGTAGGGCTGTCAAAGTTTTGTTGCTGTGGCCCTCCTTGGGTCTCTGCATGGATGAGAAAGAAAATGGGAGTTCTGTACTTATTGTAAAATCTGTTTCTTTGACACAATTTTTTAAGGGACACAGGTTTATGATCGTGCTTGCTTTTGGTATTTTTGCCACAAAACTGGTAAATGCTGGCAGTAGGAAGGATAATACCGAGCTGCCTCTGAATACCATATCCCTTAAAGTGGTTGTAGACCTATAACATGAAATATAAACAAGGTATATCCCTCTATAGTGTGTACTTGTCTCAATCCAGAGCAATAAGTGTCATCTCTCTCTGTTGCCTCTTTCCTCTGCTATCAGCATGAGTCACTTCTCACTAGTTTTCCTGACACCAAGAGATAAAAAGGTGACAGGGGATAAAGTTCCAGCCCACAGCCTGTCATTGACAGCTTCAGCTCTATTCCTTTATGCATTGTAAAGGGAGAAGCATCCTTTCCCTCCTATCGGCTCTCCTCACTACTAACTTCAGTTCTCTACCCCCTGCTTTCTGGAAGTTCAGACAAGCTGTATAAATTCTGGACTTTGAACAGCTGTAGAGGAGAGATGACCCCAGATAACCAGGTACAGCTTATGTAGAAGGATTTACACAGAGCTAATCACTTCACTGGGTCTATGTAAGGTTTTACAACCACTTAAATAGAAAAAAATGGATTTTATGGTAAGTGCAAAATAAGGTTTTTGTTTTTTCTAGATACATCTACAGTATCTCACAAAAGTAAGTACATCCCTCACATTTTTGTAAATATTTTATTATCTCTCTTTATGTGACAACACTAAAGAAATTACACTTTGCTACAATGTAAAGTAGTGAGTGTACAGCTTGTGTAACAGTATAAATTTGCTGCCCCCTCAAAATAACTCGACACACAGACATTCATTTCTAAACCGCTGGCAACCGCTGGCAACAAAAGTGAGTACACCCCAAGTAAAAATGTCCAAATTGGGCCTAATTGGGCATGTTCCCTCCCCAGCGTCTCGTTCGTGTTACAAGGTCTCAGGTGTGAATGGGGAGCGGGTGTGTTAAATTTGGTGTTATCACTTTCACTTTCTCATACTGGTCACTGAAAGTTCAACATGGCACCTCATGGCAAAGAACTCTCTGAGGATCTGAAAAAAATTCTTGTTGTTCTACATGAAGATGGCCTAGGCTATAAGAAGATTGCCAAGACCCTGAAACTGAGCTGCAGCACGGTGGCAAAGACCATACAGCAGTTTAACAGGACAGGTTCCACTCAGTGAGTGCTGCCAGCATTGCTGCAGAGGTTGAAGGGATGGGGGGGGGGGGGGTCAGCCTGTCAGTGCTCAGATCATATGTCGTACACGGCATCCAATTGGTCTGCATGGCTGTCTTTTCAGAACGAAGTCTCTTAAAGATGATGCACAAGAAAGCAGGTAAACAGTTTGCCGAAGGGAAGTAGACTAAGGACATGGATTACTGGAACCATGTTCTGTGGTCTGATGAGATCAAGATAAACGTATTTGGTTCAGATGGTGTCAAGCGTGGGTGTGGCGGCAACCAGGTGTCGGTGTCCTGTCGATATGGGTCCACAGTCGGATAATGGCCATGCTGGACTGCGCAGCGCATGTGCAAACGGAGCGGCTGAAAATCTCGGATGATGAACAGCTGTTTGTTAGCTGTACATGTCACCTGCGCAATCAACACGCTGCACGCTCCCGATGCTCTGGCGTGTTTTTCATTGAATACAACAAGGGGCGGATGCATACAGAAGAGGCCGCATGATGGACAGTGCTTTTCTCAAAGGGGCGGATGTAATATTAAGAAGCGCGTCTACAGGGAATGCATTTAAACATATATTAGTAATGGATTTGCAGTGCCGAATCGCTTTAACACCTTCAGAAAGACCGGGGTACTTTTTGCGATTCGTCACTGCGTCACTTTAACTGACAATTGCGCGGTCGTGCGGCGTGGCTCCCAAACAAAATTTCTTCTTCCCCACAAATAGAGCTTTCTTTTGGTGGTATTTGATCACCTCTGCGGTTTTTATTTTTTGCGCTATAAACAAAAATGGAGCGACAATTTTGAAAAAAAAAAATCAATATTTTTTACTTTTTGCTATAATAAATGTCCCCCAAAAATATATATTTTTTTTTCCTCAGTTTAGGCCGATACGTATTCTTCTACATATTTTTGGTAAAATAAAAAAACAAAATAAGCGTTTATTGATTGGTTTGCGCAAAAGTTACAAAGCTACAAAATCGGGGATAGTTTTATGGAATTTTTATTAATATATATACATTTTTTACTAGTAATGGCGGCAATCAACGATTTTTTTATCGTGACTGCGACATTATGGCGGACACAACGGACAGCTTTTTGACACCATTTTGGGACCATTGTCATTTTTACAGCGATCAGTGCTATAAAAATGCACTGATTACTGTAAAAATGACTCTGGCAGTGAATGGGGTTAACCTGTAGGGGGCGCAGAAGGGGTTAAGTGTGTCCTAGGGAGTGCTTGTAACTGTTAGGGGCCTGACTTGTCGTGACACGATCAGTGACAGTGTCACCTAGGCAGACCGGGGACCTGTTGTGTTTACACTAACATCTCCCCATTCTTCAGCTCTGCAGGAGTCGCGAGCTTGGCGGTGCGTGCACGACCACGCGGCTCGCAAATTAAAGGGGACGTACCTGTATGCCCATTTGCGCAGCCGTGCCATTCTGTCAACGTACATCGTCGTGCTCTGGTCGGGAACTTGTTAAGTGGACAAATATACGCCGATCAGCCATGAATTTATGACCAACCACCTAATATTGAGTAAGTCCCACTTTTGCCACCAAAACAGCCCTGACCTATTGAGTCATGGATAGCACTAGACTAGACCTCTGAAGGTATGCTGTGGTATCTGGCACCAAGCCATCAGTAGCAGATCCTTTAGGTTGCAAGGTGGTGCCCCAATGGGTCACACTTGCTTCCAGCACATCCCACAGACACTTGATTGGGTTGAGATCTGGAGAATTTGTCAGCACCTTGAACTTTTGCCGACAAACCATTCTTAAACCATGTTTGCAGTGTGGCAGGGCACATTATCCTGCTGAAAGAGCCCACTGCTATCAGAGAATACTCTATGAAGGGGTGTACTGGGTCAGCAACAATGTTTTGGTAGGTGGTATTTGTCAAGTAACATCCACGTGAACTACAGGACCCAAGGTTCCCCAGCAGGGCATTGCCCAAAGCATCACGCTGCAAACCACTGGCGTGCCTTCTTCCAATACTTCATCTTGGTGCCATGTCTTTATCGGGGTATGCCGGCGTATAACGCACACCCCAAGCCTAGAAAGGTAGTTTAAGAAAAAAAAAGGGTAGTTTAACCACTTGCTTACTGGGCACATATACCCCCTTCCTGCCCAGGCGAAATTTCAGCTTTCAGCACTGCGTCGCTTTAAATTAAAATTGCGCGGTCGTGCGACGTGGCTCCCAAACAAAATTGGCGTCCTTTTTTTCCAACAAATAGAGATTTCTTTTGGTGGTATTTGATTATCTCTGCGGTTTTTATTTTTTGCGCTATAAACAAAAAAGTGAAAATTTTGAAAAAAAACACTTTTTTACTTTTTGCTATAATAAATATAAATTTTTTGGAAAAAAAAATCTTTTTTTTCTCAGTTTAGGCCGATATGTATTCTACATATTTTTGGTAAAAAACAAAAAAAAAAAAAAATCGCAATAAGCGTAAAGTAATTGGTTTGCGCAAAGGTTATAGTGGCTACAAAATAGGGGATAGAATTCTGAATTTTTTTTTTTTTTTTTACTAGTAATACAGCAATTTGCGAATTTTGGCAGGACTGTGATATTGCGACGGACACATCGGACACTTTTGACACATTTTGGGACCATTCACATTAATACAGCGATCAGTGCTATAAAAACGCACTAATTACTGTATAAATGTGACTGGCAGTGAAGGGGTTAACACTAGGGGGTGAGGAAGGGGTTAAATGTGAGTCCTGGGTGTGTTCTAACTGTGTGGGGGGTGACTGGGGGAGGTGACCGATGCTGTCTCCCTATGTACAAGGGACACAGTATCTGTCACCTCTCCCTGACAGGACTTGGAGCTCTGTGTTTACACACAGAGCTCCACGTCCCTGCTCTAAAACTGCCGATCGGCGGGTACCTGGCGGACATCGCGACCCCCAGGCACGCGCATCGGCATCTCGGGGACGCGGCGGGCGCGCGCGCCCCCCAGTGGCCGGAGAACGCGATGCCGTCAATTGACGGCGTCTTGGATATTCAGGTTCACCATGCTGCCGTCATTTGACGATAGGCAGGGAACCAAGTCGTTAAGGGGGAAAAAAATTAAATTTTGGATGCTCGTCCGTCTGCGGTTTTGCGCGGGGTCTGTCCAGCCTTGTGGGTGTCCAGGTATCCATCCGCACCTTGCCTGGGGTTGCAGCGGTGTTACGGCTTCCTTGCGCAGGGTCCCTCCAGCCTTGTGGGTGTCCATCCGCACCTTGCCCGGGGTTGCAGCGGTGTTTGTATTTGGCGCCTCGGCCGAGCTGTGCAGAGCCGGATTTCCTGTTTGTTCGGCTTCTCTTGGCCATGCTTGGCTTCTCTCGCGTGGCTGCAGGTGGAGTCGAGCCTAGCCGAGTGCACTTGGCTCGGCTCTAGGCTGCGGCGCTGAGAGACGACGGGGATCAGCGTATAACGCACACCCACGATTTTTCCCTGATTTTAAGGGGTAAACAGTGCGCGTTTTACACCGATAAATACGGTAATTCATCAGACCAGTCCACCTTCTTCCATGCTCTATGGCTCAGTTCTGATGCTCACATGCCCATTGTAGGCGCATTGGGCTGTCACTAAACCTGTCGGTGATCATAAAGTTATGGCTGGTCGGTGTGAATCCTACACAGTTCTGATCTAAAAATGTATTTTAGAGCCTCATGTGCCAGTGATAACTGGTTGTCTTGTATGGATTTCTACCAGCCTCTGTGTACCGGGTGCTACAGTACAGGGCTGGTGATAGTATAGTGTCAGTCTGACATATACAGGTCACAACAATAAACAGGATGACATGTTAGTCTCCTCACATGTGCCTTCAGAGGCACCATTTAGAAGACAGAACTTGCCCGCTTTTTCTCTCAGCTTCTACTTGATTCACTAAGGCTATACAGGCAAATGTGTGCATCACGTGGGCACAGTTTGCCAGCCATTCCTCTCAGCAGGAGATTGATTGCAATTTTCACCTTGATTAATTCCTACACAGTGTCCGTAATGAGAAATGCCCCTGTGTGCGAGGAGCTTTTTGTCCTGATGTGTGAGGGCCATTGCCCGGAATACTTAACTCCTCACTCCA
Source organism: Rana kukunoris (assembly GCA_029574335.1). NCBI lineage: Eukaryota > Metazoa > Chordata > Amphibia > Anura > Ranidae > Rana > Rana kukunoris. The sequence goes on along the minus strand of CM056054.1, from coordinate 165,181,281 downwards.
CCACTTGTAACACAATACTCTTATTTTCAGGTTAGGATAGCGATGTGTACATGAGACAAATGCAGGCACTTTTATGAGGAGCTGAAAACCGATACAAGGGCCGATCACTCGGGGCCCATCCTTCACTCCGCACACAGCCAGCTTGGCACGCAGTTGTTCATATTGTGCATTGTTATGACTGGGTATAAGAATCTTTCATTGACACATTTTTACGTTTTTTTCCCCCTTCTATATCTTCAATTATATATCATTGGCCGTGTACAGCAAATTGTGTACCAGTACATTGGAAGATTTCCATCCTCCCCAGACTAATACCATTTGACCTGTATTGGATGCATTTTTTTAACTTGCTAAAACATTAAAGTAGATGTAGTTCAACTGCTTAAAGTGGTTGTAAAGCTATGGATACACACAGCCCGGCTCAAGAGTGAGCCTGCACATCTGCCCCCATTATAGGGAGCTTGTTATGGGATCAGATCGCCAGCGGGGGACCCCAGAAGAGGAGGCTCTGGGACACTTTGTGCAATATCATTACACAGAGCAGATGCCTATTCATAATTATTATTTACATTTTTTTTTGAACTACCTTTAGAAACGCTTTAAAGTGTTACTAAACCCACAGCAGTAAAATCAATCTGTATATAAATTAAAGCATGCTTGTTATACTTACTGTGGAACCTAAGAGTTAATCCTCTGCATTGTGTAAAAAGGCAGTTTGATCCTGTCTTTTCTGATCCTCCTCTTCCACTGTCCCCAAACCATCTCCTTATAATACAGAGCCTTGGGGGCAAGCTATTTTTTCTTGGGAGAGTGCATGTGTTCAGCACAGGGCCAATCGGCACTTTCCAGACAGAGGGTCAGGGTTCCTGCAGCCTCATAGGACAATTAGGGGAGAATGAAAACTCCCCCTACAAGCTTTAACCAGTGCTCTGTACACTGTAATATAAGTCACAAGACTGCTATATACTGCTGATGAGAAAAGGTATTTAGCAGTTTATATTAACTAAAACTATTACATTTCCATATTCTGTGTATTGTGGGAGATCAGATATAGTAAATGCAGGGCCCTGGTTTTAGTAACACTTTAAAACGGAACTCCTGACAGATACAAAAGAACTGAACTAATTCAGCTATGTATTCATTATTATATCATTAAGCCACCGTTCACACCATTGCATGACAAGTCTCGCACCCCATTGCCTGCAGTGGAACCAAATTGCTGCGACTCATGTCACAGCAACTTTGGAAGAAAGTTCCTGCACTACTTTTTTTCCAATTTCATTGTGACCTGCATTGACTTCTGTTAAGTGAAGTCGCAAGCTGCAATGAAATCGGAGATGCAAATGGCACTGATCAGCAGGTTTGAAATTGTGTTGAAGTATCATGATTTCAAAGCCACACCAGTGTGAACCAGGACTTAATGTGTGTGTGTGTGTGTGTGTGTGTATATACAGTACAGACCAAAAGTTTGGACACACCTTCTCATTCCAAGAGTTTTCTTTATTTTCATGACTATGAAAATTGTAGAGTCACACTGAAGGCATCAAAACTATGAATTAACACATGTGGTATTATATACATAACAAAGAAGTGTGAAACAACTGAAAATATATGTCATATTCTAGGTTCTTCAAAGTAGAACTTTAATTACTGCTTTGCACACTCATGGCATTCTCTTGATGAGCTTCAAGAGGTAGTCACCTAAAATGGTCTTCCAACAGTCTTGAAGGAGTTCCCAGAGATGCTTAGCACTTGTTGGGCCTTTTGCCTTCACTCTGCGGTCCAGCTCACCTCAAACCATCTCGATTGGGTTCAGGTCCGGTGACTGTGGAGGCCAGGTCATCTGGCCCAGCACCCCATCACTCTCCTTCTTGGTCAAATAGCCCCTATACTTCCTGGAGGTGTGTTTGGGGTCATTGTCCTGTTGAAAAATAAATGATGGTCCAACTAAACGCAAACCGGATGGAATAGCATTCCACTGCAAGATGCTGTGGTAGCCATGCTGGTTCAGTATGCCTTCAATTTTGAAAAAATCCCCAACAGTGTCACCACAAAGCACCATCACACCTCCTCCTCCATGCTTCACGGTGGGAACCAGGCATGTAGAGTACATCCGTTCACCTTTTCTGCGTCGCACAAAGACACGGTGGTTGGAACCAAAGATCTAAAATTTGGACTCATCAGACCAAAGCACAGATTTCCACTGGTCTAATGTCCATTCCTTGTGTTCTTTAGCCCAAACAAGTCTCTTCTGCTTGTTGCCTTTCTTTAGCAGTGGTTTCCTAGCAGATATTCTACAATGAAGGCCTGATTCACACAGTCTCCTCTTAACGGTTTTCCTGAGATGTGTCTGCTGCAAAAGGTGGCTACTTTGAAGAACCTAGAATATGACATGTTTTCAGTTGTTTCACACTTTTTTGTTATGTATATATTTCTACATGTGTTAATTCATAGTTTTGCTGCCTCCAGTGTGAAAATAAAGACAACTCTTGGAATGAGAAGTTGTGTCCAAACTTTTAGTCTGTACTAGGGTTGTCCAGATACCGATACTAGTACTTGTACTCACGCAAATGCTCCCGATACCTAAATAGAATACATTTTTGTATTTATCAACATGTTTTTTTACTACTGCGTGACAAGAAAATAAAACATTTTTATTCATTTTTACTCATTTTTATTCTTTTATAATGTCTTGAGTTAGAGTTCTTCATAATTCTAAAGAAAATATCCTTAGTCTGTATTGTGGTTTGAAAACTGTCACATGACAGTTAAAAAAAGTATCGGTATTCGGTATCGGCGAGTATATGAAAAAAAGTATCGGTACTTGTACTCGGCCCTAAAAAAGTGGTATCGGGACAACCCTAGTCTGTACATATGCAGACAAGATGCATGCTGATAGAAGAAGAAGGCAGAGCGACAAAGAGATAAGCTAATCGCTTTGCTGCTTCTCATTCCAGTCACAGCTTGGGGCTGGTCCAGGAAGACCTGGGATCAGAGGAAGTGGGTTAAATGATGCTAGTAATCAGACTGTAGACATCTGTTGGCAGAAAAATGTACTGTGGGGGAAATCTCAGGACTAAAGATGAATATTGTGGCAGACCCTAGTTTTGTTTTATTTTTTAATGGGACATTTATTTTATTTTATTTTTTGGCTAGAGTTCTGCTTTAAATCTCATATAGCTGTGTCACTATCATGAAGGCGACTGTGCCGGACACTTCCTGTGATTGGGTGGTAATGCTTCCAGTTGCTCTCCTGAATAGCATCCACTTTGGGTTTACATGTATTTTTAAATGTTTAATCATAACTGATATGATATGTTTTTCTTGTGGAGGCTTCCATGATTGGAGGATGGGTGCTTTCCCACAATGTCTGACCAGTTTGTGCAGAATTCTGATTGTCGGAGTGTAAAGGGAATATACTATACACCACTCATCCATATCTTTATGACCACCCACCTTCAATATTTCTCCCTTTGGCACCAATTTAGCCCTGACCCTTTGAGACATGGGCACCACTAGACCTCTGAAGGTATGCTCTTATATCTGTCACCAAGCCGTCAGTAGCAGATCCTTTTAAGTCCTGTAATTTGCGAGGTGGCACCTTTAATGGGACAGTCTTGTTTTTCCAGCACATCCTACAGATGCTTGATTGGTTTGAGATCTGAAGAATTTGGAGGCCCACCCAAAGCACCTTGCCCCCATCCCCACCCCCACAACCCTTGCATGGTCGTTGTGGGGGTCTGCAGTCGAGAGGCTTATCGGAATCTGTAAACCCCCTTTAACAAGGGGACCCCCAGATCCCAGGTACCCCCTATGTGAATTTGTAGGGCTACTATTTCACAAAAAAAAGTGTCAAAAATACTTAAAAAGACAGGATAAAAATGTCCCACAATGTCCATTCATCTATCGAGCTGCCCGATAAGCCGAAAAAAGAAAAGCAGAGCTGTTGCAGGTTTTTTTTTTCCGGTCCGTCGGGCGACGTGATAGATGAATGGTCATCGTGGAACATTTTTATTTTTACATTTTTTAATAAAGGACTTGTCCCAAAGTGTCTCTTTTTGACACTTTTTTTGTGAAATGGTATGGGTACAATGTACCCTTTACCAATTTACATGGGGGGGTGGGATCTGGGGGTCCCCTTGTTAAAGGGGGCTTCCAGATTCCAATAACCCCCCCCCCCCCCGTCTGCAGACCTCCACAACCACGGGGAAAGGGTTGTGGGGATGAGGCCCTTGTCACCATCAACATGGGGGCAAGGTGCTTTGGTGTGAGGGGTGCAGAACCCCCCTGTCCCAAAGCACCCATCCCACGCATTGAGGGTATGTGGCCTGGTACGGTTCAGGGGGGGAGGGGGCGCTCTCTCACCCCCCCCTCTTTTCCTGCAGCCTGCCAGGCTGCGATTTCGGATAAGGGTCTTGTATGGATTTCAGGGGGACCCCATGGCATTTTTTTTTGTTTTGTCTTTGTATATTTTGGTTCGGGGTTCCCCTTAATATCCTTAATATCCATAACAGACCCAAAGGGCCTGGTAATGGACTGGGGGAGAGCCCCGAGGGCTTTCACACTGGAGCGGTGCGCTAGCAGGACACAAAGTCCTGCTAGCAGCATCTTAGGAGCGGTGTGTATACTGCTCCTGCCCATTGAAACCAATGGGCACTGCAGCTATACCGCCGGCAAAGCGCCTCTGCAGTGGCGCTTTGCAGTGGTTTTAACCCTTTCTCGACCGCTCGCGCACAGGGGCGGGAAAGGGCCCTGCCGAATAGCGATGCAAAATTGAGGGTAAAGCGCCACTAAAAATTGTGGCGCTTTACCGCCAATGCCGCCCCGGCCCCAGTGTGAAAGGGGCCTTAGAACTGTAATTTTGCTGGGGGACTGTTCTAAACGTGAGGAAATTATACCACGTTACAGGCATAGTATAGACACCCCCCAGGCACAATATTAAAAGGAATATTTCATTTATATTGTTTCACTTTTAGGAATTAAAATTGCTACTCCCGGAAAAAGGTCAATTTTTGCATTGATACATGTCCCCTGGGGCAGGACCCAGGTCCCCAAATAACTTTTATCAAAATTCCAGGCATATAAGCCTTTAAAATGAGCACTTTTGATTTTTCATGTTCGTGTCCAATAGACTTTAACAGTGTCCACGCGTTCAAACGCATTTCTGGTGTGAACCAAATCGGGGGGTGTTCGGCTCATCGTTACAGACTAGGAACATATCTTTTATTGCATTAAAAGAAGGCTACAGATTAAAATGGTAACAATTAGGTTTGAAGGAAGATAAAAAAGGAGCCATCTGGTGGCCACAATTAGTTCTGCAAGTAGTGCATCGATTGTAGTGACTGCACAGCTGATTTGTGCTCTTTGTATCGGTCACTTTCCATTTCCTAAGACATAAGATGTGACCAGGACAACAAAAACATATTTTCAGGTAAATTTACAGCAGAACTCTCAAGGTTGGTACATTATAAAATGAGAAGTTTGTCTAACTATAAACCTTTTTATGTTGTTAGGGAGAACTGTCTTCATATGTATTAGAATGATCTCCGTGATCCTGACATTAGGAGGTTTATGTGTAGAGGAAATGATTATTACATGCTTAAATTCAGCAATATTTAAAGTAAATGTGTCAAAGTTTAGAATGATGAACCATCTGCTCTAATGATGGTTTTTCCTTTAAAGTAAAATTGGTCATAAATCAGTTTTTCTCTAAATGACCTCACATATGAAAGAACTACTTGGTGCTGCACAAACAATAAGTTTGCCTTCACAAGTCTGATCACATGCACTAGCAAAAGTTTATTGCGATAAAAAACAAAAATGAAGTGTTCATTCCAAAATTGGTCGGCTGCACCATACACTGCAAATTCATCTTAAAAATGGCGAGTGTCTCAACTGATCTGATTGTTCTCTTCAATTTGAGTCTGCAGATTATGTCAAAAGTGATCATAATGGTATTAAAACCAGTTGACAATTGGTAGATTCAATTAGATTAGCAAAACAATTTGGAACATTGAATTATTGGATGAATATTTGTGGGCAGCATAATTTAGTTTTTAACTAATTAGGATTCATCATAAATATTTACAATTTATTAAATTGCCCTTTACGTGGTTACAGCTGTGCCATATCACATCCATAGTGGTAATGGATCGGTTCTTGTAGTGGAGTATGTCTGGCCTTCAGAACATTGATCTAGGGCCAATTCACACCAGTGCATTTTAGATGCAGTACAATAGAAAAGATCCTGCCCACAGCATCTTTCATATGGTTCCATTAAAAGGCATCTTAAGCACAACATGTATACAACACAACGGCAGAGGTATGAACTTGCCCATGTGACTGTTGTACAGTGGAGGGGTGCAGATATTGGCCATCGGAGATCAATCGGAAAGAGATGATCAATCACAGATTACCCAACTGTTTCTGTTCTATTCATGAGGCAGGTTAGCAGACCAAGGTAATATTGTGTCCCATTTCATGAAAGGGATAAGTATTATACCATTGAATGTTTTTGTATGATGGGCCCCAGGACTGTATTTGCACCAAACATGAGCATTTCTTTACTGCACCTCTGCCAATGATCTTTTTTTACTACAGGAAAGTTCATACCCGCAATACTAAAATAACACCTAGGCCAGCCCTCAAAATTTACACTCGCCTGCTCGCATTTTGCGAGTGCATTTTAAAGGGCTGGCGAGTGTGGGCTGCCTGGGAGCAGGGGGGGCGAGTGAATATAGGGGAAGAGAGAGGAGAGTCGCGTCGCCGCTGCTGTCACCGCCGCATGGTTGTATGGAGCGTGGGGAACATAACAGCTTTCAATTCAATAGCTGTGTTCTCCGCCGTGCGTCGTCATATACAGCCCCTCCCCCTTGTCCGGGCACTTTGATAGACAGATCACCCATCCCAGGATTGGGCAGGTGATCTGTCTATCAAAGTTTCCCAGACAAGGGGGGAAGGGGCTGTATATGATGGCTTCCGGCGGGGAACACAGCTATTGAATTGAAAGCTGTTATGTTCCCCACGCTTTGAACAACCAGGCGGTGGCAGCTCTCCTCTCCTCTCTCTTACCCAACACAGGTAGGCTGCACTGGGTGCACAGGCTGCACTGGGGACACATGCAAGCTGCATTTTTGGTGCACGGATAAAGTTGTTGTTAATATTTTTATAACTTAATTTTGCATAAAGCATTTAAGTGTCATTTCATAAAATAATTTATGAGGGCGTGTCTAGGGGCAGGACATGGTAGGGGTTGGGCGGGGCAACTGGTGGTGAGTAACCCTTGAGGCCTGGCTGGTAGCTCAGGACTTGAAATTTTGAGCCCTGACCTAGGCTGTAGGAATATGGCACTTCTTCCCCTTCTCAAATCTTCTATTTTTTTTTTTTTTTTAGAACTGAATAAATAATATTTTTCCGTCCAGCAGTAAAGCACATGTCTGATATAAAAGTGTTCAGATATGTGATCAGCTTCACTGCCTTGCTAAATTAAGCATCATTTAGGCCCCTTTCACACGGGGCAGTGGAGGTGCGGTGACGGTATAGCGGCACAATTTTTTAGCGCTGCTATACTGTTGTATTTATTGCTATATTTGGCCACTAGCGGTGCAGTTTAAATCCCTGTTAGCGGCGGAAAAAGGTTAATCCCGCCCCCAATGCGCCTCTACAGGGCAGTATTATCGTGGTTTCCCATTGATTTCAATGGGAAGGAGCAGTATACGAGCGGTAAACACCCTGCTCCTATACCAATCCAAAGATGCGGCTAGCAGGACTTTTGGAGCGGTCCTGCTAGCGCACCGCTTCAGTGTGAAAGCCTTCGGGCTTTCACATTGAAGCCTGCAGGGCACGATTTTTTCAGGTGGTATAGCAGCGCTATTTTTAGTGCTAACCCGCCTGAAAAACGTGTCAGTGTAAAAAGGGGCCCTTTGCTAAAAAGTTGATATTTGGGTTTGTGATCACTGTTAGTTGTCAATAAAGTTACATGCTAAGGTTAAAGTGGAACCAAACCCTCTTATCCATCCTGACCTCTGTTCCATCTGCAGTTGTCATGGTGATGCACATGCGGTCAGTTTTTACACCAGCCATTTGATGGCTTGACAGTTTGGTTGAGAGTAGAAGCAACTGTGACAATTATCATTCACTGTATGCCTCGAATATAACGGTTTTAGTAATCAATCAAACTGATGTGTTTAGCTCAGCTTCAATATAGATAATGTCATTTAAATTGAACATCATCCCTTAAGGGCACTTTCACACAGAGGCGGTGCAGCCCAGTGTTTACCCGCACTTTTTCTGCGGGCTACCTGCGCGTTCCATAGACTTATATTCGATCTGGCAGTGTTGGACCCCTTTCACGCTGGAGGCGTTTTTCAGACGCTTTAATAAAATAAAATAAATAAAGCGCCTGAAAAAAGCCTCATCTGCAATCCCAGTGTGAAAGCCTGTGTGTTTTCACAGTGGGGCAAAAAAAGTCCTGCAAGCAGCTTCTTTGAGGCGCTTTAGGAGCGGTGTATACACCGCTCCTAAAGCACCCCCTCCCATTGGAATCAATGGGAAGTGCCTCGGTAGCGGCTCTTTGTGGACTCTTTTAATCCTTTATTCGGCCGCTAACGGGGGGTTAAACGCTACCTGCCAGTGCCTGAAAAACGCAGGTAAAGCACTTTACCAGCATTTTGCGGGCGCTGGCAGTGTGAAAGGACTCTTGGTGCTTTTTCTGGACTCGCACCAAAGTGCACTTTCAGAAAACTCCCGGATCTAATAGAAGTCTATGGCACATCACAGGTAATCAACACCAAAGATGCGCAAACATTGCGCTGCATCAGTGTGAAAGCGCCCTGAATCTCATTTCCTAAATTTTTGCATTGCCTTATTTTGCTGTTTTCACTCATTCCTGTTGTGATTGATTAAAAACAACATAAAAGTTAGCCTTTAGTTGTTTATTATACCCGATCACAAATCTGATAATGAATTCCCATTAATATGTCTTTTGCCATGAAAGACAACAAATAAAGTCTGTAAAGCAGTTGAGTGCCATACTTGGAGAAGCTCCTGATGATGTAGGGGTTAATGTGCATCTAGTGCATGTCTTGCTTCTGACTGTGCGCTCCAGACCTCCCGATTGTTGCCCCCCACCCCCCCACCTTTGTCCCCTTCTCTCGTATAAGGGGCTGCAAGTCCAGTGTAGCCGCAATGTCTGATATAATTGGATTCTGCATTCTAATCCATCTGTAAAGTATGCACTGATTAAATTAGCCTAATAGATATTATTTCTTACATGACTGCATAATTTTGTCCTGATTGGTTCTGTGCTTCTCTAACGAGCTGCCCAATTTCCTGCGCTCTCTCGATAATGCCGCAGAGATTCCTTGCAGCCTCTCGCACTGTTATTATCAGGGGAGGGGGGGAGGTGCTGGGCAGCCGAGAAATGTCTGCACACAAATGAGCCCCTCGCTTAGGCAGGTGTTGGCAAAGTGAGTGTTTTTTTTTAAAGAGTAGTAGAAACGTGGAGCTGCTGGTCAGCTGAAACAAAATAAATTAAAGTTGCAAAAAAAAAAAGGACATAAAAGTCTTCTTTGAAGCCAAATAGTTATGAGCTTTTCTAGCTCTGTCTGGGATGAGTAAGGCCGTGAATATATTTTGCATATAACTATGGACCCAGTGCTAACACATTCAGACCTGGCCAAGCTGGGGACAAGCTAGAACATTGCCATTTAGAATGCCATCCAAACAGCAAATGCAGTAGATGCTAACAGGTGTATGCCATGTATGGGCAGGCTGAATGTACCCAAGTTGATCGATCAACTCGGATGCAACCAGCCTGTCTGATTTGACATGAGATTATTGCCAACAGCTGTTGTAGCTGCTAGCGGTAATCACAGTGTTCTCCTGGCAGGAACGGTTTCCTAGGACGAGACTCCCCCTAACCAAAGGACACGGTAGCTCCACAGAATGGAATCAAGTGATGTTCTTTTCTGCAACCTGTGGTTGCAGGAAAGTAAATCAGTTCATCTATGGCTGGCTTAAGTCAGATTTAACCTGCGTGCATGTATTTTTATCGTCTTAAAAAGGAGTAAACACATTTTACAACAAACCCCCATTCATCTCTGTATCTGTAAGCTTTGTAGAGAAATTACATTTCATAATTCAAAATGCAGGCATTAAAATCTTAGCCTCTTTTTGTATGGAGAGCAGATTTTCGTCACCCTGGCAGGCAGTGGCATCTGCTGATCACACGCTATTATTTACAAGATAACCTCAGCCAATAGGGGTGCTTGCCCTCTAGTAACAAAGGACAGCTGGAGCCGTCTGCCTGCTAGCTCCTGCCGCCTTGCACCGTAAGTTACTTGGAGGCAGGCAGCTTCAGTGGAGTGTATGTGAATGTTACTACAAACATTTACATGCATACAGCTTCAAATAGCCAGAAAATACGTGTCTGCAGATGCGGGATTTGGGCATTTTTATTAAATGTAATCTGATACTGAAACTAATGTTAATGCTGCTGTAGCATATGGAGCTTTACTGCGGTGTGCATGAAGGCATTTGCTTTAATAGAGCTGTTTTCAAATCCATTATTAAAAAAAAAAATGGACAGATTTAAATGCGTCTGTGTGTATGAGGCATTGTGATGTTTGACAATCAATAACTCACATTAGAGTGTATGATACTCCAACAATTCTTATTTCTGATATGTGTCCGTGTTCCCATATACTTGTATGAAAAAGTATCCTATTCTCTTTGCATTGCTTCCTTTGTGTGAAATACTACCCTGCTTTCCTATTTCAAACTGACCACGCTAGACATGGAAGCACGTGTCAGTTTTCTTCTTTGCATTCTACTTGGGAGCACAGTCTGCCTGTACGCCAATGGCCAGACTTGTGCGGACACGCCCCCCTGCACAGCCAATCGTTGGGAAGATCAGTGTACTGCTGTTCTCTGCCTCCTGCTGACATGCCCATAATGTGAAGCATGTGCCCTGCAGTCCCTTTACTACATGGTGGCCCTTGATTTATTTTTTATTTTTTCCTGGCAGGTTTGCCTAAACTGAGCATGCAAACAGAGAGGCTGTAAAGAAATTAAAAGAGAAAGTTTATTTTACGTTGCAAAGCGATTTCTAACTTACTATAAATGTTAACTTTAGGCACACTGTTCCAGTATTCACAATGGGACCACAGTATGTGCATGCACCTCTTTAAAGTTATGTTTTTTTTGTTATAAATTTTACAATTTGTATAACCATTTTTTTTTTTGTATACCAGCTTGTAGGATACGCAAACAGCAGTCTTTGACACATTTTAAATGTGTCCGCTTTGTGATTTCCAGGCCTGTGCAAAGTGTTATCCTTTTGTGTGCAGCGTGCCTGCTTTATCTCATTGTCTGTGATCTGTAGCAGTCATTGAGCGTGAACATGTGTCAGAAGACCCCGACTATCTCATAATAAGGCTAATAGATTGGCTTTATTTAATCATCAATGATTCTGCTGTTCTCTGTGCTCCATAAAACATTTCGCAGGTTGGCAAAACACTGATCCTATTGATCAGGCACCTCTGGGATATTTATGTGCGGGGCCCCTGTTAGTACATAAATCCACAGATACCTCCCACCTTCCTGCATGCTCTGTAAGTGAGCTTCGCACTGCTGCAGGGCAAGCGGCTGAGTAGAGTCAGAAACACATCAATATTACACAGTCCCCGTACTTCTCCTACATGCCATCACTCTGCTTATGACAACTTTTCAGCTCAAATACTATCGGCGCAGATCAGTAAGCTGGAAACGTTCTCGTATGTAATTCTTTATTGTACTAAGAAACTTTGAAATATTTGTGTGTGTGAGTATATTTACAATATACTGTCTGTATATGCATGTAAAAAAAAATTGAAAATATATATATATATATATATATATATATATATATATATATATATATATATAATATATTTTATATATATATATATATATATATATATATATATATATATATATATATATATATATATATATATAATATATTTTATATATATTATATATATATATATATATATATATTTTTTTATATATATATATATATATATATATATATATATATATATATATATAATATGTGTGTGTGTGTGTGTATATATTTATTTATTTATATATATATAATCACAAATGAACACTTTTCCAGCCATACACTTTAAATTTCCTCCTGCTCACTGTAGCATGTACACCCCCACATCAATGCTATGCCCTCTCGACTTCCACCCTTAGCAACCCAGCCCAGTTTAGAAAGCATGCAGCCCCCAGTAGAGTTGCTGCTAAAGCACTTCCTGTGCCATAGACTAGGGTCTCCCCCTGCAGAGAAAGATTCCTCTATACATTGTCTTCATCTCCTCTTCCAGCTTCACTTCCTCTTTGCTGTAGGCAGGATAGGACTGGGGGCCACATTCCTTGCAGCTAGGACCACCGCCCCCCTTCTGTGAGAAGCCGCAGGTAAAGCCATTACATACATATGAAGCATTTACCACGTTATAGACATTGGTAACATATATAAGGCTATCCCTTAGTGTTACATCACTAAATCACTTAAATAAAAAAATTAAAAAAAAAGTGTTTAAAGAAATATAGTACACGTAGTACATACAAAATTGCTACATTTAGTATTTTTTACATACGTATATTTCTTTATACCGGAGTGAGTTAGCGTTGTATGTAGGGATGCATGGATACCGGTGTTGGTGCCGCTACCTAACATTTTCAGTACTCATACTCGTCAAAATGCTCTCAATACTGAAACTGATACTTTGCGGTATGATTTGTGTCAATACAAAATGAATAGGTGGTATTCGCACTACAAAGAGTCGCTTGTGATTTTAACAGGAATGTGGTGCAATTCATGTTCAAATCGCATGTGATTTAACCCACCACTCCTGTGTGTGTGTGTGTATAGAAAAGGAAAAGCGCCATCTAGTGGGCAACTTATTAAATATTAGAACTCACATTAAAGCGGTAGTAAACCACAAAAAAAACAACCACCTGCAAGACAACAGCATAATGTGCTAGTATGCATAGCATACTAGCGCGTTATAAAATGCCCTGCAGCGGCGCCCGGCCCCTGGCTGAGGGAGCTGACATGTTTCCCCTGCGTTTCCTCCAGGATCCCTGGCTCCAGCACTGTGGGTGGCCAGAGCTGCGGCAAGTTCCGGCAGGATACACCGGACCTGCAGAGCAGCTGACGTCTGCAGCTGCATGCAGGGTCCATATCTCTTAAACCATGCAGGAACTTCTGCTTTTTGATATCCTCCCTCCCCTCCGGTGTCGCATTTGCCACCTTTCAGGGGGGCAGGGAGACCAGATACCTGTCTAATACAGGTATTTGCTCCCACTTCTGGGCATAAATCAACACAGTGTCCGCGGAAATCTAGGCCATTTTTTTGGGGGGGGGGGCGGAACTCCGCTTTATATCGTGAGTTCTAACATTTTTAATAAACTGCCCACTAGATGGCGCTTTTTTCCTTTCTAAACACATACAAAGGAATGGTGGGGGAAACTGCATGCGATTCGGACAGGAATCTCACCGCATTCCTTTTCAGGACGCATTGGATTTTTTGCAGTGCAATTTGCGCCTATTCATTTTAAAATGACGCGAATCACACCACAAAGTATCGGTATAGGCGAGTAACTGACTGAAAGTATTGGTACTCGTACTCACCGATTAAAAAAAAAAAGGTATTGGTACTACTCTAGTTGTAAGACAAAGGGATAGCATTACATATGTCATCTGTTGAGGGGTTGTTTTACAGCAGATTTCACGGTATATACAGTGCTGTGAAAAAGTGTTTGCCCCCTTCTTGATTTTTTATTTTTATTTTGGAATATTTCTCACACTTAAATGATTCAGATCATCAAACTAATTTTATCACACAAAGATAACCTGAGTAAATCCAAGATGCACTTTTTAAATTATTATTTATTTTATTAAGGGAAAAAAGCTGTTCAAACTGGTGCTGCAATTAATGATTATTTTCATAATGGATTAGTTGACCGATTATTGTTTAGATTAATCGGTTAATAATCTTTTAAAAAAAAAAAGTGTGGCCATACAACGTCTTCCTTCAAAAAAAATTATAATTTTAAGAACGTTTGTTCGATGTTCTAATCGTCAGTTGGGTCAAATTGACCTTTGTTTTCAACCACAGTGATGGAGAATTTTATAAATAATAGAAAACTTCTTTGTCAAAGGATTTTTCTGTCCGTGTATGTGGTTTTCGTTCAGAAATTACATTGTATTTTAAAACTGATTGTTAAATGCAAGTGAAAATTTCAAACAACATTCTTTCCTTCAGCGAATGTACAAAGATTTTTCGTATTAATATAATATTAACAGTAGTGATTATTTGCTCTTTTTGTACTATAAAGGACAAATTTTAGTTTTTTAAGCCATTATGTTACTGGCCGATTAATCGATTATGAAAATAGTAATCAATTTCATAATCGATTAGTTTTCGATTAGTTGTTTCAGCCCTGGTTCAAACCTGCATGGCCCTGTGTGAAAAAGTAATTGCTCCCTCCCATGCTGAATCATAAATTAACTGTGATTAACCACAGTTTTTTTGGAAAGTGGAGTTACATTTCACTTGCCACACCCAGGCCTGATTACTGCCAGACCTGTTGAATCAAGAAATCACATAAATAGAAGCTGTCTGACAAAGTGAAGCACGCTAACAGATCACAAAAAGCCACACCAACGTGATGGTCTGGGCTGCTTTGCAGCTTCAGGACCTGGACGACTTACCATAATTGATGGAACCATGAATTCTGAGCTCTACCAGAATATCCGAAAGGATAATGTCCGGCAATCAGTTTGTGTGGCCTCAAGCTCATGTGCACTTGGGTTATGCAGCAGGGCAATGATCCGAAACACAACAGCAAGTCCACCTCCAAATGGTTCAAACAAAGCAAAATGTAGGTTTTGGAGTGGCCTAGTCAAAGCCCAGACTTAAATCCAATTGAGATGCTGTATCAGGACCTTACACAGGCCATCATGCTGCAAAACCCTCCCATGTGGCTGAATTAAAACACTCATGCAAAGAATAGTGGGCCAAAATTTCTCCACAGCGATATGCAAGACTCATTGCCAGTTATTGCAAACGCTTGATTGCAGTTGTTCGGGGGCACAACCAGTTATTAGGTTTAGGGAGCAATTACTTTTTCACATGAAGCCAGGCAGGTTTGGACAGTTTTTCCCCCTTGAATTAAACCATAATTTAAAAAACTGCAGTTTGTATTTTCTCTGGTTATCTTTGTGCAATAATAAAATTTGATTGATGATCCGAGTCATTTAAGTTTGACAAATGTGCAAAAAAAATTAAAATCATAAAGGGGGCAAACACTTTTTCACAGCTTTGTATATTATTTGACTTTGGGCTTTCTTCACTATTTAGAGGGGAGTGGTGGTTTGTATGATCTATATATACGATTTTTTTTTCTTATTGTTAGAATTTAGCCAAATCATATTGATCCATAAAGAATCATTGTTTTCTTCTATCACTAAACCTGGTCATTCTTTAGTTCTCAGAGTGCTGACAGACATAGGGACAAAAGGTCAGTAGTGGCAAATAGCCATGAATATTGCTGATAATTACACACTATATAGCAAGTACGGTATTTAATTGGCTAACTGATGCCAGCATTCCAGAAGTGGTATGACTGATGAATATCTTGTTATAATTAGCAGTGTAGGGATATCTGTAAAAGGCTAAGCTTATAATAGGTGCACATAATTATCAGAAGAGCTTTTTAGTGCTTTTAGAATATTTGACATTTGTTGAAAAAAAATTATGATAAAAGTACTTTTCCACATATAAAGCTGATTGAACTGCACAAGTTTTGTGCGTAGATTGGAGTGACCCTATACCTTCGATCTTTCTCTCCCCTTTCTCCTAAATATTTAATTTAAGGACAGGTAGAAATATGTAGCGCAATGTCTTGAGTCGCCGTATATTGCGATATGTGGTCGTATTCAGACTGACTGTTCATTGATTGGACCCATCATTGAAATGCATACTTTACTAGAAATGGCATGGCATATGTTACCATTTCCAGATACATTTTTGCTGAAATGAAATAAATTCTGAGCTGCCTTGTGTAACATAAAGCAAAGATAGCTTAGGTCGTATGGTTTCTGCCTACCAGTTGTCATTGCAGAGAGTCAGTAAGCCAACGTTGGGTTAAGAAGACTATTCCCATGTACAATAATAATTACATATTGCACATGGAGACTTTACCTTGCCCTTGTTCATATGCATAACTCAAGTAAACATTAAAGGGGCTGTAAACCTTTGTGTTTTTTCCCCTTGCACTTGCACCTTGCAGTGTCCGCCCCCCCCCCCCCCATTTTACTTACCTGAGCCCCGCATTTCCGTGGGCACAATTAATACGAAAAATCTTTGTACATTCGCTGAAGGAAAGAATGTTGTTTGAAATTTTCACTTGCATTTAACAATCAGTTTTAAAATTCAATGTAATTTCTAAACTCTCTTGGCTCTTCATTGGCTAAATTGAGAACAGCACAGCCATTGGCTCCCACTGCTGTCAATAAAATCCAATGCGGGCGGGGCAGGGCAGAGTCTTACACTTGGCGCCCGCAAGATAACCCCCTCTGGGACTCCAGAGGATGATTGGGGCCACTCTGTGCAAAACGAACTGCACAGTGAAGGTAAGTATGACGTGTTTTTTTTAACCACTACTATACAGGGCACTTATACACCTTCCCACCCAGACCAATTTTTAGCTTTCAGTGCTGTTGCACTTTGAATGACAATTGCCCGGTCATGCTACACTGTACTCAAACTAAATTTTAATCATTTTGTACCCACAAATAGAGCTTTCTTTTGGTGGTATTTGATAACCTCTGGGATTTTTATTTTCTGCAAAAAAATGTCCAAAAATTTTGAATAAAAAACGTTTTTTTTTTGGTTTCTGTTATAAAACATTGTAAATAAGTACGTTTTCTCCTTCACTGGTGGGCACTGATGGTACTGCACTGACGGGCACTGATAAGGCAGCACTGATGGGCACCGATGAGGTGGCACTAATGTGGTGGCATTGATGGGCACTGATGGGCGGCACTAATACGCGGCACTGATGGGCGGCACTAATACGCGGCACTGATGGGCGGCATGGATGGGCACCGATATGCAGCATGGAGGGGCACGGACAGGCGGCACAGATAGACATGCATAGGCACTGATAGGCGGCACGGATGGGCACTGATAGGCGGCACGGATGGGCACTGATAGGCGGCACTAAAATAGTAATGTATGTGTTGTACTAATGGATGCCAATCAGTGCCAAACAATGCCTGACAATCAGTGATGCCCATTGCGGGCACTGATTGGCATTCATTGCGGGCACTGATTGGCATCTATTATTTGTGTCATCCCTGGTGGTCTAGTGGGCATCCTCAGGGGGCCTGTGCTGATAATCGATCAGCACAATCCCCCCCTGTCAGAGGAGCAGCCGATCAGCTCTCCTCTACTCGCGTCTGACAGAGAGACGTGCGAGACTCTTTACCTAGATAACTAACTGCGGAGTGTCAGACTGACACCTTGCAACAACGATCGACGCGATGCGCGTCCTCGGGGGGCGCGCAGCGGCTCAATATCCTGAGGACGTCATAGGACATCCAGTCAGGTTATTGAAACCACTTTGCCGACGTCAATCTGTCATTGGCGGGCGGCAAGTGGTTAATGGGAACCTTTACAACCACTTTAAGCTGAATATAGATGGTTAGATAAATCAGCCAGTTCAGCAGGAACAACGCCAAATCCGAATCATCTATGGGCAGGCTGATTGCACCCAAGTCGATCCCTCGATCAACTTGGGTACAACCAGCATGACAGATTATTATATGCGATTATTGCCAGCGACTATAGCTGTTAGCAATAATCTCCGTGTTCTCCCTGCAGGAAAGGCTCAAAGTAGCTGTTCCTAGGTTGCATTCTGTTCCAATTTCCAAGGTGGCTTTACTTTTGTATCCAGTACCTGCCATCTAATTGTAAATTGACTTTTACAGGAACCTCCAAGCTTTGTGATTACTTACAATCAAATAAATTAGTATATAGCTGGGCCGCCTTTGTCTGATTTGCCATAAAAGCAGTTATGCAGCATTAATGTCATGCAATAACATCCTGCGTTGACACAAGTTGCTTTAAGGCAGGCAATTTTGTTTTCAAATGGGCCATCAGCGTGCTTCATTGCACGAAAAATCGCACCTGCTCTATTTTTGGCAGAGCACTGAACACACGGAGCAGTCACTTCTGTCTGTTGTGACGTGGTCTAGAACAGTGTTTCTCAATCTTTTTTTTTTTCAGTCAAAGCACCCTTGAAAACTATGGACAGTCTCTAGGCACCCCATTTTGAAATGTAAAAAACAAATTCTAATAGT
The DNA here is from genome assembly GCA_029574335.1 of Rana kukunoris. Lineage (NCBI taxonomy): Eukaryota > Metazoa > Chordata > Amphibia > Anura > Ranidae > Rana > Rana kukunoris. The sequence goes on along the minus strand of CM056054.1, from coordinate 165,162,860 downwards.
TTTGCATAGTGCAGCAACATCCACACATAGGACACCCAACCTTAGAGGTGATTTTATTCTTCCAAAACAAATACTTGCACACTGGTACTGACTAGTATTCCAATGTTTCTCTTCTCCCTCAATTTCTCTCCATCATTCAGTTAATGTCACCCCAGGGCTGAGGAAGAGGGGCCCCTGAGGGTCAAACAAGGCTGCTGTGTAGGCAGCAGACATCCTCCTTATTAACTGATGACGTCATTGATTGTTAGGAAGCCGGTGTCTAGAAAGTTGTATTGGTGCATAATGAAAACCAGTATCTTTGTGTAACTGTGAAAGTCAGTCGCCTGCTGACTTGTATACATTTTTTTATACATTGTTAGGCATTTTGCCAAGACACCCCTAAGAAACCTCAGGGTGCCCGGGCACCCTGGTCAAAAAAGGCTGGTCCAGTGTACATTCCTTTTTTTTTATTTATATTCTTACTGTGTGTGTTGAGGTACAATTCAGAATGCATGGCAACTCATATACACAACACGTTACCACCTGCATTATGTTGTGACCAAGCCCCTAGTAGTAGTGTTATGGGTTATTAAAGTGTTTGTCGGGGCCTAGGAATATTGTGATCCAAGCCATTTCTCTACACCCACCCCTGTAGTCACAGCAGTGCTTCCCCCTTTACACTAGTAAGGATACTAATTCTGCTACAATAAAGTGCAATTATAAATCAGAACTGTTACACTGGGTGCTTCTACCCTGGGGGGTTCCCATTTTCTTTGTGTAGCGGTCCTGCGTTCCTTCTCCAGTTTCATTCTGTAAGTAAGATAAAGGCTGCTTTACAATAGAGCAAATGTTTCTTCAATCTACCTGTGCAATTGATTGGCTAATGACCTGTGATTAAGGGAAGACTGGCAGCTCATTCACCTCACTTAGGTAAAAGTTTGAAAGAACACACTTGAAATCCTTTGATGGTCTTTATTGGATTGTCCCACAGGCCTTCCCACCTGCAGCGGCCTGTAATGTATCCATCGCTCCCGTGTGATGTGCTAACAGCTCATTGTGATTCCTTGCCAGGGAAGTTGTGGGGTCGCTCCTGGGTCGCTCTGCATGTACAGGAAACCGTGTAAGGATAATCCAGATTTACTCTCTGGAGAAACTGTTTACACAGAAGGATTAGAAGCAGATTAAAGCTAACCTGACACTAGATTACCTCCAGAAGTGTAAACACAGCCAGGGGTCTTGACATAGAGGCCTTCCCTTCTCAGCAGGAGCTCCACTAATAACAGAGAAAAGGATTAGCCCATCGACTACTGTTAGAAGAGAAATGAGTAATTGAATGGTAGAAGGCAGAAATGGTGACAGGGAGACCGCCACTGCTGGAACATGGTAGGAATTGGAGTTCTGAAATGTAAGACTGAGCCTGATGTTGGAAAACGCTTTGAAGATGTGCAGCTTGAAGACCGTTAATAGCAGTTCTATCTTAAACCGTGTGTAATACAAAAGCCTCAGCTGTGGGTGATTTTAAGTTACGTGAGCGAAAGCAAACTTTCCTGCTAACAATCGTGGATCTTGGTTTCCCTCAATTGATTGCTAAAAATTGCAGTAATCCAATCCTTTAAAGTTTATTTTGTCTGTATAGTTGTACAATGTACATATGACAATATAGTAAACAATGTAAAGGTAAATAATTTTTAGGAATTGTGAAAAAAAAATCAGACTGGGAACATATGTTTGACCCTCCTGGTTATGCGGCTGAAAGAAGGCCAATATAGTTTGGTCCTGATCTCTTTACAGTATATCCCTGCAGCTTGGACAGAAATCTTTTGTTTAGTTTGTGAAGTTTACCTTGTAGAACGTATAAGAAAGTGGTCTGAGTTTAAAAAGATGGATGCCTTTTTAGTTGCAAAACAAATTGCACTGACACGCTTTGCAGTGGCTTGAAGTGATATTAAAGTCTCCTTGTTTTTCATTTTTTATTATTTAAAAAAAAAATATATATATATATATATACTTACCCAGATACTCCTCTTCTCGGGTCCCCTGATGGCTCCCCTGGCCCCTCCCTCTTGCCAAGTGCTCCCAGAGCAAGCACCTTGCCCTGGGGGCACCCAAGCAGGCTTATTGCCAAGCCACAACCCTGTGTGTCCATTCACACACAGAGCCACAGCTCGGCCCCTCTCCCTTCCGCCCTTGATTGGCTCACTGACTGTGATTGACAGCAGCGAAAACAAATGACTGAGGCAGCACAATGGGAGCCAATGAGAAGTGAGATTCCCCGGCGAGCCGTGGCTCTCATGCACATCACTGGATTGAAATGGGGCTCAGGTAAGTGTTAGGGGAGGGGGTTGGAGGCGCTGCTGCATGCAAGGTTTTTTACCTTCATGCAGAGACGCATGAAGGGAAAACACCTTGAGCCTTTAGAACCACTTTAAAGGATATGTAAACCCAACATTTCATATTCCTGATATGTGCCTTCTGTACTATGTACTTGTATGGAAACATTTCCTGTTCTTTGTAGTGCTTCCTTTGTATGAAATCCCTGGTGTTCCTGTCGGTCCCTCTGCTTTCCTATTCAAAACTGACCACATTAAGTAGGACAGCACAATGTGGTCAGTTCTCTAGCTGTGCTGGAAACCCAGCCTGCTCTCTTTCAGTGATCAGACGTGTCCTGACAGGACAAGGTATTTTATATATTTATTTTTATATCTATACACAAATGTTTTGCCTTTCATTTCTATTTTATTTGAATGGGTTGTTTTACAAGGTGAGGGCTTACAATCACTTTAACACATGACATGACTCATTGAAAGTGCCTAATTTTTCAGTTTTGTCTGGGAAAAGGAAATAACGTATATTATGCTAGCAACTGAATTTTATAGTGTGTATCAATTTATTTTGCAGAAATTGGTGAGTACAATGGAATTACTCTAAATACCAGTTTGCTCACAGTATTTATTTTTTATACCATAATACACAGATCATCCATAACTTTATGACCACCCACCCAATATTTGCTGCCAAAACAGCCCTGACCTGTCGAGGCATGGGTATCGTTAGGTCTCTCATGGTATGCTGTTGTATCTGGTGCCAAGCCACCATCAGATCCTTTAAAGTTGTATAGTCAGACGTTTTTTTTAACTTAATGCATTCTGTGCATTAACATAAAAATCCTTCTTTGTGTGGCAGCCTCCCCAGTACCCCCTAATACTTACCTGAGCCCCATCTCTGTCCAGCAATGTCAACGAGTCAATCAGCTGTCTGAGACTCTCCCTCCTGATTGGCTGAGACACAACAGCAGCACCATTGGCTCCCATGGCTGTCAATCAAACTCAGCCAATCAGGAGAGAGAGGGGCGGGGCTGAATGGCAGCTCCGTCTCTGAATGGACACACGGGTCTGCAGCTCAGCTCTGGTGCCCCTATAGCAAGCTGCTTGCTGTGGCATCACGCGACAGGAGGGAGGGACTTGGAGCAGCAGAGTGACCCCAAAAAGGATGCTCCAGGCTGCCCTGTGCAAATCCACTGCACAGAGCAGGTAAGTATAGATCTGTTTTTGTTTTTTGTTTTTCATTTTTTTTTTTTTTTCATTTTTTTCTTTTTTTTTTTTAACAAGTCTTTACAATCACTTCAAGGCCTGTAAGTTACGAGGTGGTACCTCCATCTATCAGACTTGTTTTTCCAGCACATTCCACATATTCTTGATTGGACCGAGATCTGAAGAATTTGGGTTCCAGGTGAACACCTTAAACTTGTTGTGTTCCTCAAACCATTCTTGAACTTTTTTTGTAGTCTGTCGGGGTGTGTTATTCTGCTTAAAGATACCATTGCTATCAGGGAATACGGTTTCTATAAAGGAGTGTCAGCAACAATGTTTAGGCAAGTGGTACATGACAAGGAACATTCACAAAGATGATCGGACCCTAGGTTTCCCAATAGAACATTGACCAAGCATCACACTGTCTCCAACGGTTTGCCTTTTCTTCCATACTGCATATTTTTGTTTTTCTGGGTAAGTGATGCACATGTATCGGGCCATCCAAATGATGTAAAATAAGAAGTGATTAATCAGATCATGTCTCCTTCTTCTATTGCTCTGTGGGTCATTTCTGATGCTCACATGTCCTTTTGACTGTGGGCACAGGTCAGCATAGGCACCCTGATCAGTCGCAGCCCCATATATAGCAAGCTGCGATGCCCATTTTGAATTACTGTATTTATTAGCGTATAACACTCACTTTTTTACCCTGAAAATAGAGGGTAAACTGTGCCTGGTGCAGGGTGCTGTGGAAAGTTTTTTTCCTGAAACGTCCCGCTTAAAGTTAGGGTGCGTGTTATACGCCGATAAATACCGTACTTTCCTAATATATCCCACGACTTTCAGATGCCATTGTAACAAGATAATCTGTTATTCACTTTACCTGTCAGTGGTCATAAAGTTATGGCTGATTAGTGTAGGGGCACAATCTGAATGCTCTGACACTGGTACCACCCAGTTGCTTCAGAACACTTGGCTCTGCTAAGGCAAGCTCTCGTCTGAGAACTTTATTAAATTGTATGGTCACTTCTGCTGAGTTTACTAGTTGTTTCAGTGAATGGGAAAAGAGGGTGGAGCAGAGAGAATTTCACCAGCTTATCAGTGCAGGAACAATAACATTCCCTGCAGTTTCCTTAATTTGCCTGTTGAATGCTCTCCCACCCTTAGCATATTTGGGGGCCATTCACCAACCTGAGGCTGTCACTCCAGAAAATTGCCTGAATCGGGTAACAAATATTGATTTTATTTCATATTTATTATTAGACTTCTAAAAAATTGGTATACCCGAAGCTTTTTTATTTTTTGTTTTGGATTGGGCAGGGAGGTGTTATAAGGCAGCACATAGATTGTGCAAGTTTTTTTCCCAGGTTAAAGGAAAGAAAATTGCTTGATCATCCCATCAACGCAGTCAGCGTTTATGTGGGGGGGATCCCTCCCGCATCGCATCGCAATGATTACTGCTGGCAGCTATAGCCAGCAGTAGTGATCACCAAAAAAAATCCAATAGGCGTTTGAAATGGATCGACTTCAGTACAACCAGCCTGTCCATAGATGAATTGAATCTCGGCCGCTCCCTGCTGAACCGGCCAAGATTTGATCCATCTATGGCCAGCTTAACTTATATTTTTGTTGTCTGCATCTCACTGGGAAGACTTACCTTAATTTTTTGTCCTGGTGACGCAACTGGCAGTAATAGGAAATCTCATTATAGTAACCTGAATATTTGTCTCCATTGGAAGAATTCTTCGCTCCTCTTGCTCTTCTAACAAATCCTGGCCATGCACTAGTAGATTTTTAAATGAACATTTGTTCGATGTTTTCCAGTATATTGAATGATTGATCAATGTTGTTTTAAAGTACTTCAAAATGTGATGTGCTTTTAACATTTGATTTTCGATGAATGTATTTCCTGAACAAAAACCCCATTGGCTGTGGAAATGTATTTATTCAAGAAAAGATGTATTAGCTACTTTAAAAAAAAAATATTGCTGCAGTTGAAAACAAACATTGTTTGACCCAGCTAATGATTAGAATATCAAACAAGCCACTTTGAAACAAAAAAAAGAATGTATTTCTACTAGTGTAGTGTATTCCCAGTTTAAAAATTTGGATTAAAATGCTCACCAGGACACCGAGACTACAGTAAAAGAGGAAAGCTGTTCCCTTTCCCACTCTATCCAAAAAATAAAAAAATAATAAAAAAACTTCATGTAATCTGACTGCATAGTGTCATCACAGTGCTTGCATCTAACTATATATTTAGTTTACTTCCTGTTGTCTTATATTATCAGGGAAGAGAAGGAACGCTGGATTCGTGCAAAATATGAACAGAGGTTGTTTTTGGCTCCCCTGCCCTGCCGGGACTTGCCCTTAGGACAACAGTTACTGCGAGCCACAGCAGAGGAGGACCTGCGGACAGTGATCCTGCTCCTTGCCCATGGCTCCCGCGAGGAAGTGAATGAAACCTGTGGAGAAGGAGACAGACGTACATCCTTGCATCTAGCCTGTCGTAAGGGCAACGTGGTACTTGTGCAGCTGCTTATATGGGTGAGTTCAGAAATTATCCGGTTTCTAAGGTGTTACCCTAAAGGGTGGTCATCCACACCCAAACATGGAAGGGACCATACCTGATATGTAGAACCCTACTTTATCTTGGAAACCTGTCTGAACAGGCAGACTGTAAGGGTGAAATAGCCTTGTCTTATAGTGTATAGAAACCGTAATGATGAGAAAATCGGGTGTTGCCAATAGAAGACAGTCGGAGGTCTCATCTGATTTGCTAATCTGGGCCAAAGGAAGTATGAGAGAATGGCACAAACAAGTATGCAGCTCATAATGGTTAAATACTATTAAGAATTCCTGAATTCTATACTTGTTGCAGGTCAGTGACTGAAAGTATTGAAGCCAACACATTAGTGTGACAACCAGGCTATGACAATTAAACACGCAGCCTTACCCAGTACAGAGATATTCCAGCTCGCAGGACAGAAAATTAGCGCCAGGAGACTGAGAGTCATCTTGACTGTGGCAGGTTAACTGAGCATCAACAGATAAAGGAAGGAACACTGTTCACCAACCCAGTGCATATATATATGAATGAGTATGGACTTTGTGCTTCTCCAGACACACCCCCCAACATGCCTCTCACACTGGGGCTGTGATTAAGCCCACAGCGTGTGGGGCGCAACATGTCGGGCAGGGGGTGAGCTGTGTGCTTGGCTTTTTCTGTTGATGCCTCCACACCCCTGAATGGTTCAGGGGGTACCTGCTCACTTCACTTCAATTGGAGAACACACACCATCTGCTGTTGCAATTCTGACCTTTAAAAATATCAGTATCAGTTGCTACCACACCCACACAGGGATGTAACAGGGTTTTTTACTATGGTAGCTCTTCACAGAGGCAAAGTTCTTAATTTTCTATTTAGAGCATTCAGAGATTCAGCGTAATGATTTTTGCATTTTGTTTTAATGAAAGGAAAAATAGTGCAGGAAATATTTACATAAAATATATTATAAACGTGAGAAATACTTAAGTGGAGTTTGTCTGGTCTTAGATTCAGTGCAGAGCTTAGATCACTTGCAAAGTCCAGTCTGTTGAACAAGAGTCCCTGGCCCACTTAAAATTACTTAGCAGTTCCGATGGTAAAAACATGAGCTACACCTGCCAAATGCAGCCATCTTTTCTTGTCCCTTGATAGGGTGTCATAGAGGTCACTTCACCCAATCAAAGTGTCCAAGGGGTGTGGTGTAGGTGTGCTGGAGTATTTTATAATGCTCCAGCTGACGACTTTATGCAAAATGTACTTTTATGCTGTGATCCCAGTTTACTGGCTGGGATACTGTGCTTTTTTGCCTTTATTTGTACCTTATCTGGGGCTTCGTTCTGCTTTAATCCTGTATACCTTGTATAGTTATATCTTCAAAACAATAAACCTATTTGAAAGTGGAAATGCTCCAGCAGACACACCTGTGCTGCGAAGTATCCTGGACACATCTATATTTCTCACCAACAAGGTTTTACAATCTGAAAAAGATATTATTTAGCAGAATTAAATTAGTTAGATACCACATATTATATAGATCTTATATCTAGCATCACAGATGTGTGTTCCTGAGATATTTTGCAGAAGGGTAATGACGACCATTTCCATCAGGGCCTCTTATGACACATGGCCTTTCGGTAGTCATTGCAAACCCTAGCTAGTGAAGATTTGAAATACCTCAGATTTCGTCAAATGTGTCTTAACCTGGGTGTTTCATCAAATGTCACATTTCCTAAATGTCTACCACAGACATGAGATCTAAATCTTAAGTGTTTTGTTACTGACTTGAATTTTGGTGAAAAAAAAGGCGACACAATGTTCAATACTGCTCCCCTATTCTCTCCACATACAATAGTTTGGGGTTCGTTGGACCTCGCCATCATCCCTCACCTCTCTCATGTTTCTGTTGTGTTCTGTAAGAAGCTGCAGAAAAGCATGTAACATGTTTTTGCCGCGATTTATGTTTTGCGTCTTTTTATCTGCCCAACAAATTGTAAAAAAAAAAGGCATAAAGACACAAATTGCTTGTGCAAAAATGCACTGTAGCACACACCAATTGCAAACTACTTAGAAACCAATTGACTTCCAGGTTTTTTTTGTCAAAGCTTAACTGAATAAGCTGAAGTTAAAAGTTGATTGGCTACCATGCGCACCAGATTTTGCACACTCCAGTTTTAGTAAACCTACCCCATTAGGTGATGGCTGTTTATATGAGCCCCAGGGTAATGATTCTTGGTAGGTCCGATGACACAGATGATCACGATTGTTCCCTAAAGCTGGCCTTGCAGGTAGAGCTAAAAGATTGTGCAGTCAGATTGTAATGTCTATGGTGAGTTTAATATTTACGAAAATGATGTACTGTAAGTGCCTATTTTAACAGTTTGTTGAACATAAATTAAAGTTGGACATTCAGTACTGGGTACTTTACCTCCTTCCTGCCTAGGCCAATTTTCAGCTTTTAACACCATCACACTTTGAATGACAATTGTATGGTCATACAATACCGTACCCAAAAAATGTTTATCATTCTGTTCCTACAAATAGAGCTTTCTTTTGGTGGTATTTTATCACCACTGGGTTTTAAATATTTTGCTAAATAAATGAATAATAAAGATAAAAAAATCTTTGTTTCTGTTATAAAATGTTGTAAATAATATTTCTTCACCTATTATTAGCGCCCCCTTATTATACACCCCCCACATTGCTAAAGTTGTTTTCACACCACTTTAGGGGGACAGCTTCTTTAATATACTTATATTTTTATTACCATAGAGCGGAGTTCTCTATTTTTACTTTTTTTTTATATTTCTTCATGAGCTTGGGCCAAAATGTATTCTGATACATTTCTTTTGGGAAAATAACCCAAATCAGTGTATATTATTTTGTTTGTAGGAAAGTTATTGAGTCCACAAACATATCTGAACATTGATCAGTTCTAATGACCTATCTAATTTTCTTGAGGCCTGAAAACAGCAGGACAGTACAAATATCCCCCAAATTACCCGTCTTTAGAAAGTAGACAGTCCAGTGTCTTTATTAGGAGGACTGGCAAGTTTTTTTACGTTTTTTTTTGTTTGTTTTTTGGTCACAATTTTGCATACTTTTGCCAGTGCAGTACAGCGTTGTCATATAATGGGTGTGGCGGTGATCAAAAAAACTGGTGACAGTAAGAAAAAAAAATACATATATATATTTTTTTTTTTAACACACTGTGACCAGAGCAGTATAATGTTACCATAGTAGCACTGTACTACTCTGGGGAAGTGTTTCTTTTTTTTTTTTTTTTTTACAAATGATGTTTTCATATAGCAGTGAACTTCATTTCTATATGCAAGCATTTTATTGACCGAAATCGATTCATTCAGTTTGTTTTGTTGTGATTAGATGTGATTGGCCACAGCTGATCACATGGCACAGATGGGTCGTGATTGGCCCAGTCTGTATCATGTGATCACTGTGACCAATTACAGCTAGCAAAAATTGTATACAAGGAATGGCTTAGGCCTCTTTCACACAGACTCCGCAACTCATCGGGGGGATCGCTCTGTTAAACCACGCTGAGCAGGCGTTTGATAGTTTTGTCATTGCTCACTGTGCAGACTGCCCCCGCCTGTCCATTTTCATCCGATCCCATCTGCTGGACAGATGGTAAACGTATCGCCTTACATCTGTTTTGAGCAGCTCTTAGCGGATGGCAGCTGACAGATTTGCCTATCCATACAAGTCAATGGGGGGCTCTCTTGGATCTGCCTGAAAAACGAACATGTGGATCCGAGCGGGCTGATCGTGTGAAAGGGGCTTTAAATGGAAGCCATTCATTGTTTACAACTGTCGTGAGTGGTTACACCAGTCATATGGTACTGTACCGGCAGTGGCCCGGTACAGTGACCAGTCACCAGCTGTGTCTGGTGGATGCAGCTGGTGACCGATTACGCCGCTGCGTGGCCTGATCTGGGAGGACATCATTTGACATCCACCCGGATTCATGAGAGGTTTCTGCAGGCAGTAACAGGTTAATCAGCCTGTAACATGACCAATTTAGGGGGCTTCCTCCATTGTGCATAAACATACGATGCTAAACACTGTGGGCAAAGATATGAGTTAAAGTCAAATTATCCAGTTTAACAGGGTAATATGCAGGCCGTACTGTATATATTTGTATACAACAGGTAAAATACTTTCATTATGTATCCCAAGACACATACTTTGTGCATTCATAGTTCATTGCATTATGATCTGGTTTTATTTTTATATATAAACAAAATTATATATTTTCTTTCTCCCCAGTACGGTGTGGATGTGATGGCACGGGACTTCCATGGAAACACAGCGTTAGCGTACGCTAAACAAGCTGTCACCCCCGAGGTGCGAGAGCTCCTGTTGCAATATGGCTGCCCTGATGAACAGTTTGTGCTTATGGCCACACCAAACCTCTCCCGAAAAAACAACCGCAACAACAACAGCAACGCGGGAGGTGGAGGCCTCATGCCCACCCTAATCTAAAAAAAAAATCTTACGGAAAGGAGACAGACTCAAGCACCGCTCACTCCTCGCACTGCAAGGGGAGGAGTCAGGAATGGCATGGGAGGTGTAAAAGCACTGAGTGCACAGAACAAGGGGGAGAAGAGACTGAGCCTTCGCTGGCATTTTGGGAGGCAGGAAGAAAAAAAATAAAAAGGAAAGGAGGTAGAGAGCTGTCAGTTATATGCACATTTCACCTCTACCCCAGCAGAACACTTAGGCTCTGCTCTCATCTGACAAGCACTGCTCCACATAAATCACACGCAGGCACTGAGTTTGTCAGGTTTGAGGCTCCAATGATGCTATGTGTCAAATCACTTGGAGCTAATCTGTCCTCAGAGAATGCTGGCTTCATTACACTTGTATAGTTGAGTTCCCTCAGCCTGTACCGCTGTTTAATAGGACATGATTACTCATCATGTAGAAGGGAGCATATTAGCTGAGGAGGAAGCTCTCTCCACGCTCCGCTGATTACAGGGATGTGATTGCAATATTCTTACAAGAATCATATTAGGAGAGACATTCTAGGCCCCATCTTCAGATTCCTTGTCATAATCTCGCTGCGCTTTAAAGCGTATGTTCCTCTAAATGTAACCCCTCAAAAATATAGGAATAAAAAAAAATTATTCCGTAAATGCATTTTCAGGGTGAGGTTAGTCCAGCTGTTTGCTGCATCATCATGCATTGTGAGATTTTATATATATATAAATATATACATATTTTTTTTTTTAATTTACAGAAATTATTTATTTTATGAAACTATTGCCAGGCACCTGAGTCACCACTGTCACTTGGCTCCATTCCTGTATTGCGCCCACCCCACCCCCTACAACTGTGCATCTGGGTCATTTCAACTAGCTGATATGCAAAAGATAAAAAAAAAAATCATCATAATTGAGGTGGTTATATGGTTGAGTGCATTTTTTTTTCTTCCTTAAAGGCTTACATAAGAGACACTAATTAGGATTAGTTACTGCACTAAGGGAGAGGGAACATATTTTTCAGGGAGAGCTCTGTATACAGAATGCCTGCTCTAAAGATCAGGGCATCAAGATAAGGGCATCAAGATAAGGGCTGGGTGTATATGCATGTACAGAGCTGTGTATATTCATGTGCAATGCACACTGCACATAGTATTGTACAGAACACTGTCTTATTGAATTTGTATAACATGTGACTGTTGGTGGATATAGCCCAAAAAAGGGCACTCTTCACCATGCGCTTTATAGTTTTTCTGGCTAGACTGATTAATATAGAGAGCATTTAATGAGATAGGGTCCTGTAGAAGAAATGCACTACACTCATTTAAATGTCATTGACCGGAGTTATGTAAATATGCCCAGGGATGGACCTGATTAAATATTTATTGCTGGTACATATCCCTTGCAAGCAAGGTTATGAAATCTCATGCTTGGCATTTGCATCCACAAGTAAAAATGTTAGTTTTGACATTCATAAAACACATCAAATAACAGTTCAGTGCAACAGTGTAATTTACTGTTCAGTACATAGAAATACGAATGTAAAACTAGAGTAGACTTTCAAACATTTTGTCTGTTGCTTTTTTTTTTATTGGCAGATCAAAAGCCAATAAATATGCTATACTGGATGGAGCATATAGGGCTGCCAATACTTGCAATGCTGAACATAGAATTATGGGAAATGTAGTTTAGAAATGGGAGGTGAGGTCTTTGACTACCGTTGTCTTCGACCATTTCCAGGTGAACGTAACCTTCCAGCTGTAGAGCTATAATAATTGTTTATGAAAAAAAACAGCAATTGTACTCTATAGTGGTATTATTAAAGCATTTCAGCTCATTTAGGTCTCATGCACGTAAGCACCTATATGAGCGCTCAATGTGCATTGCTAATATGTGACCAGCACTGGTGTATTGTATGATATTTCTAAAGGCCTAGTACAGACCGCAAAGAAAACATCAAAACTATAGCTTCATTCCTGTCATTGATTTGTCCAGACAAACCTTATAACTGTAGTAAGCGTACCTAATCTCAGACATGTTACATTGGATATTCTCACTGTGTGTGTGTGATGCAGAAAATCCTAGTGTCCACTTAGTAGTGAAGTTGGAAAAGAGCAATTGAAGCGTATCTAAACCCAAAAATAAAAATGTATATTGCAGCTTACCAGTCCTTAGATAATGTGGCTGCATTCGTTTTTTTTATGGTCACCTGGTAATCCTGCAAGTAACACACTTCCTGTCCCTGGGTGGCTACGCTCACTCTTCCACCATATCTGTGGAAGGAGCCATAGCCGCACTACAAAATTGTCTGAACTTGCTGAAAATGTTCTTTGCCTGAAAAATCAAAACAAATGCAATCCCCACCTCTAATGACTGGTAAGCTGCAGTATGTTACATCTTTGTCTTTAAGTTTAGTTATTTTTAAGATTTAAAGTTAATCGTTAACTAAAACAATAAGAATACAATTGTGTAGCAACAAATTTGCAATTTTTCTAGATGTCTTTTGGCTCTTTATGGGGCTGCAAATGATTTGTTCATCCTTTTTTTTTTTTTAAAAGACTAAATGCACAAAGTATGGGTACCCCAAATTATCAGATAGTTTTTCCATTCTTTTGACAACATTCAGTTTGCAGACTTTAAGATTTGATACTGTCTTTTGGAGCTTTGCCTTATGAGGGTTGAGCTACTTTACGCTAGTGGACTGGGGAGGGATAATAAAGCCACTCGCCAATCAACCACCAGTTTTCAGTACTTTCTGCCTGACATGTTCAGTAGGACAGTGCGAAGAGCAATGATGATTACTATTATACGGAATTTATATAGCGGCAAACGTTCACACAGCGCTTTACAAAATGAGGGCAGACAGTAAAGTTACAATACAATTTAAATACAGGGGGAATCAGAGGGCTCTGCTTATTAGAGCTTACAATCTATATGATGTACAAAGTACATACAGTCACCAGTAGTAACTAATCAGAATTATTTTGTACACTTAGATTAGTTATTAATTTCAGATTGGTTCTTTTGGACTAATTTACTTTGTACATCCTTATTGCTCCTTGTACTGTCTTGGTTAAATGTCTGCTAATGTGCAGTTTAGGTCCCCTATAAAAGATAAGCTTATTTGATATGTAGTGTAGTCTGCAGGTTGTGCCTATACTGGCTTCCTATACTTGGTAGGTTTTAAAAACGTAACAGATCTTGGTGTTGGACTAAATGTTGCCTTGTGCTTTTGTTTTAACACTACGTTCTTTCTAATATTTGATTTTTTCAAATATATTCTACACACTACGTATATTTAGGAAAATGAATAGAAAATCTCAAGCAACCTGTGGGGGGTGAAAAATATCTAAAATGGCACCTGAGAGTCACGGCAAACAGGCAGCTTTGCAGCTTCTTCTCCCCAAAATGGTTTCCTGAGACCCCAAGATCTGGTTCTTTCTATAATGCAATTACTGACCAAACGTGCTGGTCACTTGGGCTGGCCCTGACCTTTCTGCATTATTCTTTAGTGTATGCCTATCATTGTGACATGTAGGTTTACTAGCTAATTTTGAGGTATCCAAGAAGCAGAAGTCATTGCCTAAAACAACGACCAGGAATGTTGGTTGGTAGTTGCATTCTGTAGTACCATTGGATTTTGAGGCCTCGGTACACTCAACGGAAGAGCAGAAGTGACTTGCAAGCATCTGGGGTACCTAATAATAAAGTATACCTAAATGCATTTTTTTTTAGGATTTGGACAGAGTGGTGAGGGGTTAGAACAATGGTCTGTTTTTTTATTTTTTTTTATTGTGGTCTGTGCCCCTAGTAGTGAGATGCACTCTTTCTAATTGTCCTGATCACCAATGTTGCCAGTGATGAAAGTGAGGGTAATTATGGAATTGACATCAAAACAGGAATAGAGGGAAAATCTTCCAATAGGGTCACGTCTTCCCTATCATAATATATTATTTCTCTCACATTGGAAAGATATCCTCCCACGTCATGTCCTTCCCACTTGTTCCGCCTACAGGGCAGTAAGTAAAGGGAAATCTTCCTAATGACACATAGATAGCAAAAGAAAACTAAAAGAAATTTTCACCATTGCCTATTCTATCCAGAGTTGGAAAAAAATAAGTTTTAGCTTTAGATATAATTTAAGGGCCATTTAAGGAAAGTGGAACAGATATACTTTAAAGAGCCAAATGAGGAAGAGCCTTTAGTCCAATAAATACATTGCCAAAATATCACAAATGATCTGTTCGGTATATAAATATGACAAACTCCCTAAATAGTTTAATAGTAATTAATAATAGGCAAGTGATATACTAAATTTTGCAGTCTAGGGTTCTCCAGTGAAATTGGTGCAGAATGCGGAGCAGAAAGGGATCAATGGAAGGATTTACTCACACTACACAGCCTAATTCCAGACCTCCACACCTCCCCACTGTATTTCAGCTTTATTCAGCTGTACTTAGCACTTTTGTTTGGGGGGGATTTAAAAAAATAATAATTCACAACCTTGGAAGCTGGCATTGCAAAAATTTCCTCCTGAATATCTTATTATAGACGATTCCCATGAACAGTCAAGGGACATATTGGACGAAGCATGCTAGGACATATCAGTGATCAATAAACTAGAGAAACCGGTCTGAAGAAGGAGAGGGGCCAATTAGCCATACAATTGATGGCATCCTAGGACTTACCAATTTCTCCTCAAAAAAACATCTCCACTATTGACAATTATGATGGCGTATCTGGCTCAGAATCGGACTCTTACATTTGCAGATTTGTTCTGCAAGGTGAAATTCTACACTACCGAAGAAAATAATTATCTTTATTTATCAAGCAAATGTTTGCCTACAGCCCTTTCCAGTCTAACCAGCGCTTCCAAATTGTGGCACAGAGATGCCTATCGCCATGGAGCCTGAGTGATTACGTTTTCTGAATGGAGTGTGTGAGTACTACAGTAAAAGGGAATGTGTGTCCCGACGTTTAGAAGACTTGGGAGATGCGTACGGTGTGTTACCATTTTCCTTCGGCAGAGGGTCTAGCTTCAAAACATCCACCCCATGAACTTTAGACGGGGCCACGTTTATTTAATTTTTTTATGTCCTGATCGGATGTGGAGCCAGATCCTGCCCAGTTGAGTAGTGTGTATCTTATTTCCGATCACCACTCTGTATCACCTTTGTTCCCAAGGTGGATCCTACGGAGTTCTCGTTTTTATTTTTTTGGTGTCTATTGATTATGTTGTCTAAGTTATACAGAATTCTTTTGTATCGTGTCTTATTAGAGGATGCAAAATGTATGTAAAATAAAAAAGGACAAAAAATATTTGAATAGAAAGAAAATGTGTTGATTGATTTTTGGAATACCGGTACATTTATCATTAACATTTCTTTACAGACATTGGCCAATATTTTTATTACAGCCCTTTTGTGACATACCAATATTTAAAGTTTTGTGTGTTATTTTATATTACATCCGCTATTGCTTGTACATTACATTACTGTTGGCAAAAATGGCCTGGGACCTTATTTAGAAAAGTGTCTTTAGTAAAAAACAATCTATTGCAACTGATTAAGCATTCAGATTCCAAACATCATTTTACTGTGCTAGTGTCTATTTAGAGGACATATTGTGGGTAACTATGTCATTACTTAAAAAATTATACACATACTATAATTAAGGAAAATGTGCTTTCCCTTACTAGTTTATACCCTAACCAAATATAATAAGGCCGGCCATTGGCTCAGGGTATAAGCTAGTGGGTTCAGCAAAGAAAATCGCTCCATCCCCACATCAACAGTCTGGAGAATCCCTCCTGGGGAGCCATTGTGTTCACAGCCGCTGGCAATAATCGCATGTAGAATCCAACAGGCTGGTTGTACCCAAGTTGATCAATCAATTTGGATACATTCAGCCAGCATGGTTAGAATCTTGCAGATTCCCACCGAACACCGATTTACTCACCGCCTCCTGCCCCAGTTGCTTCATCAGAGCCAAAGAAAAAAAAACAGGGCTTCCAGGTATGGAGGAGGCTGGGACCTCTTCTCATAATGAAGTGCTCAGGCCGGACAGGCAATGGCCAGACCCAGACACTGGCAAGTAAGGAGGAGGATAAAGTAATCAACGTTCTATAAGCTCTGACAACCATTGGACGTAGAGTTTGCTCAGGGCTTGACTGCTAGAGTATTGGAAAACCACAGCAAAGACAAGTGTAACTGGGTCCAGTGGTGGACTTTAAAGAGACTGTCACTTTCCCAATTCAGGGAAACCTTGGGCCACTGTGGGTAGGAAGATGTGAAAAACATGACCTGAAGGTACCATCAACAGGGCCAACAAACCATTTAAAACGAAACTCCAGTCAAACAGCATACAGGTATGTTTAGAGATTTACAGGCTAAAGCATTTGTAATTTTGGCCAGCTGTTTTTGTGACACACACCTCTGCTAGTCATAAGATCACTTTGCTAATTTCTAATTTAGCATTACTGCTGGGGTCACAGGGCAGAGGTAATGATGCTGAGTCACGGTCCAATAAGAAGGCAAAGACATTGCTGAACCAGGAAGAATTGTTTATTTTAAATGGCATTGCTTAATTGTACATTAAGAGAAATCGGATGAGTAATTCAGGTACGTATGGTTATGCTGCTACCTGTAAGGTCAGCCTAGTACAAACCCAATCACTCCAATAATGCTCCAGTTTTTTGCTAATATTACAGAACAGACATCTCTGCTCACACAGAAGTAAATCCTTTATAACAGTGACAAGTTATTAACCCTTGCTGCCTGTAGTGTATTAAGGTTTTGCGCTGCCCTAGGCCCCTTTCTATTTAAGACTCGCACTGAAATTTTGCGAGTGGGAACACTAGTTCTGAGGGCCTGGGGGGGGGCGTAATGGATTCCCTTAATTTGCATAGATTTCCTCTCACTTCCTGTTTGGCTATGGGGCAGGAAGTGAAGGGAAATCTCTGCAATGGGACAAAGATGGTAAAAAAATTAACTGACGGGCTATAACCCTACCTTACTCTATCCAAAGTGAAAAAAAAAGTGTTGCCTACAGTTTCCAATAGTGCAGCAGAAAATATATAGCACAGTGAGGAAGGTTTGTGGTCCAGGATGATAGGACAGTGTCAAAATTAGAAGCAGCGCTTCTAAAATTAAGAATGCTGGCCGATTTATGGGGGCGCTAGACTAATTTGCCTCTCAGCCCAGTCCGCCCCATAAGACTGACACTACACTAACAGTGTAGCGCAAGCCGGCGCAGACTCTTTTCGTGCTACTCCCCTGAAAAGTGCTGCCCTGGGCCTTGTTGGCCTAGGCCAGGATACAGCCTTGCTTGCTGCTCCCACAGAGTTTGGTCCCTCACTTAGTTTGGCAGATCATTGGTGCAAGGGTATCAGTCCTGCAGGCTTTGCCGGCTTATTACCTATGACAGTTCTGGGGGAGAGGGGTTTGCAGTGTACCACCAAAAGAAGCTGATGCCAATAGCCCAAGACTATTTTCCCCTGCCTGAGCCGCAACAAGAGTCCTCCTTAACCCTTTTAGGAGTAAATCCTGCTATTTTCTATCCAGGGAGGAATTCTTTGCTGCTATGTGTGAGTTTATGGGGAAAATATCAACCATGTTCACTGTCTCAGAAGGCAGAGTACCCATACATGCACCCAGAGACCGAGAAGAGTTCCTTTCCTATATCCAAGACAAAGCCCGGAACTCAGATCTGCCATAAATCCTGAACTCCCAAATCCTCCAAACCAATGAGCAACTCTTCACAATAAGGGGGCATCCCACATGTCAGAGTTTCTGTCGGGTAGCTGTTGGCCTTTAACACTAACTGGTTTGGGTCAAGAATGTGGTACCCAGGGTCTACAAGCTAAATTTCAAACTCTGCTTCACTTAATGTTTTCAAGCCTGCCAATGTCCCCGGAAAGACTAGCAGAACTCTTTGCTGCTCTGGTGCAGCTCTTCTCTCACGGGACATCTTTCCAAAAAAGGTAAGGTTCCAAGCAAAGCAAAATGTGGCATTCTCACCACTATATATCTAAAGTTTCTCAAAAGCTTATTTTTAGGTGCAAATATTCCTCATGGAATCTTCCAGGTCAGTAATTGCGTCCTTTCATCTGGGAGACCTTAAAAATACCTATTTACATGTCCGCCTCTTTCTGATGCATCAACGCTTTCTGTGATTTGCCATGGACTATCAATGTTATCAATTTGTTTACCTTTCCTTTGGCCTAAACACTGCAGCTCAGGTTTTAATACTAGTACAAGATTATAGTCCCTATACTTGGCCTGCTTTGCTCTTGGGGCATTCCTATAGCGGGATACCTGGATGACCTCCTACTAAGGGAACCCTCGGCAAAGGGGTGTATTCGCCCTATCCTGGATCTAAAGCTTCTCAACACCTTTCTTAGAATACAAAAATTCCACATGTTCAGTCATTGCTTCCCTCCATCCAGGGAACTTTCTGGCCTTTGTGGACGTCAGAAATGCCAACTTGCATGACCCTATTTTTTCAACATATTAATGCTCCCTTCTATTGAACACTCAACTTTACAAATTTGTTTTACTGCACCTTGGGTTTTTGGGCTAGCACAAGGTTTTCTTTAGGAACAAGCCCTTGTTTCTTCCTTTCACCTTCACCAGGATATCGTTTTCCATCTGTGTCCTACTCCACAATATCCAGGGAGATTATTTTCCACCTCCTGGATGTGGTATGTGCTGCTCTTTCTGCTACAGTTATATCATCTGATGACAGCTTTGGCCATAGGGTCCTTCAGGAGGCTTTATGAGCCCCTTTAGTTAGTCTGTTATTTACGTGGCCGTTAGATTATTTTTTTTGTGTGTTGCGTGTAACCTGTCGTCCCGTGTTTCTTAAGGTAGAATTAGGAAAAGGGTCTTTCCGTCAAAAGTTTTCTTTTCTAGTAGTGACCTTGAACTTTGGTTTACCAATAAAATTCTATTCAGGCAGATATTCCTAAAGATGAATTCCAGGCATGGTATATTTTTACATAGTCCAGCTTTGACCAATGTAGATGTATATACACCTGGGCAATGCCCTTGAAAGCTGGAATTCACTGAAGTAAAGCAACCCCCTCTTGTTGGACTAGAGACTATGGGATATGTAGTGTATATAGAGCAGTGCACATGACCAAAAGAAAGAGAAGTGAGCTTATGGAGTATCTTAAAAGCAGGGAGAAAAACCTAAATCATTTCATTAAAAATAGATTACAGGACATGGATATATGGGTTATTTTTGGTGAATATGGTTATTGTTCATTGTCACTTAAAGGAACACAGGTTCTTCCCCTCTGTTTCTATGATGCACTCCTGCTTTTGTTTTGCTACAAAACTGGCCCATGACGGGAGTGGGAGAGCTTATACTAGGCTGTCCTTGCAGCTTTGTTTGCCCGTGTCCAATCTCCTGAAGGTAGCACCGTAACTGTGTAACTGAATTACTCATCCTGTGGGTCTGCACCAAGAAAAGGATTTTATGGTAAGTCAGAAATCCTCGTTTCATTAGTCCAGCTGTGCAGTGTGAAAAGCCTGTGAATATCAGAAGACTGGCTGCACAGAATTAAAAAAAAAATTTGCAGGCAAAACGGTAAACTACATATATTTTAGCTGTGCATTATACGGTTTGCCAAAGTTTCACTTTATTTACACTTGCATCTAAAAGACCTATTTTCATAGCTTAAAATTAACCCTCCTTTCCTTTACAGCCAGCTGCCATCTTAGCCTGGTTCTGCATGATCAGAGTGCATCCAGGAAGTATTCACAGTGCTTTTTCCACATTTTATATTACAGCCTTATTCCAAAATGCATTAAATTCATAATTTTCCTCAAAATTCTACAAACAATACCACATAATGATGAAGTAAAATAAGTTTGTTTGAAGGCTTTACAAATTTATATAAAAAAAAAAAAAAAACATTTTTTATAAGTATTCACAGCCATGAAACTCATCATTGAGCTGTTGCAACTTGATTGGATTCCACCTGTGGAGTTCAGTTGATTGTACATGATTTGGAAAGTCACACACCTGTCTATATGAGGTCCCACAGTTAAAAGTGCATGTCAGAGCACAAACCAAGCCATGAAGTTCAAGGAAATGTCTGTAGACCTCTGAGACAGGATTGTATCAATGCACAGATTTGGGGAAGGGTACAGAAACATTTCTGCAACATTGAAGGTCCCAATGAGCACAATGGCCTCCATCATACGTAAATAGAAGAAATTGGAACCACCAGGACTCTTCCTAAAGCGGCCTGCCCAGCCAAACTGAGCAATCAAGGGAGAAGGGCCTTAGTCAGGGAGGTGATCAAGAATCTGATGGTCACTCTGACAGAGCTCCAGCATTTTTCTGTGGAGAGAGGAGAAGCTTCCAGAAGAACAACCATCTCTGCAGCACTTCACCAATCCGGCCTGTATGGTAGAGTGACCAGACGGAAGCCACTCCTCAGTGAAAGGCACATGACGGCCCACCTAGAGTTTGCCAAAAGGCACCTGAAGGACTCTCAGACCATGAGAAAAAAAATTCTCTGGTCTGATGAAACAAAGATTGAATTCTGACTTGAATTGCAAGCATCATGTCTGAAGGAAACCAGGCACCACTCATTACCTGCCCGATACCATCCCTACAGTGAATCATGGTGGAGCACTCTGGAACTCAGGCTTCGTACGCACGACTGAGGAACTCGTCGGGCGAAACACATCGTTTTCCTCGTCGAGTTCCTTGTTCAGCTGTCGAGGAACTCGACGAGCCAATTTTCTCCATTCCCGTCGAGGAAAAAGAGAACATGCTCTCTTTTTGGCTCGTCGAGTTTCTCGACAGTTTCCTCGTCGAATAATGTACACACGACCGGTTTCCTCGGCAAAACACGTCTCCCAACAAGTTTCTTGCTGGATTCTGCAGTGGAAACCGGTCGTGTGTACGAGGCCTCATACTGGGGTGAAGGTTCACCTTCCAACAGGACAACGACCCTAAGCACACAGCCAAGATAACAAAGGTGTGTCTACAGGACAACTCTGTGAATGTTCTTGAGTAGCCTAGATTTAAACCCTTTTGAACATCTCTGGAGAGGTCTGAAAAAGGCTGTGCACCAACGCTCCATATCCAACCAGATGGTGCTTGAGAGGTCCTGCAAAGGAGAATAGGAGAAACTGCCCAAAAATAGGTGTCCCAGGCTTGTAGCATCATACTTAGCCCTGGTTCACACTGGGCTGCGGGAGTGAAGCCGTGCGAGTTCAGCTGAACTCGCACGATTTCACTCCTGCTGGCAGTCCCGATTTCAGCCGCAATTTAAGAGACATCTGTGCAGGTATCTGTGCAGGTTTCTGCACAGATGTCAATGTAAATCGCGTCCTGAAATCGCAAAAAGTAGTACAGGAACTACTTTTTGAAATCGGTGCAGCGCCGCTGATGCGGCGTCGCACCGATTAGGATGGTGTCATTGCTGGGAAATCGCATCTCAAATCGTGCCCAGCGTGAACCAGGGCTCAAAAGGACTTGAGGCTGTAATTGGTGCCAAAGGTGCTTCAACAAAGTATTGAGCAAAGGCTGTGTATGTACAGGTGTTCATGTTTTTTTGTTTTTTTTAAATGTGAAGATTTCAAACAAACTCCTTTCATATTGTCATTATGGGGTATAGTTTGTAGAATTTTTAAAGAAAAGTATGAATTTAATCCATTTTAGAATAAGGCTGCAAAATAACAAAATGTGGAAAAAGTGAAGAGCTGTAAATACTTTCTGGGTGCACTGTATGACACCAGCAATTTGATGGCTTGACAGTTCAGTTGAGAATACAAGCAATTGTTGGTTATCATTCATGGCATGCTTTGAACATAACTGTTTAGGGAAACTGGTACATTGATTGGCTTAGTTCTACTTTAACCACTTGTCGACCGCCTAACGTCCAAAGAAGTCCTTGGCTTTGTAGTGGTACATCTGAATGATGCCTGCAGCTACAGGCGCAATTCAGTTATTGCTGTTTTTAGCTGGCGATTCCCTACACCATAAGAATGATCATAGCAGCTGTTCCACCGTTTTATCGTTCTTACGGGCAACGGGAACGTCCCCTTGCTTCTGCCGACTCACCTGTGCAATTGATGAGTCGGAGAACGGATCCACTGGCCCCGGTTCTTGACCATAGAGGTTTCCGGCGGACCAGATAGTCGCCAGAGTCTCTATGATCATCGGAGGCCGGCCGTGGTGTTATGACGTCACGCCCGGCCTCTGCATTCAAAAAACGGTGCCACTTCGGCTAGGAATCGGTGATCGTTTTTTATTTTCATTTTAGGCTTCCCAGCCTAGAGGTGAGATGTGGGGTTTTATTGACACCATTTCTCACTGTAAAGAGGTCCGATCGTGTCATATTCCTATTACAAGGGATGTTTACATTATTTGTAATAGGAATAAAAGTGATAAAAATTGCATTTTCTTTTTTTAAAGTGTGAAAATAAAAAAATCGAAGTAAAATGAGCAATACATTTTTTTATTTTTTAGTGCCCCTGTCCCCGTGTGCTCGCACGCAATAGCGAACGCATAGGTAGTTTCCGACCACATATAAATATCATAATTCTCAGCATAACAGCACCTTTTAAAAAAAAAAAAAAATTGGGCTAACTTTACTAATTTTTTTTTTTTATTAATTGGAATGTATTTTTTTCCCCAAAAAAATGCGTTTTAAAGGCTGCTGCACAATTACAGTGTGATATAAAATATTGCAATGTTCGCCATTTTATTCTCTAGGTTCTTTGCTAAAAACAATGTATAATGTTTGAGAGTTCTAAGTAATTTTCTAGCAAAAAAATACTGATTTTAACTTGTAAGCAACAAGCTCATCCTTTTGATCTAAAAGAACCGAATGATGCAATGTTTCTTTTTATCTCTCAGCACTGTGTTGTGATAAACTTTGCCAGCTTTATTTTTTTCTTTTCTTTGGCAGCTCTGAGCAGAGAACAGCTCATCATTTGTTACATGAATCGTGGAAATCGAGGTCGCAATTTTTTTTTAATGATTAATCATGCAGCTCTATCCCAGAGGTGATTAAAGGGTTCTGTAGATCCTCTATGGCCTTGGAGGACCGGAGTAACGTCCCTTCCGGTCCAGGCTGGAAGTAAACTTTTTTTGTTGTTTTTATAGGTAAAGGAGAGATTTGGGGTATTTTTGACCCCAAATTTCTTCATAAAGAAGACCTGTCATCCTTATTTTTATTACAATGGATATTTACATTGCTTGCATTAGGAATACAAGTGATAAAAAAAAAAAACATTAAAAGGAACGGTGTAAAAATAACATTTAAAAGTAAAATAAGAAAAAAAATGAAAGTGCCCCCATCCCTCCGTGCTCGCATGCAGAAACTAATGCATATGTAAACGGTATTCGCACCACACATGTGAGGTATCACCGCAAACTTTAGAGCAAGAGCAATATTTCTAGCACTAGACTTCCTCTAATGCTGCGTACACACGGTCGTTTTTTGCGATGAAAAAAAACGACGTTTTCTGTGAAGTAAAAAACGAAGTTTTTGAAACGTCACTTTTCAAAGACAATTTTGCATACACACCATCGTTTTTTCACAAAAAGCGAGGTTACGTTCACTACTCTTTTCCATTGAAGCTCGCTTCATAACTAGCTTCTGGGCATGCGCGGGTTGAAAAACGTTGTTTTAAAAGACGTTTTTGCTACACACGGTGACTTTTTGTGAAACAAAAAACGACGTTTTGAAAAACGACACAAAAAATTCAAGCATGTTGGAATTTTTTTTTGGTCGTTTTTATGAAGACAAAAAACGACGTTTTGCCCACACACGATCAATTTAAATTACGTTTTAAAAAACGTCGTTTTTTTTCATCGCAAAAAACGACCGTGTGTACGCGGCATTACTCTAAACAGGTGACATGTAAAGGCATTTAAAGTAACGCCTATAGAGATTTTTAATCCCCGTAGTTTAATGTCATTTCACAAGTGTGGGCAATCATAAAACATTCACATTCTAGGTATCTATTTACTCAGTGTAACATCATCTTTCACATTTTACAAAAAAAATTAGGGTATATATATATTTTTTTATTTTTATTCATTAAAGTGTATTTTTTCAAAGGAAATGTTTGTTTGCAAAACAACTGGGGGAATACCATGTGACATAAAAAGATGCAACAATTACAATTTTATTACTTAGGGTCTTTGCTAAAAGAAATATATATAATATTTGGGGGTTATAAGTAATTTTCTAGCAAAAAAAAACTTGTAAACAAAAAGTGCCAAAAAAAGCCCCCCCCCCCAAAAAAGGGAATACTATAAAAACGAATTCTTTGAAACTAAACAAAAATCATCAGTGCCAAACAGAGGAACACCAAGCTTAGACTTCACTAGATGTCGCTCACATCAAAGCACTTATAAGAAGTCAATATAGACTTCTAGAGGCAAGAGAGAAATGTTAAAGAAAGATGAGAGAGATGGTTTACTGCCAATTTACACTTTATTTTTTTTAATTGTTATAACATGAACAATAGTTCTTTCTGACAATCAGATATAAGCTTACTTTAAAAAAGCTTTCATATTGTAAGGTCCTGCCTGTCTGTTGGTTGTCTCTTTCCACAACTTCCTGGATTCCCAGCATACTTTGCAGGTTCCCCTCTGCTGATTACGTTCAATTTTAATGGACTACATATCCCATGGTACCTTGCCTGCAAGCAGTGATCCCTGTACTGCCTCTGCCTCCTGAAACTCCTCTCAGCACCTCTGTAGATCAGAAGGCAGGCTCTGTGAAATGTGTGACACAGCAGTGCCTACTCATAGTGAATACGTGTCACAGAATTCAAGGAAGGTAATCTGTGGGGATCTTCACAATGTAAGTTTACAAACTTCAAGAACATTCAGACTGATAGGAGTAGATTAGAAATAACTCAAATACGATGTGGAAATATCTGATTTTACATTTTGACGATAGAACAGTGGTGGCTGGTGCTCCATATTTTTTTTTGGGGAGTGACCAAACAAACCACCCCCCGTTCGATCGCTCTGGCCGTCAGTCAAAATCCTTAAAGGGGTTGTAAAGGTACAAGTTTTTTTACCTTCATGCATCCTATGCATGAAGGTAAAAAAACATCTAGCAGCACCGGCCCCCCCCGAGCCCCCGTTGTACTTACCTGACCGTTCAAATCTCCCGGGCGCGTCCACGTCGTCCTCTTCGGTTCCCAGCCTGGCCGTTGATTGGCTAGGCTGGGTGGATTGATAGCAGCGCAGCCATTGGCTAGCACTGCTGTCAATCAGGGCGGATGACGCGGCGCGCTGGGGGGCGGAGCCGAGTGATACAGTCGGCGGCTACGGCCGCCGCTGTATCACGGGAGCGCGCTCGCAAAAGCTTTCCTCCATGCGAGCGCCCTCGCATGAAGAAGGAAAGCTTTTGTGAGGAGGAGTCCAGACAGCCACCGAGGGACCCCAGAAGACAGGTTTCCGGGCCACTCTGTGCAAAACGAACTGCACAGTGGAGGTAAGTATCACATGTTTGTTATTTAAAAAAAAAAAAATCCCTGACTTTAGTGACCCTTTAACCCCCCTTATCGATTGGTCAATTGGCAAACCAACCCCCGCAGGCAGCTTTGGCGGCTTCTTCCTGCGTCTCCTCCTTGGTCCTGCCAATACAATCAGTTCTCTTCACGGCCAATTGGCTCTTAAGACCCGCTTCCTGATTGGCTGGGAGAAAAAGCAGGAAGACAATAGCGAATATTAATTTGCTAATGTCACACAACTTAGTGGGCTCAGGGCTCTGCGCCCTGAGCCTACCCTTTTTTGGATCTTCAAAAAAAAAATTGGAATCCATGTGTCCGGTGCCCTGCATGTAGATTAGGGGTCGGGCGCATGGATTGGGGGGTGCCCCTAATGGAGCGGTTGCCACTGCTATAGATACACTTTAAATAATTTCCTAGCCCTAATATTTATTTAATGAATGACCACTTGTGATTGTTCGGCCAGTTTTTCTTAGGCCTGTTTGCACGTTTCCATCAGTCAGAAGGCAGCGAGTGTATTACATGCTCTGAAAACCCAGTTATTCCCGACCAAGGCTGGGGATCACTGATCCTAGCAGCTTGCTCTCTAATCTTCTAGAAAAGCTGGGGGCTGACAGAACAATGCTCAGATAAAAGTGGAGAATGGAAATACTAGAGGACAAAATATGAAAGAGAAGAGCAAGGGAACGAGATAAAGATGGTGCGAGCGAAAGGGCTGGAAGGAGACAGCAGGACCATGAGAGAGGTGACGGGAGAGATTATTTTAGGATAAATATACAGTGAGAAAAAAGAGAAGAGAGTACCAGCAGTCTAGAAGATAGAGAGGAAACAAGAGTGATGTCGGAGAAATCATTTAAATGCTTTGACTTCACAAATGTTACTTTGCAAAATGAGAGCGAAAGACAAGTCGATTTATCTTCGCTATTCCTCATTTAGAGAAGTCCTTTATCAATCCCAAATTAACAATTTTCTCTTTAAAATCTGAGGTGATTCTTCTTCCCTCGCGAGCGCTCAACTGCAGCGTTATGAGTTATCGGAGGAATTGCAGCTGCTCGTCCTGTCCATTAAATGCACTATTGACGAGTGCATTAAAAACTAACAGCAGCTTAATAGTGGAAATGACGGATCCTCTGCAGACATCGATTCTCCTGGTAAAATACAGTGCTCGGGGAAGGTGGGAACTGAGTCACTGCTCCCACATTTATCTGCCTGTCTTTAGTGCCGCCAATTTCCACACGTTACATGAAACGGGGCCAGCTGTGTGAAGTCAGCTAATCCCACTGAGCGTCCCTCTCTCATGAGAGAGGGCAGAAAATCACAGCAGGATCAATTATTTCACGGTCATGGTGCAAAATTTACAAGTCCGTGTCGCGTCTGCTCGCAGGAGAAAGGGCAGGCACTAATAGGCCAGAATATCGGAAACCAAAAAAACAATGTAGCGCTGTCTTTTTTATTAATTGCACTTTGGTT
Source organism: Rana kukunoris (assembly GCA_029574335.1). Classification (NCBI taxonomy): domain Eukaryota; kingdom Metazoa; phylum Chordata; class Amphibia; order Anura; family Ranidae; genus Rana; species Rana kukunoris. The sequence continues at coordinate 165,135,334 of CM056054.1, read as the reverse complement.
TATTAAAGTGGATGTAAACCCAATTACAAAAATGTAATATCAAAAGTCATTTTCAATATTTGAAAATCTGCTTTTAGTAGAATAATACCCAATGATCTTGGCATTAAGGCTTTTGTTCAGGCACTTCCTGTTAGAGGGTGACAACACACTTATTCCTGGCTATCAATTGTGCTTCTGCATTAATTACCGTATTTATCAGTGTATAGCATGCACTTTTTTCCCCTGAAAATAGGGGGAAATCGTGGGTGCATGTTATGTCGATACCTCGCTGCCTTGGAGGGGAAGGGGTGGGCGAACGCTGCTGGATTACACAGAGCCAGGAACTCCTCTGTACTCGGCAGCTCACAATCACATACTGTCCCGCCTCCCGCACAGCTCCTAAAATAGACGTTACATGTTCCAGCATTGGGCCAATGTTCTGTCTTTAATAGGAGCCGTGCCAGAAGGGAAAACTGTGTGTGACTGCGAGCGCAGAGTACACAGGAGTTCCCGGCTCTGTGTCATCTGGCACAAGTGAGGCTGCATTGATTGACAAAGGCAAGGCTGCAGATGGGCACTGAGCAGGCTGCAATGATGGGCAAGGCTGCAGATGGGCACTGAGCAGGCTTAAATGGCGAGGCTGCAGATGGGCGCTGATCAGGCTGCAGGTGGGCACTGATCAGGCTGCAATGGTGAGGCTACAGATGGGCACTGATCAGGCTGCATTAATGGGCAATGGTGAGGCTGCAGATGGGCACTGAGTAGGCTGCATTAATGGGACATGGTGAGGCTGCAGATGGGCACTGATCAGGCTGCATTGATGGGCACTGACCCTTATTTTGCTTCAAAGTAAATTTTTTAAATGTTATGGTTTCTTCCTGAAATTTCCCTCCTAAAATTGCGTGTTATATGTCTGCACAAGTTATGCGTCAATAAAGGTACTTATACAGCACCGTCAGTTTATGTCAGCACTTTACATATATATTGTGCATTTACATCAGTTCCTGCCCTCAACGAGCTCACAATCTAAGACAATTAACCTACCAGCATATCTTAGGAGCGGGGGAGAAAACCAGAGTACCCAGAGGCTTCACCAGAACCTTCAGGGCCCTGGTGCAAGAAACCATGAAGGGCCGCCCTGGCCCCCGTCTGGGGCCCTTCCCACTGATTCTGAACCCTTTACTCCCATCATGGAACCCTTTATTATGGTCCAGCAGCGGGCCCCATACCTACCAACCAGGGGTCCCCCCACGTTGGAACGGCAAAGCACAGTCACAAGTGCGACCTTTGCCACCGCAATAGTTTTGTCACTGGTATCAGTTTTTTTATTTTTGCTTATGTTGTTTTCAACTATTTTACATATTTTTTTTATTTTTTTTACAATTTTTTATTTTTATTTTGTAAAAACAAATTAGGACCCCCATTGTGGGGCTGTGGTAAAATATCAGGGGTCTAAACAGACCTTTGATGTTTCACCTTTGAGACAGAGAAAGGAGATTTAGAACACCTTAGTTTCCACCTCTGCAGCCTCAGCAGCACACAGTGAATAAACAGGAATGGCTCTGTACAGAGCTTCCTGTTCATTCACAAACTGACGCATAGTAAACATAGTGGAAGGGGACCGCACACAGTGGTCTGGGGCAGCAGGACAGGGATAGGGAGTTGGCAGGGGTGGCATGTAGGGGAACTAATTTCCTTTGTGCAGCGCTGAATGTCTGCAGGAAGGTGATGCGGAGAAGCAGGCATTCAGCAGCTGCCTGGTGGGATCAGTTCCTCTACATGCTGTCACCCTTTCTATCCAGTGGGGACCACATGGGCCCCCTGAAGCATGGGGCAGGGTTGCAATCACAACCTCTGTATGTATGCTCCTGCTTAAAGGAAACCTGCAAACTCCAGGCAGGTAGTTTGAAAAAGGGGGAGACCAACTAGATAGAGACAGCAAAGCTGCTTGACACTAAACTGGTCTAAACTATATCGATCGATATGGGTTTGGTTGGGATTTTCAAGGTACTTGTAGAGAGACGTATATCATATAAAAATAGGTTTATTACAAAAAGAACAATACATCAATAATAAAAAGATGGGACAGGCCCCACAGTTCGGACACAGTAAGGTGTTTGTTAAGATGACACAAAACAAAGCAAAACCGTATTGGTCAGATGCGTGGAGCCAATCTGCGACCTCGACCGGTTTCGCGGTTGATACCGCTTCTTCAGGAGGATATGGGATGGCAGATGGCCCGGAATGAGCAGACAACAATCGCGGCCCCCCAAAAAACAAAGAACACAAATGGCTCGCGCCGGGGAAGCTGACAAAAGCTCCAAAAAAGGTTTAAATGTTAATTACAATATACTGGGGAAGAAAGGCAGCATCACAAACTAATAGGCGCAGGTAGCAGCCTATGAGGTATGAGGAGAGCCAATAGTGCTGGTAAGCAGATAACTCGTTGTGATGGCCGGTATGTGTCCCCAGGGAGAGCCTGTCATATCTCCCTGGGGACACATACCGGCCATCACAACGAGTTATCTGCTTACCAGCGCTATTGGCTCTCCTCATACCTCATAGGCTGCTACCTGCGCCTATTAGTTTGTGATGCTGCCTTTCTTCCCCAGTATATTGTAATTAACATTTAAACCTTTTTTGGAGCTTTTGTCAGCTTCCCCGGCGCGAGCCATTTGTGTTCTTTGTTTTTTGGGGGGCCGCGATTGTTGTCTGCTCATTCCGGGCCATCTGCCATCCCATATCCTCCTGAAGAAGCGGTATCAACCGCGAAACCGGTCGAGGTCGCAGATTGGCTCCACGCATCTGACCAATACGGTTTTGCTTTGTTTTGTGTCATCTTAACAAACACCTTACTGTGTCCGAACTGTGAGGCCTGTCTCATCTTTTTATTATTGATGTATTGTTCTTTTTGTAATAAACCTATTTTTATATGATATACGTCTCTCTACAAGTACCTTGAAAATCCCAACCAAACCCATATCGATCGATATAGTTTAGACCAGTTTAGTGTCAAGCAGCTTTGCTGTCTCTATCTAGTTGGTCTCCCCCTTTTTCAAACATTCCGGGATGCTGGTACATTTTAAATTTATTGTTCTAAATCGAATAACTGAGACTATACTCTCCCATTTTCACTCCAGGCAGGTAGTGTTGTAGTTGATATATGAACATTGTCATTCAGTGGACACAACAGTTGTCTGTTTCAACACACATGACACAGCAATGGCCAGCTTTTGTCACCACAAGGAAACCTGCCCTGAGAAATGGACCAGAAGTAGCTGCAAAGAGACTGCATGAGATTATTTGCACTGTAATACATTAAAAAAGCTTGAAAATTTAATTAATAAAAAAAAAAGTTGGATACTCAGTTGTTTACATTTCTTAGGATAACAAATCCTTTAAAATAAATAAATTCCCATAACAATTCACTAAATTGTCTGAATACTGTTTATAATTTTGGAATTGACATAATAACCCCCAGAATTGATTGTGGCCTTTGGAAGGTATAAAAGTGAATGTAACCAATGAAATCTAAACTTGAACAGTGGCAGCATTGCATGTCCCTGCAGCATGTATAACATGACACAGAGCCCCTAGTTCAGTGGAACCTTGGATTACAAGCATAATCTGTTCCAGGAGAATGCTTGTAACCCAAAATACTCGCATATCAAAGCGAGTTTCCCCATAGAAGTCAATGGAAACTAAAATAATTTGTTCCACATTGACTTCTATGCCACGCAATACCGCATGTGGCCAGAGGTGGGGGGCGCCATATTTTTAACGATAGACACAGAATATCAATTGAAAATCCTGAAAAAAACACATGATAGAATTGTTATAAATTGAGTAAAACATGACTTAGTACTTAGGGAGAAACCCTTGTTGGTAAGCACAGTGGTAAGAAGTTTCTTGTAGTTACCAGGTTTGTACAAATTTTAGGAGGGATTTTGGTCCACTCTTCTTTACAGATCTTTCTCTAAAATATTAAGGTTTCTTGGCTGTCACTTGGCAACTCGTAGTTTCTGCTCCCTCAATAAATTCTTTATAGGATTAAAGTCTGGAGATTGGCCAGGCCACTCCATGACCTTAATATGCTTCTTCTTGAGCCATTCCTTTGTTGGCGGTAGGTTTTGGGTCATTGTCATGCTGAAAGACCAATCAACGACCCATCTTCAGTGTTCTGGCTGAGAGAAGAAGGTTCTCATTCAAGATTTTACAATACATTGCCCCGTCCATTGGCCCCTTTATGCAGCAAAGTGGGACTGTGCCTTTAGCAGTGAAATAGTCCCAAAACATGTTTCTCCAGTCATCTTCCAGGACAGCACACCTGAGATGATGGTCCCACCTGACAGGAAACACAATCAACAACAGAGTTTAAAAGGCCCCACCCTTCCCTCTGTCCCTCAGTTATTGATTGTGTTTCCCACAGGATGGCAGTGAAACATTTTTTTTTTTTTATTGAATATTTATTTTATTTATTTATTTTTTTGTGGGCCAAAGTCTGGGACTAAGGTCCTTTTTACCCCCCCCAAATTGCCTAAACCTCTTGCTACCAGTGGTGGATGCAGAACAGGCAGGACTTCTGAGTCCTAAAAGAGGGGGGGGGGCTTCCTTTTAAAGACTCAGGGGGAGCATTGCAGCATAGAGGAGTGCCGGATTCAGGCAGTTTTCCTCAGAAATGTAGGTCTCCCCCTGAACTTTCTAGAGGCATAGGAAGCAGTGGGGCTGTCTTATTCCTCTAGGGACCTATCTACCTCTCCCCTCACATACCTGACGGTGGCGGATGGCATGTGGAACGGCTCAGTTACCCCCACGGGGGGGGGCGCATTCCCCGGGTACTATCCGGATAGTACCAACAGCGGAGGCTATGAGGCCGGGTATCCGTTCGGATTTTTCAGCCTGTGCATGATCCGCTTGCCAAAGTGCGCGCGTGTGACGTCACTTCTGCGCGCCGGATACAGCAAAATGGCGCGGGTCGCGCGGTATGTTTAAACCGCCAAACAAGCTGAGGAGCCTTTTTGGAGCGGAGGTCCAGGATCCAGTGCCCTTCCCTATCCAAGCGATACCTCCGGTGGTGGAGCAGCTGCAGAGGTATGGAGAAGGAGGATGGATCAACCCAGGCAGCTCCAGAAGTCGCTACAAGGGGTGAGTGACTCTGCTGTTTTGGGGCGGGGGGGAAAGAGTGTTTGGGGTGGCCCTATTCCTTTCCCCCCCCCCCCATACATTGAGCATTAGCATGGTGGCATTAAGGGTCTCTTTTTATGCTCATGTTTTTCAGAATCTGAAAGCCCTGCCCAGGAGACAACCAGTAGGTCCCAGGGAAAGGTCACCAGCAAGTCTAAACGCTGTGGCAATTGTGGTGACAAGCTTCCACAGTCCCATTCTAAGCCTTTCTGCTTTAAATGTTTGTACAAACTAGCAGGCAAAGAAACAGCTCAGACTATGAAGGAGTGCCGAGCATTGCAATCTGAAATGCTTGCCGCCCTTCAGTCCTTTAAATCAGTAGTAGGAAAGAGAGAGGAAACTCCAGTAGACAGGGAGAGCTCCCCTTCTCTAACAGCTACCCCGTCAAGCATTGCGGGTTCCCAGCCGACTCTGGTCGATTCTGATGAAGAACCAGAAGCATCAGCCCAAAGTTCTCCAGAAGAAGGAGAGGAGTCAGACCAGGATAGCTTATGTGAGGTGCGACCCGGGGGACATCTCTTCGCAGCAGAGGACGTGGAGGATCTTCTCGGGGCTATTTATACCTCTGAGGATATTCAGCCACCACCTACACAGATCTCAGCACAGGACAAACTGTACAGGGGGCTGGCAAAGACACAGGCCAAATCCTTCCCAGTACACCAATCCCTTAAAGATATCATCTTAAGGGAATGGAAAGAACCTGAGCGCAAGGTTTTTAAAACTCAAAACTTGGAAGCGCAGGTGTCCCTTTAAAGTCAAGGAAGAGGAAAGATTTTTTAAAGTTCTGCGTCTGGATGCTTCGTTAACTCAGGTATCCAAGCGCTCGGATCTGTCCTTTGAAGATTCAGGGAATATACAGGATCCCATGGACAAGAAATCAGAAATCTTACTTCGTAGGGCCTGGGACGCCAATGCTGCTGCTATGAGTCCAGCATTGGCCTCCGCCTGTGTCGCCAGAAACGCAAACTCATGGGTTCATAGGTTGTTAGACCATGTGGCACAAAAGAGTAAATCTAAGGAGGTGTTAGATTCTCTGGAGCTTGTCGGTAAGGCAGTGGCCTTTTTGGCAGATGCTGCAGTGGAGACAGTGAGAACTACCGCCAAGTCAGCAGCTCTTCTGAATTCAGCTAGAAGAGCCATTTGGGTAAAGACGTGGGATGGGGATTTCACATCCAAGTCTCGTCTTTGTGGTATTCCCTTTGAGGGATCCCTACTTTTTGGTTCTGACTTAGAACAAGTTCTAGCTCGTTCCACAGAAAAAGGCAAAAAATTCCCTGCAAAATTCAAACAAGATAAAAGCAAGAAATTTTTTCGAGGCCCCCCTTCAAAAAACTTCAAGGGAAAGAGGGAACCTAAGAAAAAGTGGGGGTATGGTAAAGGTAAAGAAAAAAGGGGGATCCTTTTTTCCGGACCTGCTACTTCCAACAAAGAAGCCAAATGACGCCAGCATAAAGGTTGGCGGAAGGCTCAGGTGGTTTATCCCAGAGTGGGAGAAGATCACTCAGAGTCCCTACATTTTAAGTCTAATAAGGGAAGGATACAGCTTGGAGTTTGTGTCTCCCCCGCCCCCAAACTTTATCTTGACTCAGCTTCCCAAAGATTCATCAAAAGCAAGGGGCCTTTTGGAGAGTGTCCAGCATCTGGCGGAACAGCAGGTCATCATTCCTGTCCCAATAGACCAAATTGGCCAGGGATTTTATTCCCATATATTTGTGGTACCAAAACCTTCCGGAAAATTCCGTCTGATTATAAATCTGAGGAATCTAAACCAGTATCTGGTTTACAAAAGATTCAGGATGGAGAGCATTTACACAGTCAGAAGACACCTCCAGGAGGGAGTCTTCATGATTACCCTGGATCTAAAGGATGCTTACCTGCATGTTCCCATTTCCCAGAAACATCAGAAATTCCTGAGTTTTGCAGTACAGACGAGGCAGGGTGTCCGTCACTGGCAATTCAAGGCTCTCCCCTTCGGCCTGGCGGCCAGTCCAAGGATTTTTACCAAGGTCCTGGCCAAGGTGGTGTCTTTCTTACACCTCCAGGGTATAGCCTTGATTCCATATCTGGACGACATGCTGATTTACAGTCCGGTCTTGGAACAGGTCCAGGTAGACCGAGACAAGGTGGTGGCCACACTAGAATGTCTAGGGTGGTTGATCAGCAAAGAAAAATCCTCCCTAGAACCCACTCAGTCCAAGGTGTTCCTAGGGTACCGGGTGGACTCAGTGAACCAAAGGATGTTTCTACCCCTAGAAAAGATCACCAGACTACAAGGAGCAGTGTCAGCTCTACTTGGTTCCAGAGAGGCCTCTCTGAGGACTGTGATGAGAGTACTGGGGCTCATGTCATCTTGCATTCCAGCGGTTCACTGGGCCCAATTAAATTCCTGGAAACTCCAGGGATTCCTTCTCTCCTCCTGGGACGGGAGAAGAGAATCCCTGGACTTAACAGTGTCCCTCTCAGAAGAGGCAAAAAACTCCCTAAACTGGTGGCTCAGCACAGACAACCTCTCAGAAGGGTGCTCCTGGACCCAACAGAAGCCATTGATTCTGACTACAGATGCAAGCGCCTGGGGCTGGGGAGCTCATATAGGAGATCTCTTTGCCCAGTGCTCTTGGGATCAGGAGCAGAGCAGGGCCTCCTCCAATTTCAGGGAGCTGTTAGCGGTCGGAAAAGCTTTAAAGGTTTTCAAAGACCAAGTCCAAGGAAGGGAAGTTCAGATCTTCTCGGACAATGTAGTAACCGTGGCCTACTTAAACCATCAGGGTGGAACAAGGTCCAGCAGGCTGATGGAACTGACCCAGGAGATCCTGGAGGATGTGGAGAAGAACATTCTCTCAGTATCGGCAGTACATGTAAGAGGGTCCCTCAACATTCAGGCAGACTTCCTCAGCAGACAACCTATTCATCAGGGAGAGTGGGAGCTGAACAACGAAATCTTTTCTCTGGTAAGCCAACACTTTGGAAAACCAGAAATAGATTTATTTGCCTGCAAAAAGAACAGAAAAGTCCACAAGTACTTCTCTCTCACCAGAGAGCAGGGCGCCCACGGGATAGATGCTCTAGCACAGAAATGGGACTTCACCTTGGCATATGCATTCCCTCCCCTGGCACTCATTCCCCGGGTACTGCAGAAGCTTTACAGTTCAAGGGGTCACCTTATTTTGATAGCTCCCTGGTGGCCAAAACGAGCTTGGTTTCCCACCCTCTGGAGGTGGTTGATGGCTTCTCCGTTGCATCTTCCGTCCAGACGCGATCTCCTCTCCCAGGGACCTGTGTTTCATCCCGATCCGGGCTTTCTTTCCCTGACGGCATGGTGTTTGAGAGGGAGATTCTAAGGTGTAGGGGATGCTCGGAAAAAGTGATTGACACACTCTTGCAGAGTAGGAAGCCAGTCACAAGGAAAATTTACGCTAAAGTGTGGAAAGTCTTCTCTCGCTGGGCTCAGCCTAGAGAAGGTTCTCCCCAGATAATTCCCATGGTCTTAGATTTCCTCCAAGAAGGGGTGGATCAGGGCTTAGCCGTAAGCACACTAAGGGTCCAGGTTGCAGCCTTGACAGTTTGTTTGACCAGAGGCTGGCCCTGAACTCACTGATAAAATGATTTTTGGTGGCCAGGGATAGAGTAACCCCGGTTAAGACAATCAGGTTCCAGCCTTGGGATTTATCCTTGGTGCTAGATGCATTAACCAGGGAACCTTTTGAGCCAGTGGCTCAAGTTTCAGTTAAATTTCTTTTACTTAAGATGGCCTTCCTTCTAGCAATTACCACAGCCAGAAGGATTGGCGATCTACAAGCTCTGACTATTAAAGAGCCTTTTTTGTTGCTTCTACAGGATAGGGTAATCCTCAGACAGGATCCTTTATATTTGCCAAAGATGACCTCTGAATTCCACAGGTCACAGGAGATTGTCCTTCCCTCCTTTTGTCAGAATCCAAAAAATGACAAGGAGGCCAGGTTTCATTTGTTAGACGTTAGAAGATGTCTTCTATCCTATTTAGATAGAGTGAGTGAGTTTAGAAGATCAAATCATTTGTTAATTAATTTTTCTGGCCAAAAGAAGGGACTTCAGGCCTCTAAACCTACGATAGCCAGGTGGATTAAACAGACTATCGTAGTAGCTTATGAACAGGCAGGAAAACCTGTTCCAGATCATATTAAGGCTCACTCAACCAGATCTCTGGCGACCTCCTGGGCAGAAAGGGCAGGCGCTTCAATTGACCAAATCTGCAGAGCAGCAACCTGGACGAGCCAAAACACTTTCCTGAGGCACTACAGAGTGGAGCTGTTGTCTTCTCAGGACTTGGCATTCGGCAGGAAGGTCCTACAGGCAGTGATCCCACCCTAAGGTAGGCCTGGTCTTCTTGCCCATCATCTCAGGTGTGCCGTCCTGGAAGATGACTGGAGAAAAGTACCAGTTACACTTACCGGTAACGGATTTTCTAGGAAATCTTCCAGGACGGCAGGCCTACTTCCCACCCTTATTTGTTGGTGATGTTTTGTAGTCACAGAGGTGCCCTCTGACACCGGTGTGGGTCTATACTTTGTCATAACTGAGGGACAGAGGGAAGGGTGGGGCCTTTTAAACTCTGTTGTTGATTGTGTTTCCTGTCAGGTGGGACCATCATCTCAGGTGTGCCGTCCTGGAAGATTTCCTAGAAAATCCGTTACCGGTAAGTGTAACTGGTACTTTTCCACCTCCGTGCTTAACTGTAGGGATGGTCGAGTCGAGTTAATGCCAAAGAGCTCAATTTCAGTCTCATCTGGCCACAGCACTTTCTCCCGTACCTTTTCTGAAACATTTAGATGTTCATTGACAAACTTCAGATGGTAAATGTGCCTTCTTGCGGAGGTGGATCTTCCTGGCGCTGCAGGATTTCAATGCATGGTGGCAAATTGTGTTACTAATGGTTTGTTTTGGTGCAGCTCTGCATAGAAACCAATGAGCTTCCAAGTTTTTTTTGTCAAAGCTTAGAGGAAGTAAACGCTGCCCCTGGTGTGCTCTTTCTCAATGTACCCAGTAGTGATAAAGCTTTCCATTACATTTTGCCCAATTATTGACACCTTTGCATGTTTCTTATTCTGTTTCTGGGTGTTTCTTATTTTCTTGCTCCCCAGTTGAAGCCGGCACAATGTTGGGTAATGTCTTCTAATGTCGACTTCCGCCCTTTCTATGTCTTCCTGCTGTAATGTCGCACATGCCCAGTGTATCATTTTTTTTTTTCTAGTTAAGCCTCTTTTTTGACACATGCACCAGCAACATTATAGAAGTGGACAGAGACGGATTGCAAGTAAACTAACCAGGATAGATGAGATCTAGAGACAGCGATTGGTAGAGCATGTTTTAATTATTAAAATTGGTGGAATTGCTCAGGGAGAGTTCTCCCACTTTAAAGCGGAGGTTCACCCAAAATCAACTATCTGCCATTAGATCCAGCATACTGCTGACATCTGCAGTATGCTGTGTTTTTTTCTTTTTTTGTACTTATCGTTTTACCAGTCGTTGTTATCCGGCTCCGAGCGGGGATGCCTTCCGGGTATAGGCGTTCCTAAGACCAGCGTAGTTGATTGACGGGCTGCTAAAGCGCGTCACGCCTTCTGAAAATACCCGAAGTGACACTCGGGTGTTTACGGCGCCTGCGCAGTCAGCTCTACACGGCAGGCGCAGGTGCCGTATAGCGCCATAAACACCCGAGTGTCATCTCGGGTATTTTCGGAAGGCGTAGCGCGCTTTAGCAGCCCGTCAATCAACTCCGATTGTCTTAGGAATGCCTATTCCCTGCAGGAATGCCCGATCGGGGCCGGATAACAAAGGCTGATAAAACGATAAGTACAAAAAAAATACAGCATACTGCAGATGTCAGCAGTATGCTGGATCTAATGGCAGATTTTTGGGTGAACCTCCGCTTTAATTGTTCAAGCTAAAGTTAGAAGCTGATTGGCTACTTTGCCTAGCTGTACCAGATTCCTGAGTGCTCCAGTTTTAGCAAATCCCCCCCCAGAGAGTCTGAAGGCAAACAGCCTCTGCTGAGCACTCTTTAGAAACCTGTGTACTTAAGTGCAACCTGCAGCAAATGTAAATATAACCAATGTCTTCAGGGGTCCAGTGCATGCTAACACAAACTGAATAATTCATGTAATCATACATGTCTATGAAAAGCTGTAAGGCAGTAATACTAATTCCTTAACATTAGTCACTGTCTGTGAATGATGATGATTTTCTTTCCTTCCTTCCTTCCTTTACCAGATGTAGAATAAAAGAAAATCCCAGATACTGTGTAAACATCTATTCAACAAAATGAGCCATTTTGCAGGATAGCATGCTATCTTTGTATTATTATTGTCTATAGTGAAATGATGAAACATAAGTGCAAGTTTTTGATCATAAAATATTTAATAATCCTAAAACGTTTGTCACTTGAGGACAAAACCTGCTCTTTCAGGATGACTAAAGAATAGGATACCTTTAAGTCATCCTTTTCTTACTCCATTGCAGACGGCTGAAGCACAATCATGTATGAACTGTTGTACTGTATAGAATGACAGGTCTAGGTTTCTGTGAATGTTCAGATTTCTGCTACAGCCATGACACTGCGGAGAGGAGGCGCAGGGATTTGTGCTGAGGGAGCTTCAGCCTTTTAAAATCATTTTCATTTCATTTTATTCCCTTTTTTCCGTTAAAGAAAACTGTTTATAAAGCTGATGTTCATATTGTGTTTTTATTGATTGTATATCTGTATTAAAAAGGTCTTTCATTATACAATATTGGCAAAACACATTAGGCTATCAAAAGAAAGTCTAGATGGATAACATCTCAACCAGCAGAAAGGGGCAGGGGTCCCTCCTTTGAGTCATTCAGTTGTGGGTCTGTATTCTGATATTAAAATGTAAATAAAGGCATTTTATTTTTAATTTTGGATAGAGTAAGTGTTGGTTCTAGGGTTGCCACCTGTCCGGAATTCATCCGGGCAGTCCAGGGTTTGACTTAGGGTTGTCCCGATACCGATACTAGAATCGGTATCGGGACCGATACCGAGTATTTTCGCTAGTACTTGTACTCGCGCAGATACTCCCGATGCCTGGTAGAATACTTTTTTTTTTTCGAGTGCGGGTGGAGAGGGGGTGGAGCGGAGGTGGAATGCGGGCTGAGAGGGGGCGGAGAGCGGAGCAGAGCAGTCCTCGTATGGGGGAGAGGAGAGCTGCTGCCGCTGCCACCATAGACAAAGCCAAGTCAATCCCCCCCCTCCTCCCGCCGCTGCCGACATCTAGTTACTATGCGCTGGGGGAACACAACAGCTGTCATTTGCATTTGAATAGCTGTGTGTTCCCCCGCCGCACCGTCATGTATAGCCCCTCCCCCTTGCCTGGGCACTTTGATAGACAGATCACCCGTCCGACGGGTTTCTGATTGGATTGTTTTGATTACTTTATAAATGAATACAAATAATTTATACAGTAAATAGGAAGTGTCGTTATCTGCACATGAGGAGAACTAATAAGTGGCAACATGCACACAAATAATCAGTGCAATTATGAACATTGATGCCTGCCAGTGCCCAACAATGATGCCAATCAGTGCCCATTAGTGCCTCCTCATCAGTGCCGCCTCATTAGTGCAGCCTATCAATGCCTGTCAGTGTAGCCTCATTAGCGCACATGAGTGAAGGAGAAATACTAAGACTAAGAAATACATTTGTTTTTTTTCATCTGTTTAGCACAAAAAAAATTGGGTTGGGTATAGGGTTGCGTGACCTCACAATTAACATTCAAAGTATGACAGCACTGAAAGCTGAAAATTAGCCTGTGCAGGGAGGGGGTAAAAGTGCCCGGTATTGAAGTGGTTAATGCACCCCATCACAGTTGTAGGAAAATTGCGAAGCTATGGACTTTTTCTATGTAGAATCGCCAACACCCTAGGCAGTGGTGGGCCCGTAATACAGGGCGCATGTGCTTCGCCCCCTTAATCCATCCTTCCGGCCCCCTAATTTACATGAGGGGCACCGGATGCATTGATTCCAATGATTTTTTTTGTTTCTTTTTTTTTTTTTTTTTAGAACCATGTGATTAAAGACAGAGGCTCTAATAGGCTTAAAAATAAGGGTGGGCTTGGGGTGCAGAGTACTACACCCGAAGCCCACCCAGTTGTGTGACAATAGCGAATTAACCACTTAAGACCCGGACCTTTAGGCAGCTAAAGGACCCGGCCAGTTTTTGCGATTCGGCGCTCCATCGCTTTAACAGACAATTGCGTGGTCGTGCGACGTGGCTCCCAAACAAAATTGACGTCCTTTTTTTTCCCCCACAAATAGAGCTTTCTTTTGGTGTTATTTGATCACCTCTGCGGTTTTTATTTTTTGCGCTATAAACAAAAATAAAGCGACAATTTAAAAAAAAAAATCAATATTTTTAACTTTTTGCTATAATAAATATCCCCCAAAAATATATAAAAAAAAACATTTTCTTTCCTCAGTTTAGGCCGATACGTATTCTACCTATTTTTGGTAAAAAAAATCGCAATAAGCGTTTATCAGTTGGTTTGCGCAAAATTTATAGCGTTTACAAAATAGGGGATAGTTTTATTGCATTTTTATTAATTTTTTTTTTTTTACTACTAATGGCGGCGATCAGCGATTTTTTTTGTGACTGCGACATTATGGCGGACACTTCGGACAATTTTGACACATTTTTGGGACCATTGTCATTTTCACAGCAAAAAATGCATTTAAAATGCATTGTTTACTGTGAAAATGACAATTGCAGTTTGGGAGTTAACCACTAGGGGGCGCTGAAGGGGTTATGTGTGACCTCATTTGTGTTACTAACTGTAGGGGGGTGTGGCTGTAGGTGTGACGTCATTGATTGTGATTTCCTATGTAAGGGAACACACAATCAATGCGGGCGCACAGTGAAGAACGGGGAAGCTGTGTTTACACGCGGCTCTCCCCTTTCTTCAGCTCCGGGGACCGATCACGGGACTCCAGCGGCGATCGGGTCCGCGAGTCCCACAGTCCTGGTCACGGAGCTTCGGGTCGGGTCGCGTGCACGACGTATATCGGCGTGAAGGGGTCCTTAAGTGGTTAATATTCGCTATTCCTGATTCTCCTCCTGGCCATTCAGGAAGGAATTCTTAAGACCAGTCACCCGATTGGCCGAGAAGAGAAGCAATCCTATTTGTTCCCGAGGGGGAGGACGGAGGAGACACAAGGGAATCTGCCCTTAAGCACCAGGAGGAGGAGACACCACCCGGAGGAAGCGCTGCCCGTGACCTAGGTGGGGTAAGTGCGGGGCTGGCGACCGACCGGGAGGGGGGGGTGCCTGTGACCCGACCAGGGGGGGATCTGTGGTGGTGGGTGGATTGTTTGCCACCCCCTTCCAAAAAAATATACCACCAGTTGTCACTGACCCCGAGTCTCAAAGCTAACACACCAAGATTAGGATCTTTATTTTCAAAAAGTGACCATTATTTTCAGATTAGAAATGGCCATTATAAGGATCATTATTCTTTTGTTTTTTGTAATAAGAAATGGTTTATTATCATCATGCAAACGCTCATCACACACACACTAATGTGAGCCTTTGTTTCCATATGCCAAGCTGGATGTAGTCCACATCAATACTTGTCACACACAGACCACGGCTCATCGTACAATGGCAACTGGCTGGAGCCTATTTGTGGCTCATGATGTAGGGCCTACAAGGATCCTTTGTACTCTATGAGGTATGTGAGAACAATTACGCTGACAGTAATATATTTTGCTTTTAGCTATTGAATTACAGATAATTTGGGAACAATTACATTTCCTAACTCATGTAATAATTTTGAAAATGAAGACAGTGACAAAGAGTCTGTAAACGTGTAAATACAAACAGTCTGTGAAAGGATGGATTAGAAGCAAGGCCGTTTTTGCAGCATGAAACTAGAAAACAGAAAGAACTGTAATAAAGGGACATGGTAAAAAGTCAGTTCAAAAACGTTTATCACCAAGGTTTTGTATGCTTTTTTCAGATGACAAAGTCCCTAAATGCCCCTCATCAATGGTTTAGAGGCAATAAAAAAATTTCCAGGGCCAGGGTGTTAAGGAGAGGTGCATTCCAGCATCAAAAAACGATTGACGCACCTAAACAGTTGTAAAAGACAACTAAAGATCTTTATTGTGGAATCAGGAGCTCCTTCTTCCTGTTGGTGACCCCCCCCCCCCATGTCCAATTCATGTACAGTGCCTAGAAAAGTATTCATACCCTTGAAATTTTCCAAATTTTGTATTTTTGCTTTGCACATCTCAAGCTCTGTCAGATTGGATGAAGAGTGTCTGTGAAAAGCAAATTTCAAGTCTTGCCACAGATTCTCAATTGGATTTAGGTCTGGATTTTGACTGGGCCATTCTAACATATGAACCAGCTTCTCTGTCCCTGCTGAAGAAAAGCATCCCCACAACATGATGCTGCCATCACCATGTTTCACGGTGGGGATGGTGTGTTCAGGGTGATGTGCAGTGTTAGTTTTCCTCCACACATTTAGCTTTCGGTGTCTTTTAACATCATCATACATTTTGGAATGGTGCCAGTCTGACCCCAGGTCTTGCCTGCAGCATTAGAACATTTTATGAAGAATATTTGCTTAGTTCTTCTATTATTTACTCATAAGCAGATGAACATCTCCTGGATGGAATGGGCCAAGCTGAGTTCTGGGAATGATGACCCAATATACACTATATTGTCACAAGTGTTGGGATACCTGCCATTACACGCACATCAACTTTAATGGCATCCCAGTCTTAGTCCGTAGGGTTCAATATTGAGTTGGCCCACCCTTTGCAGCTTTAACAAATTCAACTCTTCTGGGAAGGCTGTCCACAAGGTTTAGGAGTGTGTCTATGGTAATGTTTGACCATTCTTCCAGAAGAACATTAGTGAGGTCAGGCACTGTCGTTGGAAGATAAGGACTGACACTCAGCCTCTGCTCTAATTCACCATCAGGGTGTTCTGTCAGGTTGAGGTCAGGATTCTGTGCAGGCCAGTTAAATTCCCCATCCCCAAACTTGCTCATCCATGTCTTTATGGACCTTGCTTTGTGCACTGATGCGCAGTCATGTTGGAAAATGGAGGGGCCATCCCAAACTGTTCCCACAAAGTTGGGAGCATGAAATTGTCCAAAATGTCTTGGCATGCTGACGCCCTAAGAGTTCCCTTCACTGGAACGAAAAGGGCCAAGCCCAACCCCTGAAAAACACCCCCACACTATAATTCCCCCTCCACCAAATGATTTGGACTAGTGCACAAAGCAAGTTCCAGAAAGACATGGATGAGCACGTTTTGGGGTGGAGGAGCTTGACTGCGCTGCATATAGTCCTGACTTCAGCACGATAGAACACCTTTGGAATGAATTAGAGCGGAAACTGCGAGCCAGGTCTTCTTGACCACATTAATGCCTGACCTCACAAATGCACTTCTGGAAGAATGGTCAAATATTCCCATAGACACACTCCTAAACCTTGTGGACAGCCTTCCCAGAAGAGTTGAAGCTGTTATAGCTGCAAAGGGTGTGGCTGCACTTCTGCTGTTCTCCTGAGCTCCAGTGAGGCCTACTGATCCAGGGAGCTTGATTACTCCCTATACCCAGAGTGGATGCAGGAACCTGGGGTGGACCCAGGGGAAGATCCCCCGGATGGCCAGAGTACCGATCCTCCCATACCAGTGTTTGAGGACCTGGGAAATGGCCCAGCTAAAGGGGAAAGCCTGGCAACCTACAGAAAGAAGGTTTGTGCAAGGATTGCGAGAATCGCCAAGGAGGAGGAAGTACTGGCAAAGTTGAAGTTTGACTTCAAGCAAAAAAAAATCGCAAGTGATCGGCTGCATAGTTCCAAGAGGAGACAGATGCGGCCTGAGTTAATGGCTTTGGAGGCCAAAGTGGAAAAGCAGAGTCTGCTGGTGGCTACATTGAAAGAAACCAGCGGTGCTTTCAAGGAGAAATATGGCAACGATGATCGCTTCCGTGCAATGCGCAGAGGGGCTATAGAGGCCAGTGGAGGACAGGCATCACCAGAGTGCGAGAAGCCAAGGTCAGTGCAAAGCAAAAAAGTTTCTGTGGGCTCGGATTGTGTTTCTGGCCAGCACGCTGGAAAATCTTTGCATTCCAAGCCAAGTACCAGTATGCTTGAAGACAGTGGTGAAAGCTCTGGCACACAGGCTGCAGGTGATCAGCAGTCAGGTGTTTTGTCTGGCAGTATGTCATCGGGCCAGGAAAGTTCTGTGCCCTTACCACCGCAGCAGGAGGCTATGGAGCAAGATGATCCATCTGAGCCTGTGAAGGGAGCAGGTATGATGAACCTTATTGCAGAAATGGAATCACCTTTGCATGGTCGCAAGTTTGCAGTGTCTGGATCATCTGAGGATGAAGAGGAGGATAATGATGTCCCCCCAAAATCTTTGAAACATGAGGTGAAAGTAAATGCAGGTTTTGTTCAGAACTTGCCTATACAACACAATGGAGGTGTAGTTCCTATGGATTGTGCAGTAGAGGGCGGCGCAGAGCAAACGTATCCCCTGGCTGAGACTTCCACCTGTGTACAGCCAGCCAGTGAAGGGTGTGTGGACTCTGCTGTGAAGAGTAATGATAAAGACATCACTGTTGGTAACCCTTCAGTTACTGGTAATGAAGGTAGAATTACCAAGGGCAATGTAAATGACATTTCTGTGTCAGAAGTCTCTGCTCCTGACAATATTGTTGTTGCTGCTTTATCTAAAGAGGGGTCTGTACCTAAGAGTGATGTTGCAAGGAGTGCGATTATTTCTTATGCTGCAGCAGTGGCTGCAACTGTGCCAGGGGTGAGTAGGGCCAATTATTCTGCAGTTGCTAGGAGTGATGTGACTGAAGGTCAGGCCAATATGACACCATCTGGTAGCTCCTTTAAACGCCGCAATGTGGTCCAATTGAGGTGGATTGGAGAAGGCTCCCCCCCAAATAGGAGAGATGTGGTGGACCGCATTCTGGGGATGGGTTTTAAAGCGGAGGAGATTTTTGCCCTTATCAGCCCAGTTGGGTCATATGAGTATGACCTCTCCTTTGTCAAGGCAGAAGGATTAGATGTCTTTTGGGAGAGGTATGAGCAGAAGTGCAAGAAGTCCCCAAGATGGGCAGGTTTGTCACCTAAAGTAGTCTCCCGCCAGCCATTATATAAAAACGTCACAATTCTAGTGCGTAATGAGTCCATTCCTGCTGCGGATCTGGGGGTGTGGTTGGGGAGATATGCGGATGTCCAAGCCCCCTTGAGGAAGGTTGTAGATGACAGGGGGATATGGACAGGAGGATGGACAGTATTAGTAAAACTGCATGTCACCGGTAATGTTGTTAAGCACATCCCTTCCTCTGCCTTTATAGGTCGTGACAGGATCATTACTTTTTATGCAGGACAACCAAAGTTATGTCACCGCTGTGGTGAAAAAGGCCATTTTTCAAGCTCATGTACTATGCAGAAATGTTCCCTCTGTCAGGGCTCAGACCATGTTGCAAAGGACTGCAATAATATTCGCTGTAATCTTTGTAACAAGTTAGGTCACCCCTATAGCCTTTGCCCTGAAGCCCTCCATAATCAGCCGGGGTTGGTGGAAGAACTGCTGAGAATGGAGGAGGAGGAACGTGGGGGGCAGCAAGGGGTTGGTGGAGCTGTTTCAGCTAGTCCTGAGGGGTCCCCCCAGGTGTCAGTTTCCCAATCTGAAGGTGTGACCCCTCCTGTGTCTGCTTCCCAGTCTGTGCTTCCTACTGTGTCAGTGTCTACTTCTGTTGTGTGTTCTTCCCCAGTGTTTCAGATACCCAGTGTTCCTGATGTATCCAAGTCATCCAGATTGGCTGAGGCTGCCAAAGGGGCGGATTCATGCCGATCTGAGGTGGCAACTTCGTCGGGACCTTCCCTGGGGAAACGTAAGACCTCTAGTGGAGGTTCTAAGGGGAAGAAGGGGGAAGTTGCCACTGCTAATGATATAGATGAGGCCTTTAAGGGTAATGTTTTAGGGGAGGAGGGAGAGTGGACCAAGGTGAGCAGAAGGAGGAATAAAGTAGTCCTGACCTCTGCCTCCTCGGCTTCATCTTTAGAGGTAGAAGATCTACCTCTGGGAAACAAGTTTGGGTCCTTATCTGACGGGGAAGAGGAGTCTTCTAATTCCGTGTCTCAGATGGAGGAGGATGAGGGAGAAGGTTCCCTAAAGAGGCCAGGGTCTCCAGTAAAGGAGGAGGGTGCTCAGGCTAAGAAACGCCTACCTCAATCATCCTAATGGCAGTTCCCACTCCGATAAAGGTGGCAACGATTAATGTTGCCAGCATAAAATCTGTAGGGGCTCGCAATATGGCCTTATTTTTGCTCAGCGAGATGGATGCTGATGTTTTATTTTTGCAAGAGACCCGGCTAAATTGCCTTGCCGATGTCCACCTGGCAAAGAGGGAGTGGAGACGTGGGCCCTCCTTCTGGTCTCTTGCGGCCGAGCCTTACAGCGGAGTTGCAGTACTTTTTACTGGCATGGTAACGTGTCGGCGGGTTATCGAGGTAGAGATTGGAAGGTGTATGGTCCTGGACGTCTCTGTGAAGGGGCATGATCTACGTCTGGTAAATATTTATGGACCACAAACTAGATGGGAGAGGAAATGCCTCTTTACAAAGATTAAGCCTTTCCTTTTTACATCTCGGCAAGTTGTTTTTGGAGGTGATTTTAACACCGTCACTAGGCCCAAAGACAGGAAAGGCTCCACTGACAGCCTGAGATATGATAGCGTCTTTCTTAATATGATAGCCAGGGAAGCAGGTCTGGAAGATGCGCATATTAAGCGTTGCCCAGACAGCACGGGGTACACATTTAAGAGAGGCAGTTGTGAGAGCAGGATAGACAGGTTTTTTTTTAAGGGGGACTCTGCCTTTTCGGCTCCTGAGTGTCGTATGGTGGAGTTCTCTGATCACCTTATGCTGTCTGTTATTCTTAATGCTTCAGATATGCCACCTAAAGGAAAGGGTATTTGGAGGATGAATTCGGCTCTGCTGGATGACGAGGAGGTAAGACAATCTTTTGAGGATTTTTTTCAGGCTCAGGTAACCATCCTGGATTTCTGCAGCAGTAAGTCAGAGTGGTGGGAGCTTACCAAAAGCCGGATCAGTGGGTTTTTCAAGGCCATAGGAAAAAGGAAACAGCTTGGTAAGTACATTGCCTACCAGCAGCTGCGGAGAAAACTTGATTGCCTTGTCTCGAATGGTGGAGATTCAGGGGCAATCTCTGAGGTGAAACTTCTCCTTAGGAAGTATCAGTATGACCGGCACGCTTCTTTGGTTCTGGAAAGGGACTACGGGAAATATCACTCGCCCGACCCTTATCAGAACTGCAAACAAAGCGCAGCAGTTAAGACGGTTGTTGGGCTAAGGGATAGTACGGGCTCTTTGACGAAATCCAGGTCAGGGATCCTGGAGGTCTCGAGGTCTTTTTATGTGGAACTTCTGGGGGAGAAGTACCTCGATCGGGCAAAGATATCAAGTTTTCTGGATTCTACACCAGATCTGGGAAATAACATTCCGCTGGCAAGTTTGACGGGGGTAATCACAGCAGAAGAGGTAGTCAAAGCTATAGACGGTCTGGCCATTAAGAAAACGCCTGGGCCAGACGGATTGACGGCTGAATTTTATAAGACTTTCAAATCCAGCTTGGTACCTTATCTTGTGGAGGTATTTAATGGCTGTCTGCAAGAGGGTTCACTCCCTCCCTCCATGAGACAATCTGCTGTTATTCTGTTGTCAAAAGGTAAGGATCCCTCGATGGTTGAGAATTGGCGCCCCATTAGCCTTCTCAATGTCGATAGAAAGATTCTGGCAAAGATAATTTTCTGCCGCTTGTCGTCAGTAGCGGTCAGATTGCTTTCCCGTCAGCAGCACTGTTCGATCCAGGGCAGGAGCACTTTTTCAGCGGTGTTAGCTGTCCGGGAGGCTCTGGAGCGTTGCAGGGCTGAGGGCTGGGGAAAGTACTTGCTGGCATTGGATCAGGCGAAGGCTTTTGATCGTGTCAATCATGAGTACCTCTGGCTTCTCCTTGACAAGTATGGCCTGGAGGGTGGGTTTATTGGATGGCTTAAGACTTTATACAGAGAGGCAGAGAGCTTCATGCTTGTTAACGGTTGGGTTGGACGGCCCTTCAGGGTTGGATCAGGGGTGCGCCAGGGGTGTCCGCTGAGCCCTTTGCTATACGTTTTCGCAATCGACCCCTTCATCAGAAGGCTAGAGAGCGGACCGTTGTGCGGAGTGCCGGTGGGCACTGCTGGTGAGCCGCCCTTGAGGGTTGTAGCCTATGCTGATGACGTTTCTGTTTTTATCTCTGGGACAGAGGAGGCGCAAGAGGTGGTCTCAGTTATAGAGCAGTATTCCGAGGCATCAGGCTCCAAGGTCAACCGTGATAAAAGTGAAGTTTTTTGGATGAGCGAGGGAGATGAGAGCTTTGCACTTCCGGACATCTTCCCGAGGCCTCAGAAGAAAGTCAAAGTATTAGGCATCGAGTTTGGCCCTGATGATTACAGTAAGTTAAATTGGGA
The DNA here is from genome assembly GCA_029574335.1 of Rana kukunoris. Taxonomy (NCBI): domain Eukaryota; kingdom Metazoa; phylum Chordata; class Amphibia; order Anura; family Ranidae; genus Rana; species Rana kukunoris. The sequence continues at coordinate 165,113,617 of CM056054.1, read as the reverse complement.
AGCCAGGCTAAATGATGCTGATGTCAAGGTGAAAAGCTGGAAAGGGTGGCGGCTCTCCTTGAGGGAAAGGGTGGACTTGATCAAGACCTACCTGATTCCTACCTTTCTGTATGTCAGCTTCGTTTGCATCTTGCCGGAATCCTTCTATACCAGGATTTATAGTTGTTTCTTCCAATTTCTATGGGGGAACAGGCTGAATCTTGTCAAGCGGAATGTAACTTACCTATCTAGGCAGCAGGGTGGCTTAGGGATGGTCAATCCAGTTGTATTCTTCTCTCTGATGTTTTTAAAACACAATTTTGGTAACATGCTGGCAGAGAGACCGCCTGGATGGGTGGGTATTTTCCAGATCTGGTTTAGACCTTTTCTGGGCTGTTGGGAGAGTGGCGGGCCAGTGAAAAGCCTAAGGAAAAAGCATGGTAAGCTCCCGGCTTATGTTGCCCCGTGCCTGAAAATTCTTAAACGGTGGCATGTGACAGCAGAGGATATCAGGTCCCTCCCTAGGAGACTCCTGGGTGAAAGGATCGTGGGTACTGTCTTTCATGCGCCACTGGCCTTAAGAGATTGCCCAGGTCATATTATGAGGGAGGGTTTACGTTTAATAAATTCTGAGCGGATTCCCTTGAAATTTGGGGACCAGGCCTGGCTCGCTTTCCACAGTAGGCTCTATGTGAGGGGGAACGTGAAGTGCCGCTCTTTGGACAATCGAGGTTGTCCAAGAGCGGAGTGTCAGGGTGAAGTGGAAACCATGGACCACTTTTTGCTTCAGTGCCCTTTCAATATAGAAGTCTATAAAAAGGTGGGGAGGGCTCTGAATATTCCTTTCTTGTCTAGAATGTCTTATGCTGAGTGGGTGTATGGAGCATTGCAGAATCGCAAGGGATATGATTTGCACACTCTTTTTCTAGTCAGCTTAGTAGTCCGATATTACACCTGGAATGCACGGTGTCAGGTATCCCTTCGGCAGAAAGTCCGTCCTGTTCTGGTGGTGGTGTGTGAGATTCTTGGTGAGGTAGGGAAAATTCGGGGTCTCGAGAAAGACAGATGGCAGAAAAGGGTCTGGATAAAGGCGTGGAGGAATATCAGGCCGGTAGCTGCTGTTTGTTGATCTCTGGGTGTTGGGTTCTTTCCCTGGTTTCTCTCTGGACACTCCCTTAGATTTTCAAGGATACCATTTTTGAAGAAAGGCTACATACACATGATAATCTGTTTCTTGGTCTGAATGTTATTTAAGTTGAGTGTAGAGATGTGTAGAGTTTTTAAAGATGTCTGCTTTATTTAGTGATGCGTTCATGTATTATTGGTTGAAGTAAGCCTTTATTATGTATATAATATGTTATGCATAAAAAAAAAAAAAAAAAAAAAAAATATCTATAATATTTATGTTTTGTATTTTTGTATAAAAAAAAAGTTGGAATGTGTTTCTTGTTTGCAAGATTCTCAAAATAAAAAATTGCCAACTTAATATTGAACCCTATGGACTAAGGGCCGGTTCACACTGGTCCGACATGTCAAAATGAATGGTTCCCTATGAGAGCCTTTTTAACTGGTTCGACTTTAAAAATGCTCCCTGCACTACTTTGGTCTGGCTTGGACACGAATGCAGCCCATTGATTTCAATGTAAATTGCATCCAAGTTGGATTATCGACGGATCTGACTTGTGGCATGCGACTTGTGCTCTGAGGAAGGGAAACCCCAACATCAACATTTAAAAAAATAAACTTGCGTGGGGACCCCCAAGACCATACCAGAGCCTTTGGATCTGGTATGAATTTTAAGAGGAACCCCCCACACCAAAATAAAAAAAAATCCCCAAAATCTATACCAGACCCTTATCCAACCATGCAGCCCAGCAGGTCAAGAAACGGGGTGGCCAAGTGAGCGCCCCCCATTCTGAACCATACCAAGTGACATGCCCTCATCATGGTGGGTTCGTGCTTTGGGAAAGGGGGGGCTCTGCTCCCCCCACACCAAAGCACCTTGCCCTCATGTTGATGGGGACAAGGGACTCTTCCCGACAACCTTAGGGGAGGTGGTTGTGTGGGTAGGGGCTTACCGGAATCTGAAAGCCCCCTTTATCAAAGAGGCTCCCAGATTCCGCCCCCCCCCCATCTGAATGAGTATGGGGTCTTTCTCCGGTGGTCTTCTCCTTCCTCCAGTTCTTCTCCCTTCGCTGCCAATGTCTTCCTCTAATTCTTCTCCCTCTGCTGCCAATGTCTTTTCCCTCCAGTTCTTCTGCTCATTCTTCTCCCTCTAGCTCCCACAGTTGTGCCCGCTCTGCTCTCTACATTTATTGTTATTTTATAGACATAGAGTGTGGCTATCCGGTAACATCATCCGGAGACCTGCTCCCTTATGACGTCATCGACTGACATACACAAGGGTCAAATATCTCCCAACATTTTGTCAGTGTGTATGGGGCCTAAATCTGCTAGTACGTCTAACACTCCCCTTCCGGGAGACTGAAAATTCTGCTGTCCAAATCTAGCCCATGTGCACTCTTTCAGAGTGGAAGCACTCTAATAGAGGAGGTGTGTTACTGGCCAGATGATCAGGTGAAAATAGAGGGACGACAAAGCTTAAAAAAAGGGAATGCAGCCACCACATAAAATTGGTAAGCTGCAATATATTACATTTCTATTTCGGTTAATTATTTTTTAAAGGAATAGACAACTGTTCCTAAAGCAGCATAAAACCCATAAGCAAACATTTATTTTATTGCAACTTACCAATTCTTAGATGTGATGGCTGCATTTGTTTTCTTTTTTAGGCTTTTTTTTATTTTCACCTGGTGATGCTGCTAGTAATTTTGTTTTTCAACAGAATGGTCTCCCCTGCTGAAGAACAGTTAAAGGGATGAAACAAACCATTTAACACTGACAGGGGTACTTACATTGATCAATTTTATTTTAGTTATGTAGAACCTTTATCTTTAAAGGAAAAAAACAGTTTACTGTAACTGCACATAAAGTGTTATCTGGAGTTGAGCATTAATTTGTTAGTGTATCTAAATCTCTTAATCCATCTAACACTCCCCTCCCCCCAGACTAACAATGCAGCTGTCCAAAAGGTGCCTCTGTCCTCCTTTATCCAGAGTGGGGGCCAGTAGCGGCTGGTGTTTTTTTGTTTGGGGGGAAAATTAACACCCCTCCCCTGGCGGCACCTCAAACCCCCCCATGTCTGCCAGTCCACCAACACTTACCCTATCTAGGCGGCAGGGATCGGGACATTGGCAGCCACATCGGGCAGCAGCGGGTATTGGGGCATCGGTGGATATCAGGCTGTGGCGGACAGCGGCTCCTGTGTCTTCTCCTATCTTCAGTCTCCTCCCCTCCTCCTAGGCATCCAATAGGATCACCTGTCCTTTCAGGCAATCGGGTGACGTGTATCAGACCCACTTCCCGATCGGATGGGAGGAGAATCAGTGTTGTAACAGCGAATATTCATTCACTGTTGTAACACCTGGGTGGTCTTGTGGCGCAATACTCTGCGACCCGAGCCCACCCTATTTTGAAGCCTATTAGAGCCTCTGGCTCTAAACGGGTGTTTAAAAAAAAAAAAAAACACTGCTGTAATTAATGCGCCCAGCACCCTGAAAGGCTCCGGACGCATGAATAGGGGGTAGCGGCATGTGGATAGAGCATTAATTAGGATCAGGCGGCCGTGGATAGAGGGGGCGGTGCCCAGGCACCCCTAATAGACAGGCCGCCACCTGTGGAAGCACTCTAAGGCCTCATACACACGAGCAGACAGATTTGTTCAAATCTGTCTGTCCGACAGATTTGAACAAATCTGTCTGCTGGGATTTTGGTTTGCTCACGTGTACACACGAGCAAACCAAAATCCCCGCCAGCAGACGGCGTGCTGACGTGGCGGTGACGTTGACGCCGCCACGTCACCGCACCAGGAAGTAAAACACTTCCGCGCATGCGCTGAATCCATTCGGCGGCGGTGCGGCGGCGGTGCGGGACGACATGTCTGCTGGTAAGTGTACTAACCAGCAGACATGTCAGGTGGACGGATTCCCACCCGATAGATTTCAAAGCATGCTTTGAAATCTGTCGGGTGGCCAAATCCGTCGGCTTGGCCATACACACGATCGAATCTGTCTGCTGAAACGGTCCAGCAGACCGTTTCCAGCGGACAGATTTGATTGTGTGTACGAGGCCTAAGGCTGCATTCACACTATAACGCGCGTATTTTGCCGCGACAAATTGCGGTGTATTGTACTGCGATTTGCCGCGACAAAACGGGTCGTTTTAACCTTTTTTTTTTTTTACATAACGTTGTCTATGCCGAACACCGAAAGCCGTCTGAAAAAAGGGTCCGGGACTTGTTTTGAGCTTCAGGCGTACAGCGTTTCGGCGTGGAGATGTGAACCATCTCCATAGACGACAATGTAAAATCACCCCTCCAGCGGCACGAGTGTAGGGCGTAAAAACGCCTAGGTGTGAATGCAGCCTTAAACAGGAGGAGTGTTACCAGATGAAAAATTTAGAAATAAATAAATTAAAAAATAGAAAACTAAAGCAGCCACCACATCTAATGATTAGTAAGATGCAATGTATTACTTTTTTGTTTTGGGTTTAATAGCTTGTTAATGTTATTTTTTTTTTATCTGCCTGGAGTTAATCTGTAATAAGACAAATGAGTGTAATGTGTTGAGAATAATTTCCTGCAGTTATGTTATGTATAATAAATGCAGCTACAGTGAATGTTTGCTTGTGGACGGGGTGCACCATCTCATGGAGGAGGCGTCTCTCGGAAGTCTCAGAGAAGAGAAAGGGAGAAGTCTAAGTGAGTTTGCAGATTGCTCACTAGGGAGGGCAGTGTGTGAGGATTGGGTGAGTTTAATAGGATCAGCTCAGTGTAATCCTGTTTTATCCATTGTAATTCAGGCAGCCAAGGAGACGGAAAACCAGAGGAAAGAGACTTTTATCCGCTCAGGGGGCAGGGACAACAAAAGGCATCAAGTGGCAGAAAATCAATTAAAAAGAAATCCTCTTCTGGGCCAAAATCCAGCAGGAAAGAGAGCATCCAGATATCACAGATTGGGCTTCACCCTCCTCCCAACCATGCCCCATCTAAATTCTGTCTCCCTTCCTCCCCAGTTCCTGCTCAAATTAAGCCTTCTACTTAACCTCCTTTTCAAAGTTCCGCAACATTAAAGAAACAATACATACCACTTGGCTCATGCACTATTATTTGATTTTTTTTATGGCTGGGAAGTCATGGGAAATTTCACATATTTGTAACATCCTGAAATATGACAATTACTCTTTTTACTGCTGCTGTTATTTATTTTCAGATTTTTTATATGACATTTAAAGAATTGAACTGTGTTTTGTGTAAGTCCCTAATAGTCTAGAGAACCCAGGCAGTGTTCATTTTGTAGAATAAAATATTTTCTTTGACAAAATTAACACTAATTTAGTTAACTAAAATACAACTAAAACTAAAACAATTCAGATGACTAAAATACGACTAAAAATAAAACGGCATTTTAGTCAAAAGACTATGACTAAAACGAAATCAAAATTTGACGTCAAAATTTATACTGGTTATATATCACTATGGCTAAATCTGTGTCTGTAGTGCATGTTCGAACCCTAATACCATAAATAATAAAATGCCGTTCGATTTTTACTCCAGGAGTATATCATGAGTTTGGAAATGCTAGAGAAATGCTTAAATAATGCATTACAATTTAACTAAACCAGATTTTAGTCAACTAAAATGTACTGGAGATTTTAGTAGACTAAAACAATTCAGATGACTAAAACGCGACTAAAGCTAAAATGGCATTTTAGTCAAAAGACTATGGGCCAGATTCAGGTAGGATAGCGGATCTTTATATTGGCGTAACGTTCGTCATTTACGTTACTCCGCCGAAACTTTAGGAGCAAGTATTGTATTCACAAAGAACTTGCTTCTAAAGTTGCAACGGCTTAGCGAAAATGAGTCGGCGGAATTCAAATTGGGCGGGTAGGGGGGGTGTGGTATTTAAACTAGGCGCGATCCCGCTGCGAACGTACTGCGCATGCGTCGGCTGTCAATGTATCCCAGTGCGCATGCTCCAAATTCAGTGTTTTCGTCATCAACGTCAATGACGTCAATCCCCATTCACAGACGAGTTACGCAAACGACGTGAAACTTTTTCAATTTGACGCGATCACGACGGCCATACTTAACATAGGATACTCCACCTAGGGGGCATGTTTTTCTTTACGCCGCTTCTCTCTTACGGAAACGTCGGAAAGTCACTGCGTCGGGCCCGCGTACGATCGTGAATTGCCGTCTCTCGCTGATTTACATATTCTTGGCGTAAATCAGCGGGAACGCCCCGAGCGGCCATTTTAAAATTGCAGTTCCGATACGGCGGCGAAATACAATTACGCTGCTCGTATCTGAACTCAATCCCGGCGTATCTTGTTTTCTGACTACAGAAAACAGATACAACGGCGTAGGTTAGAAGTTACGCGGCTTATCTACAGATAAGCCGCGTAACTTCTACCTGAATCTGGCCCTATGGGGTCAATTCACTGATGACGCGTACACATGACCGTTTTTCGGGATGTAAAAAATGTTTTTTTTTATGTCATTAACAACGATCATGTGTGGGCTCCAGAGCATTTTTCAAGACGTAAAAAATGGGCATTAAAAATTTAGAACATGCTCTAAATTTTCACATTGTTTTTATTGTTGACATTTTTATTGTCTTAAAAAATGGCCGTGTGTGGGCTGTAACGACGTGAAAAAAACGTGCATGCTCAGAAGCAAGTTATGAGAGCGCTCGTTCTGATAAAACTAGCATTCATAATGGAGATAGCACGTTCATCACGCTGTAACAGACTGAAAAGAGCAAATCGTCTCTCACCAAAGTTTTACTAACACAAAATCAGCAAAAGCAGCCCAAAGGGTGGCGCCATCCAAATGGAACTTCCCCTTTATAGTGATGTTTTACTTTTATTTTTTTTCACGATCGTGTGTAGGCAAGACCGGCTTAACAATAATTGTGTTGAGAAAAAAATAAAGTTTTTTCTAGACCATTAAAAACGGTTGTGTGTACGCGGCATAAGAATTAAATAACGGACAATAAAATGCAGTAAAATAGCGCTTGCGCTAAATCCGTTTTGAACGTGCAATTCACTTCAAATTTTGCGTTAAAAAACAAATGCGTTTTTTGTTCAATTGAGCGGTAAGTACCACATTTTTCATCTGTTAGCGGGTTTCTCCACAACCACAGCCCCATTGGGTGCTGGACCCCCCCTTTCCTGACCTCCCTGCATACCAGACCCAAAGGACCTGGTATGCATTGGGGGGGGGGGGGGTGGACCCTACGCTTATTTTTCCAATATTTTTGAATTGCCGGAATGTTTTTTTACATTCAGCTGTTAGCGGAGAACCACTGACAGCAGGTGAGTCATCCATTAAAGAAACGGCGGCCGGCTTCTCGGCCCCCTACTTAGCAACCAGCTTATGGGGGGGGGGGCGGGGACCCAGGCTGTTTCTGACGAATACTGCATGTAACACCGCCAGCAAAAACCTGGTGATAAATATTGCATTTTTTTTAGTTTCTGTTCTGTTTGTGAATTGGACTTAAGAGCTTACCGCATGTTTTTTTGAGGATATTTACCAGCACATTTACCAGCGCATAATCGTTATTTATGTTTTTTCGTGGATTGGACTTTATTTACTGCATGCGATAATTTATGAGAATTAGTCACGTGACCGTGTTATCGGAGGCGGTAAATGTTAGTGAATTGACCCCAATGACCAGAGCTTTTTTTCTCAGAAAATAGGTGCAGGAACTCAACCACGTCCCCGTTCAGGTTTCACAAACAGTAGAAGTGTCTTAAAGGGGCATTAAATACCAGAATTGCACTACATACAGAGTGCAGAGTTCAGGGGGGTAACACACAGAGTGAAGAGCTGGCACTTGTAAACACAGAAACCAGACATCTGTGTTTACAAGTGATTGTGGTGAGCAGGCACCAAAGGGTCTGAGCCAAAGGTGGTGGAACTGAGTTCCCCCAAGTTCCCCCAGAAAAAAAGCCCTGCCAATGACTAAAACTAAATCAAATTTTGATGTCAAATTGAACACTGAACTTATAAAGGGTTCCCAAAAACCTTTAGTTTATGTCAATTACATCTTTACCTAACAAATATGTATGAAGAGCTTTCACGGTGACAACGTTAAAGGGTCAGATTGCTCAAAACTGAGATTTTTGTTTTTGATAGTTGCTGGGGAGTTTAACAACCTGAAAGTTTCCTATAGTTTCTATGGACTTTTTGGACAATGACTTGTTGAGGTCTCCACGATTGAGTTTTTCGGTTTGTGCACCTGCTGTGGCCTTTATAAGAGGTTCCTATTATCTCTTCTGGAGTTTTCCTCTTATGGAGAAATAACACCAGCTGCTGGAACATGTAAGATGAAGGTGAATACCCAAAACTCCTAGGTGGAGAGGTACAGAGTTGAGATTTGTTTACACCATCTTTGTTGGGGCTGCATTTGGCAGCTTTGCCCAGCGCTTAGATATGGCAATTTGCCTAATGACCATATTATTTCACTTCAATGCGTTCAGGGAAAAAAAGTAGAACAGGCTGTACTGCACCACATCACAACTCAATGCAGTGCTTAGAGTTGAATGAAATTACATGTTGTGACATTTCAATAAAGTTGAAAAAAAAGGTAAACAATGTTATGTTGTGTAATCCGGCCCCTAGAAATAATTGCAAAGCGATCTTAATGTGAGAGTATCAAATACATATAAGAGGCCAGGAGCTGTCTCAGTCCACCAGTCTACACATTAGCACTTATTGATGGAGAAACACTTAAAGGGGTTGTAAAGGTTCAGTTTTTATTTTCTAAATAGGTTCCTTTAAGCTAGTGCATTGTTGGTTCACTTACCTTTTCCTTAGATTTCCCTTTGAAATGTTTTTTTTCTTTGTCTGAATTTCTCACTTCCCGTTTCTCCTCAGTAAGCTTGCCCAGTCCCAAGGCAGGGGGCGAGCACACAGACTAGCCAGAACGGCTTGGAGGATGGGGGCAACATTACTGAGGAGAAACAGGAAATGAGAAATTCAGACAAAGAAAAAAAACATTTAGAAGGGAAATTGAAGGAAAATGTAAGTGAACCAACAATTTACTAGCTTAAAGGAACCTATTGAGAAAATAAAAAACAAACCTTTACAACCCCTTTAAGAGTAGATTTGAAGGGTTACAGAAAAAAATCTAAAGGTGAACGAACGCATGCTCCTCTTACCTCTGGGGTTGCCAGGAGGGTTTGAAATCTCTGCTCTTCTTTCTCTTCTCCATCAGCATCTCCAGACTGAATGGATTCTGATTCATCAGCGCCATCAATGTAGTCTGGAAGAAGAGTAGTTAGCAGTGGAGATGCGTCCATAGAGGGCGCAGGAGCGTCGCCCCCTCTCGCTCCTGCACCGCCACTAAAATACAATACATAGATTCATGCATTGCATGAATCTATGTATTGTTTCTGCTGCCCACTATTCAGATAACCGGCCCCCTGGTGAGCCATCTGAATACTGGCAGCTGATTGGCTTTGGAAGTGCCTATCAGGCTGTAATCGCCTTCCAAATAGTTATCCAGGGGACGCACAGGGGGTGAGTTCCCTGGATAATACTGACAGGCATCTCAGCCAATCAGGTTCACCGGTTCTGGTTACTGGTAGCCTGATTGGCTGAAGCATCATCAAGGGCAGGAGAAGACATCGAGGGACGGTGGAAGAAGGATGGCTGACCCAAGAAAGGTAAGTGCCGGACGGGGAGGGGGCATTTTACAGGGCACAGTGGTAAAAATTGATGGGCACAGTGGCAGCATTTTACAGGGCACAGAGGCGAAAATTGATGGCATGGCACAGTGGCAACAATTTGGGGCACAGTGGCGACATTTGATGGGCACAGTGGCTGCATTTGATGGGCACAGTGGCTGTGTTTGATGGGCACAGTGGCAACAATTGATGGCACAGTGGCGACAATTGATGGCACGGTGGTAACAATTGATGGCACAGTGGCTGCGTTTGGCATGGCACAGTGGTGACAATGGGTACGGTGGCGACAATTGATGGCACAGTGGCTGCATTCGATAGCATGCCACATTGGCTGAGTTTGATGGCATGGCACAGTGGCTGCGTTTGGCATGGCACAGTGGTGACAATTGATGGCACAGTGGTGACAATGGGCACAGTGGCGATAAATGATGGCACAGTGGCTGCATTTGATGGCATGGTACAGTGGAGACAAATGATGGCACAGTGGCTACAATTGATGGCATGGCACAGTGGCGAAAAATGATGGCACAGTGGCTGCGTTTGATGGGCACAGTGAGGTTGCAATTGTTTGTTTTTGAGCACCAGTTACTGGTAGTTAGAGTGCTTTATTAACACGTTCAGGCATCCATAAAACAGGAACTTACACAAACTGGTATAGGTTATGAAAAGTATAATACATGATGTAACAACTGTATATAGTGCCATCTACAGGTCAGGGGCATACACACCACACCCATTGAGAAAGATTCCCCTTAGTTCCTGTCTAAGTGCTAAGTGCCATACAGAACAGGAAGCGAGTCAAAATCTCCAGAGTAGCATTCTAGACCATGGCAAAGTCCTGACAGAGGTTTAAACTTTTCCTGCACAACTACAACCTTGTATTTAAGGGCTCTTTCACACGTCCGTTCAGTTCGTCCGTTTTTTGGACATCCGTTAACGGACCTCAATGCTTCCCTATGGGTTAGCGTCCGTTAGCGGATGAGCATCCGCTAACGTCCGTTAATATCCGTCTGCGGTAAGCTCCGTTTTTTTGGACGGAAGAAAACCCTATATGATCCGTTTACCATCCGATCCGCTAATGTCAGTTTTTCATCAAAATATGTAAAAAAAAAAAAAAAAGTTCTAAAAAAAAAAAAAACGGATGAAAAAACGGATGAAAAAAACTGATGAAAAACGGACGGAAAACGGAACAGAAACGGATGTAAACGGACGGAAAACGGATGAAAAAACGGATCAACTGAAGGGGGAAAAAACTGATCTAAAAAACTGAACGGACGTGTGAAAGAGCCCTAAGTCCAGGAGCACTTGTGTTTAAAGGTTGATACTTCCTGGTAGTGCCAAGAGCTTTCAGCTTACTTTTGGATTTCTACTAGCTAGTCACTGATCATAGTCATTGGCTTAAATGCATTCAGAAGCTAATAAGCTCTTAACACTACCAGGCCAAGGCCAGATTAGGGGCAATTAATAACCCAAAGCACAGCCCAACAATGGTGCCCCTCTATTGCTTAATTTTAAAGACATTAAAGGGGTTTTTAAGGCAGTGCACACATATATGTATATGTTGTATATACTATATGAATATACTATATAAAAAATCATCTTATAAATACCGTTTTCTCATCATCAATAAAACATTTTTTTTACAAAAAAATTAACTGAACACATTTATTAGATGTAGCCAGGAGCGGACTACAGTTATCTGACTATTGCAGACTTGTATATTACTATTCTAGCTTGCTACTATGTCTTCCTAGTGCTGGATCTGATTCACTGACATCATTGCCTGAGCACAGAGAAAAGCATTGTGGGAGATGTAGTCCTCTGGATAGGCATCGCTGGTTTTGCAGAACTGACTGTGAACTATGTTTTCCAGCAGACCATCTGCTCTTTAGGAGAATTATGGGGGAGACTATATAGGGATCTGCCAACCAGGTCCGCGCTCTCTTGCTTCCTGGATCTCGTCACATGAGCACCACTCGGCCGCTGTGTAAGAAGATTGTGGCCCATCACGTGACACACAGCCCACCGCTCCAGCCCTAGCAAGTCCAGCTGTTGTCCGCTGGCAGAAGGATGCCCTGCAGCAGCCCTGAACATCGCAGAACCAGCCGATTTGCGGTGTCAGCAGACTGACCACTGTCTCTGCCCATCCGCAGTAGGAAGAATCCTCTGTTGGAGGCTTCCGCGTTCTACCAGGTGAGGGGGCTTATGCCCACAGATCCCACTGCCATGCCAAGTACTACACTTTCAACACTGTACATAGGTGTCATTCACTTGGATTACAAACAGTATTGCTAGTTACTAGGATTTGCTATTTTGCATTGTTCATCCTCACTTTGCTGCAGTCAGGAATCTTTGTTCTATGAGCTCCAACTTTGCTAATGATGACAGTGCAAGGCCTTGCTTTTAGTACAGTATTGTTATTACTCCTAAAGAGGACACTTTACTGGTAACTATAGTATACTATCTCTCATTAGGATACAAGGTATTATAGGCCGGCCCTGGGTTCTTCTTTAAAGTGTACACATCTCCTTGTATCCATTGATAGATTTCCTACAATATCCCATGTTGACTGTGTATATTGTTGTTATTCATGTGATTACTAATTGTTATTGCTGCAAGCATTATTTCAACCTAGTCTTGACTGTAACCAGGATTTGGCTGAATAATCCTTGTTTTAAACCTCTCATCTCGAATAAGTAAAGTCAGAGAGTGTTGAAACTATTCGCTTGTCTGTGTGTCATTTAAAGGTGTACACAACATGTCTGAACCCAGAGTATCAGAAGGGCTGGAGAGTTCACGGGGTCATGGCGGCACAAGAGAAGAGAACATGCATTACCAAGCAACCCCCTGAATGGGCAGTGCTACATAGATATATAATAAAAAAGATACAGTACAAAACACATAGAAAGGGGGAATTAAAAATCACCCTCCGTCTACAAAAAGTCAACAGATACCCAATCCTGTGTGTTTTGTACTGTCTTTTTTAATATATATCTAATACATTTGTTAATTGCCGCGCTTAGAAAGTCTATTGTTTTGAGAAAATTGTATTTGTTTCTCTCTTTTTTTGCTATGCACGTATAATAATATAGTAATGTTGTACTGTGTACTTATATATGTAAGCTGTGCTTCCTGCCTAGTGTGTGCTGCCCAACAATGTGCCTTGGTGATCCTTTATCTCATTTCAAATATACCAATCAATGCTCGTCAATAGACTTTCCATGGCATCAAATGGTAGAAAATGCATACATGCTCCTGGTAGCTGGATACCTTGTCTGATCTGGAGTGCCTGAACTTTAGATCATATAAGGGAACAGCAGGAGTTAATTCTTTTATGTGAAGCATGGATATTAATGACATGTTCTCTTAAAGGCACATACTAGTTAAACAAAATGAAGGATGAACACTAACCAGTGGTGAAACACTCTGTGCTTGTCACTGGCTCTAGTTAATATCAGTATATTATCTGATATATATTATCTGATATTTGTGCTGTCTATTCACCAAATCCAACAAATCATGTGACAAGAGATTGCAGTGAGTATGAAGAAGCTCTGATAATCAAGCTGTAATAGATCATATAAGATTCAGATAAGGGGAAAATTATGTGAGCTTTAAGCAGGGATGGACTGGCCATTGGGACTACAGGGAGTTTCCCGGTGGGCCGATGGCTCAGTGGGCCGGCTTCAGTGACAGCGGACCGCCCCCCCCCCTCCGCTCCTCTGTCTCTCCCTCTCTACAGCGCTCACCTCCTCTTACCTGGGGGGAACAGAGAAACAGGGGGGAGGAGCAGGGGGGATGACAGAGGAGCATGGGGGGGGGACCAGAAGGAGCACAGGGGAGGGGACAGACAGCTGACTCAACAGCTATGGCCTGGGAGTTTCCAGCCACCATAGGAGAGACCTATCAAAGTGGGCCAGTCTGAATGAAGTCCAGGGCCGAATTTTTGTCCCAGTTCAGCCCTGGCTTTAAGGCCGCGTACACACGGGGGGACATGTCCGCTGAAACATGTCCGACGGACCGTTTCCAGTGGACATATCTCCTCTGATTTTAGTCCGATGGCGTGTACACACCATCGGACGAAAATCTCCTCGGACTGAGGACGCGGTGACGTGGCGGTGATGTTGACGCCGCCACGTCACCACTCCAGGAAGTAAAATACTTCCACGCATGCGTCGAATCCATTTGACGCATGCGGGAGATTTATGTCCGCTGGTTAGGCGTACTAACCAGCGGACATGTCCGACGGACAGGTTTCCAGAGGACAAATTTCAAAGCATGCTTTGAAATTTGTCCGCTGGACAAACCTGTCCGCTAGGTCGTACACACGATCGGATATGTCTATTTGATTTCATTTATTGACAACAGGTAAGAACCACAGAACAAGGGATCGAACCCATAAAACACAAAAGACCAACCAAAAAAACTCTTGAAATGTTTTTTGTATGCATTCTTATCAGTTCTAATAACTATTTTTAAATACACATTACTTATTTATCTCCCTATCAATTAAAGTGTTATTTTTTGTGTTAAAATAAAAAAGATGTTATATATACTTGCTTTGTGCAACGATATTGCACTAAGTGGTCCCTTACCTCCTCTTTGGCAGTCTCCCAGCTGGAGTTATCATCTCCTCCCTCCTCTGGGGGCCTCCTCAGCAATCCAGAAGCTGAGGGGGCACCCGTGGGCATGTGCTTCCAAGTCAGGCTGTGTACATCCAATGATACATACAGCGCTGATAAGCCCCCTAAGGCATGTAGTTACATTTTTTTTTACCTTTACCTCACCAGGGAATGCATTAACCTCTTCCCGTCAACGTGGTGCATATATGCAGTCTCTTGGCGGGTAGGCTTTAACACTGAGAGGCCACATATATGCCACCTTATTTAAACACCTTTATGTACAGAGAGTGTGCGTCCTGCATACTCTCAGCACAGTCAACGGCAGTGACAGAAAAGCTCCTGATGGATACTTGAAATCACATGACTGCTGTGACAGCCAATCACAGCAGTCAAATGACCTAAATGCCTGCCTCTGCCTCCCGACATTTAGAAGCAAAGGGCCAGGAGGTTGTGTCGGGAAGAGGTAAAAAAATTGTGTAAATAAAGGAAAAAAATGTTTACATTTTGGTTAGAGTAAGGGTATTATTATAACCCCCATCAATTTTTGTTTTTATTATGATTTTTTTATTCTTTGCCATCTGTGTCCCACTGGGAAGATTCACCTTCATTTCCTGTCCCAAAGAAAAAACAAGAAGTGAGAGGAAATCCCTCCAAAGTGAGTGTGACCAGAACTAGTGTCCCCAACCCAAAATTTGTGATTTTCTTTTACTTTCACAAGAAAAAAAAAAATCATCTTTGACTTAAAGGTAAAAAAGGTAAAAAAGTTTTGACTTTAGACAGAGGCATATCTAGTGAAAATAGCGCCTATGGCAAGCACTGAAACTGCGCCCCTGTCAAAACATTTGAACCCCATATTTCAGATAACCTTAACAGAAAAAAACAGTTAACAAAACTAGTGATATTTATCATCCCTTGTGATACCTTGGGTCAGAGCTGTATCCTGGCCTAGGCCAACAAGGCCCAGGCCTAGGGCAGCACTTTGCAGGGGGGCAGCACGAAAAGAGTCCTCACCGGCTTACGCTACACTGTTAGGAAAATTAGTCTAGCGCCCCCAAAAAGCGGCCGCGCTGCTTCTGGTATGCGGAACTGCAACTGTGGGGGGGGGGGGGGCACAAACCTTCCTCACAGTGCTATGTTTCTGCTGCACTATCTACTTAAAGTAGAACTATAGGCAACACTTTTTTTTTTCATTTTGGATAGAGTAAGGGAGGGTTATAGTTATAGCCCCTGTCAGTTTATTTTTTAACATCCCTGTCCTATTGCGAAGATTTCCCTTAACTTCCTGCTCTATGGGCAACCAGGAAGTAAGAGGAAATCTAAGTAAATTAAGGGAATCCATTGCCCCCCGCCCCTCAGAACTAGTGTCCTCACTCGAAAATTTCAGGGCGGGTCTTAAACAACACAGGGTGTGGGCGTAACAGGAAGGGGTGGGTCATATTTAAATTAGGGGGTGCACAAGTTTAGTCAAGCCTAGGGCAGCACAAAACCTAAATACACCTCTGCCTTGGGTAGTGACATATCTTCTTTATGGAGAAATCTGGTGTTTATTAGACCCCTGATCCCTCCTTTGCCCTCCAAGGCCAGGTAAATGCAGAACCAATACTGGAAGTGATGAAATCTTCATCACTTAAGGCCTCAGTTTTCACAGAGGAGAGGGAGAAACGGATGTTCCACTTTCTTTGTGCGCTGCCAATCCGACCAGATGGAATGGGAGAGCCTGGGAGAATAGGGGGGGGGGGGGCTGTGGCTGAACGCAGCAGGTAATGCTGCCATTGTCCATTAGCAAAGGTTCTGAAAAGGAGATCCTGCCTATGCTCGGAAGGAGGGAAGAAGAGACCCTCAGACCCTGGCAAGTGCCTTGCTGTCCAGCCACTCAACAGCGCCCCCTTCATATGGCGCCCATGGCACTTTCCATAGCTGCCATACCGTAGATACGCCACTGACTTTAGAACCACTTTAAATTAAATCCACCATATGTAAACGGCATGTATTATCTGCAAAACAATTCCACAGGCACTAATGTATAGAATTATAAAAAAAATGAAAATACAAATAAAAGGTTAACCCTTATTGTTCTTCAACACAAATGGACAGAAACACCATACAGAATAATACCAACAGAGCTGTATAATCAGGGCTAAAGTTTATGATCAGGGATAGGTCAATTCCTTGGGTAATGAAGTTGTGTACTTCCTACACAACACAGCTAATTATTGTATGTGCACATCTGAGTACAGGAAATCTTATAATGGCTGCATTGAGAACTATAGCTGGATTTACTCATGGCTCAGATTGAATGTTTGCACCTTTAAAACTGGCAGCCAAATTGCTGAGAGGCTCTCTGGTGGTCAGTGAGACCCCTTATAATTGTACAGATCTGGGAAGTGCTGAGATCTCCCCATTGGGGTCTCCAGGATATAGGCAGTCAGTGATTTAACTTATTAGTATCTAGAACATTTGTAAGGTTTACTTTTTACAATAAAATCATAATATGTGCATATTTGAAGCACACCTAAACCAAGAATGTTTGTTTCATTTTAGATAAATAATAATAAAAAAGGGTTAGAATGTATGTCAGATTTTTATTGCTTTATGTGTCCTTGTTGGGGAGATTCATCCTCTATACGTGTCCTGGTGACCTTTGTCACTGGAATAGAAAGTGTTGGAGAAATTTACAGTTATCCTCACAGTAGAAGGTGAGGGAAGGTTCGAAAAAAGTTTGTTTCTTTTTGTAATTATTAGTTTGTCAAATCAACGTTCGTTTTCAACCACAGCGATGATAAAATTTGAAGAAGCAGGATGGAATTTTTTTCTTGAATGGACACATTTTTAATAGCGTAAAGCCCATTCCTTCCAAAATCTAATGTTAAAAGCAAAGGGGCAGATTCACATAGAAATGGATTATCGTAGCGTATCAGAAATACACTACGCCGCCGTTTTTTACCTGGCTCTACGTGGAATTCAGGTAGATTTTGTCCAGTAAACGACGGCGGCGTAGTGTATTTCTCCCGTCGCAATCCATATAGACGAGTAGGGGGCGTGAATCATTTAAATTAGGCGCGTTCCCGCGGCGATCGATCTGCGCATGCTCCGTTCGCAAATTTCCCGCCGTGCATTGCGCAAAATCACGTTGTGACGTCATTCGTTGTTTAGGTAGCGTCGTTTACGGGCGATCCTAGTCCCGAACGAGTTACGTAAACAAAATAAATAAATAAATAAATTCGAAGCGGGAACGACGGCCATACTTAACATGGGCTACGTAACGTTAGAGCAGCAAAAAGCT
The DNA here is from genome assembly GCA_029574335.1 of Rana kukunoris. Classification (NCBI taxonomy): domain Eukaryota; kingdom Metazoa; phylum Chordata; class Amphibia; order Anura; family Ranidae; genus Rana; species Rana kukunoris. The sequence continues at coordinate 165,095,917 of CM056054.1, read as the reverse complement.
GCTCTAACATTACGTACACAAAAATAGACGAAAGTGATTGCGACGACCACTCGTATCTTCGGGAATCGCCGTAAAAAAACATTTGCATATCCCGACGCATCAAAACGACGCGAACTCCTCCCAGCGGCCGCAAATAGATGGCAGCGTAGATCCGAAGGCTTACGAAGACGTAAGCCTCTCGGATCGAAGCCCGAAGCCGCCGTATCATGGTTTGAGGATTCAAACTAGTGATACGGCGCGCAAAATTTGAAATTACTCCTGTCTAACACCAGTTAGACAGGCGTAATTGCTCTATGAATCTGGCCCATAGTCTTTCAAACAACTAACTAATGTTCTGAGAATTTCCTAAGAATTTTTATTTGAAATTCCATCCATCTATGGCCAGCTTAAAACTGGATTTCCCTCACTTTGGATAGATGTGCACTCACTGCCTGTTGTGTCTTTAGGATAGGAAGTGAAGGGAACACATGCAGCAAAAAAAATAAAAATTGACTTTAGATCCACATTAACATCCTTGTGCTAGCCTTGGTAAAGCCCCCACATTATGTAGTACTGTGGAGGATGTTTGGAATATAAAAAAAAATGAGTACAGTTTCTAGATTGGTCGTAGTGGCAAAAAAGGTCTACTGGTCAGCTACACAAAACTTCCTTTTTGAAGTAGAAATTTCCTCTGTCAAGAAATTCCTGCTTAGCCTCCTGGAAGTTTGCTATGAAATGTACCCTCCATTTGACCCTAGAATGCTATTCTGCCTCCTTTTAATCCCGTTCCACTTCTAAGCTACCACCTATGCAGGGCAAACAAACAGCCCAAGGATTTGCACAATAAATCAGATTAAGAAGGCTCTAGCCGTAGTTTTCTTTGCAATTAGGAATCAAAGTGACAATCAGAGAATTCCAAAGAAGATGTCAATTTGCATGTCCCCTGAAGGGCCTACAGAGGGTCAGTTACTGCCCCAGGGGTATTTAGCTTTCTCTTACTGCTGCAGGGGTAGGAGGTAATTCATGAATACAAAACTGCAACCAGAAATGTACCTATTGAAGAGTATTATTAAGGTTTAATATCTCCAAATACTTGGGCTGGAGATTGCTACTCTTGGCATATCAGGAGTTAATCCACTAAAATGTCACTTGCAGATCAGTGGTACACAAAGTAACTGAGAAGTTCTTTTTTGCCCCTCTGGCAGTAAAAGAATTCAAATAAATTGCTTCCCACAGTCCTAATCCTTTCTGTCTGTTTGACAGATCCCATTGAAGCTCTGGGAATTAATATTAAGACATTGGAACCAATCCCAGCTGTTTATTGACACTGCGTTCTAAGCGAGGACATCAACGGGTTTACTTTTCGCACTTTCTTTTCAGGAATACTCCGCAGCACCGCAGACATTTTTAGGCACCTCACTCTACAGCCTCCTTGCTTCTTTTGAAGGCACCAAAAAAACAAATCCTATGGGGTTGGAGGATGAGCTTGGAACAGGTACTAGTTGTTATGGAAACGAGAGAAATCTGTGATTCCTCCAGTGTGCACATTTCTATCACACACCCAGGAACCACATCCTCATTTCACTAATTACAAACAACCATGATAGCATTGCTTCTCTCAATTAAACTGATTTGCATCTGTCCCTGCAGTCTGATGAGGACTCCTCTGCAGCTGTCATTTGGTTAGAATGTTTGGAATTCAGGGAAATATGCAATGCCTAAGCTATTGACTTGGGCTCTATTTTTTATTATACAAATATATAATACGAATATATGGTTTGTATTTTTCTTTACAGTGTTATATCTCATTCCTATAATTTCAGATCAGGTTAATAGAGAACCAGCAGAGGGCTTTTAAAATAGGGGAGAAGGCATAGAGCTGAAGTGACTATCCTTCCATCTCTCACTGAAGGCCTAGAGCTGGCTATACATAGTAGATTTTCATATAAACATTTGTAATACAATTATTTGTACATTTGATGACTGGACAAGTGTCATTTAAAAGTATTTCAGAATTTTTTTTGCTTTTAAAATTAGATTTTGTAATGAATGTAATTTCAGAAATTTGTGCATTTGAGAAAAACTTTCCTGCTTTAATCACTTCCCACCCATAGGCCATCATATGACGTCCCAGACTTTGAGTGGTGATATCTGAATGATGCCTGCAGCTACTGGCATCATCTAGATATCATCTTTTTCAGCCAATAGTAAAATCATAGCGGCAGTTCAGGCGCTTGGTCATTCTTACAGGCGGTGGGAGGGGACACCCCTGTGATTGACAAGCCAGAGAACAAATCGGTCACCGCCAAAAGGTGAGCATAGAGATTTCCAGTGACCAGATGGTCTCCAGTCATCTCTATGACCATCAGAGGCGGAAGTAAACCATGCCGAGGACGCGGCTGGAAAGGCAGAGAGAGTTTTTTATCTCAGCATTTCCAGCCTGGAGGAGAGATGTGGGGTCTTATTGACCCCACATCTCTCAATAAAGAGGATCTGTCAAGCACTATTCCTATTAAAAGGCATGTTTACATTCCTTGTGATAGGAATAAAAGTGATCATTTTTTTTTTAACCACTTGACTACTGGGCACTTAAACCCCCTTCCTGACCAGACTAATTTTCAGCTTTCGGTGCTCTCACAATTTGAATGACAATTACTCAGTTATACAACATTGTACCCATTTGAAATTGTTGTCCTTTTTTTCACACAAATAGAGATTTCTTTTGGTGGTATTTGATCACCTCTGGGTTTTTTATTTTTTGCGCTATAAAAGAAAAACGACTGCAAATTCTGTAAAAAAAAAAAAATATCTTGTTTCTGTCATATTAGCAGGTTATTTCTCACACACAGCATATGCATGTCACAAATTACACCCCAAAACACATTCTGCTATTCCTCCCGAGTATGGCGATACCCCATGTGTGAGACTTTTACCCAGCGTGGCCACATACAGAGGCCCAACGTGCAGGGAGCACCTTCAGGCGTTCTGGAACACCCAGACCAATTCTGACATTTCTCTCCTACATGTAAAAATCATCATTTATTTGCTAGAAAATTACATAGAACCCCAAAACATTATATATGCTTTTTTAGCAAAGACCCTAGAGAATACAATGGCGGCCGTTAAAACTTTTTATCTTGCATGGTATTTTCGCAGACATTTTTTGAACGCGTGTTTTAAAAAAAAATGTTTTTTGCTTAAAAAAAAACAAAACAGTAAAGTTAGCCCAATTTTTTTTCATAATGTGAAAGATGAAGTTACGCCGAGTAAATAGATACCCAACATGTCACACTTCAAAATTGCGCACACTCATTAAATGGCGCCAAACTTCGCTACTTAAAAATCCCCATAGGCGACGCTTTAATTACTTTTATTGGTTACATGTTTTTAGTTACAGAGGAGGTCTAGGGCCAAGATGATTGCTCTCGCTCTAACGTTCGCAGAGATACCTCACATGTGTAGCTTGAACACCGTTTTCATATGTGGGCGGGACTTACGTATGCGTTCGCTTCTGCATGCGAGCACACAGGGACATGGGCGCTTTAAAAAATGGGTATTGCAGAGTATTTGGGTATTGCAGAGTATTTGGGTATTGCGTAGAGTATTGGGGTATTGCAGAGTATCGCGCAGGGTATTGGGGTATTGCAGAGTATTGCGCAGGGTATTGGGGTATTGCAGAGTATTGCGCAGGGTATTGCAGAGTATTGGGGTATTGCAGAGTATTGCGCAGGGTATTGCAGAGTATTGGGATATTGCAGGGTATTGGGGTATTGCGCAGGGTATTGGGGTATTGCAGAGTATTGCGCAGGGTATTGGGGTATTGCAGAGTATTGCGCAGGGTATTGGGGTATTGCAGGGTACTGGGGTATTGCAGAGTACTGGGGTATTGCAGAGTACTGGGGTATTGCAGAGTATTGTGCAGGGTACTGGGGTATTGCAGAGTACTGGGGTATTGCAGAGTATTGTGCAGGGTACTGGGGTATTGCAGGGTACTGGGGTATTGCAGAGTATTGTGCAGGGCACTGGGGTATTGCAGAGTACTGGGGCAGGGATGGCTGAGCTGGGATGGATGGCTGGCTGGATCTGTGACTGCATTTGTCACAGATCCAGCCACAGCGCTGCTGCTGCCACCCGCTCCCCCCCCCTCTCCTCTCACACTGTACCGAACGGTACAGAGAGGAGAGGGAGGAACCGGCGTCATCAAATGACGCCGGTTTGTTTACAAGTGATCGCGCCATCATTTGACGGCGCGATCATGTGGTAAATGGCCGCTATCAGCTGTCCCGGAGGGCCCCAGATGGCAACCCCCTCTTTTTTAAATTTATTTTTGATAAAAAAAATATTTTTTAATATATTTTTATTTTATTTTTTAAAGGGCCAGGGGTCCTTTTTTCTCTCTTTTTTCTTTTTATTAAAGGGCCCAGAGGTCTCCAGGGCCGCGGATGGCTACTCCCTTTTTTATATATTTATTTTTCTTTATTTCTTATTTTTTTTGTAAAGGCCCCCCCCGCTTCTTAATTCGCAGCAGCCCCCCCGCTTCTCAATTTCAGACGGCAGCACCCCCCCCCCCGGTTCTCCAGGGGGCCCATGCCTGAAGCTGTGTAAGGGGCCCCATAATTCCTGATGGCGGCCCTGGCAGACTCCATCAGATTTTCTTCCAGAATGGTCCTGTATTTGGCTCCATCCATCTTCCCATCAATTTTAACCATCTTCCCTGTCCCTGCTGAAGAAGAGCAGGCCCAAACCATGATGCTGCCACCACCATGTTTGACAGTGGGGATGGTGTGTTCAGGGTGATGAGCTGTGTTGCTTTTACTCCAAACATAACGTTTTGCATTGTTGCCAAAAAGTTTGATTTTGGTTTCATCTGACCAGAGCACCTTCTTCCACATGTTTGGTGTGTCTCCCAGGGGCTTGTGGCAAACTTTAAACGATACTTTTTTATGGATATCTTTAAAAAATGGCTTTCTTCTTGCCACTCTTCCATAAAGGCCAGATTTGTGCAGTATACGACTGATTGTTGTCCTATGGACAGAGTCTCCAACCTCAGCTGTAGAGCTCTGCAGTTCATCCAGAGTGATCATGGGCCTCTTCCATTTCAATATTATCGCTTGCACATTGTTCCTTGGGATGTTTAAAGCTTGGGAAATCTTTTTGTATCCAAATCCGGCTTTAAACTTCTCCACAACAGTATCTCGGACCTGCCTGGTGTGTTCCTTGTTCTTCATGATGCTCTCTGCGCTTTAAACGGACCTCTGAGGCCTCGTACACACGATTAAATGTGTCTGTTCAAATCGGTCGGACCGACCGATTTGAACAGATCTGTCTGCTGGGATTTTGGTTTGCTCGCGTGTACACACGAGCAAACCAAAATCCCCGCCAGCAGACAGCGCGCTAACGTGTCGGCGACGTGGCTGTGACGTTGACGCCGCCACGTCATCGCACCAGGAAGTAAAACACTTCCGGGCATGCGTCGAAACCATTCGGCGCGTGTGCGAGAAGACATGTCTGCTGGTTAGCGTACTAACCAGCAGACATGTCGGGCGGACGGGTTCCCAGCCGACAGATTTCAAAGCATGCTTTGAAATCTGTCGGGTGGCCAAATCCGTCTGTTTGCCCGTACACATGATCGAATCTGTCTGCTGAAACGGTCTAGCAGACCGTTTCCAGCAGACCGATTTACTCGTGTGTACGAGGCCTAAGACTATCACAGTGCAGGGGCATTTATACGGAGACTTGATTACACACAATTGGATTCTATTTATCATCATTAGTCACTTAGGTCAACATTGGATCATTCAGAGATCCTCACTGAACTTCTGGAGAGAGTTTGCTGCACTGAAAGTTAAGGGGCTGAATAATTTTGCACGCCCAATTTTTCAGTTTTTATTTGTTAAAAAAGTTTAAAATATGCAATAAATTTCATTCCACTTCATGATTGTGTCCCACTTGTTGTTAATTCTTCACCAAAAATTACAGTTTTATATCTTTATGTTTGAAGCCTGAAATGTGGCGAAAGTTCGCAAAGTTCAAGGGGGCAGAATACTTTCGCAAGGCACTGTATATATGACCCTGGCACATTGATCTCCCTGCCGTGAAAGTGAAAGAAAAGAGCATAAACACTTCTCCTATGGAAGAGCCAGTAAGAGGGAGATCTTTCCCATGTTTCTGCTGCTATACAGAGCAACAACACTAATACGCATGGGGCGATTAGGGTGTGCCTGGGCACGCACGGCAAATAAGTTGCCTTTCAAACATCAACAACTGTGTTCCAGGGCCCTCAAAAATGTGCATGCCAAGAGCAAAGCACAACCTTCCAAGAGCAAAGCACAACCTTCCAAGAGCAAAGCACAACCTTCCAAGAGCAAAGCACAACCTTCCAAGAGCAAAGCACAACCTTCCAAGACCCATAGCAGCACTGGTTATAAAATTGTGGTAATGGTTCTGTTGTGTCTATAGCAATCATTCAGCTTCTAATTGTCCTTTCTATAGAAATCATACATACTTTTCATTCATTGGTACAAAGTTCAACAATCTCACTGTTTAATTGGAGGGTGTCCAGCTATATTTGGATGTCTGCCATGGATGTGTACAGCTCTGTGGGCATGGCCACCAAGCGAAAGGAGATGAATTAGATTCTTCTTGGAAGACCATAATTAAAAGGACCAAGTAGCTCTGACTAAACCTGAGGAGCTTGAAATGGATGGCAATCCCATTGGCTGGCCCGAGGTTCGACGTCACTTCCGGTCGTACGGCGACAGACTGCGCTTCATGCTGGAACGCATAGCGCGTCCTATCCAGGAAACACGGCTCCTGGATCCCCTGTTGCTTCTCCTAGGCTTCCCCAGGATGGGTCTTCATATCTCCCATGACTTGGCAAAGTCAGCCTGCCTGCAGCTGTAAACGAACGTTGTGACCCTTGACCAGCCGTTAACCCCTGATGTGCCCTTGCTCTCAATTGTTTTGTGAGTAGCCAATCTACTGTTTACTACTATTTTTACCTCATTAAATCCCTATTTTACTACACTTAGTTTGGCGCATGTCCTTCTTGTCTACATATATTTTTCAGATAAAAGAAAAAGAACAAGGTGGATAGCAATGTTTCCCCAATCGATTGACCAAAACTCACAATCCCGTTAATGGTATAAAGGAAAAGAGCAAAGAACATATAAGGTTGAGGAAAATCCTCTTCCAAATATAGGGATTTTTACGTGAGATGTCAATCGTTGTATTAAGGTAAGCACACCAAAGACAAGAATTGTAAATATATCAAAAAAGGGTTTAATTTACATATAAAAAAGTTTCACATATAAAATAATTTCATTAAAGGTTGACCACAATAGATACAGAGAACAAGAAGAAAGTGAGTTATGCAGGTTGCCGACTAGTTTCACATTCTTATGTTTCATCAGGGCTTTGCAACTTTAGTCTTTCTGAGTTTTTAGTGGTCTGTGTGTGACATAAAAATGCCATTAGTACAACATAAAATAGTACAACATAGTCCATTATTAATTTTCTACATTAAAGATAAAACAAAATAAATCAAAATATCTGTGTGCTTACCAATCCCATCAGCCACTGTGACAGGACAAAATATCAAGACGCCTTTCAGAGAAACCCGGTAGCGCAAATGGCAAAGAGGATGGACACAGGCCGGTGGAGGTCAGATCCAACCAACTGTTTGATGTGAGGATATTAAGGTGATGAGATATCCAACCCACAATAAAGTTGATTCTGCAAATTATTTAAAGTACAAACAAAAGATAGTATATAGGGCTACTCAAGAAGTGGCTTTCAGCAGGTCAAATGTGGGAGGTATCCAAGGACGAACCATCCCACATTTTACTAATCAATAGGTCCCATAGCAGTCCCCGTAGCAAATAAGTTAGGGGATATTATGGTAATGAGGTTGTACTTAAAAAGGTTCTATGTATAGCTATAATTAGAAATTGTTCAAAACAAGCAGAGTGGGGTAGAGTGTAAGGGTAGAATGTAAGGGGAATGTTATATAGTAAAGAAGGTAAATAGCAAATAGATTCAAAGGCCAAAGACCATATTACCTAGTTAGTTATATGTATTATATAGCTATTACCTGTAGATAGAGCACGGTACACGACCGTAGTCTATGAAGGCAGATAGATAGTCCTCACATACGTCCAATACCACTCCGCTGCTGGTTGTGTAGTCTCCTCATACCCAGGACGGCGTCTGACATGTGATCCGTCAGCGCCGTCTTAAGTATTCACCTTCACCGGAAGTGAATGGCCATAGATGACCCCTGACTTCACTTCCGGTCCGTGTGTCCCAGCTTATGCGCGCGCACATACCGCGTCCAATGCGTGCCTCCACTCGCGTGGAACGCACGTGAGGCGCAGCGCGCCCCACCTCTCAATAGGCATTGGTTGGCTTAATGAGCCAAACAAATCGCCGAATGCAGCGCGCGCATTCCGCCATATGAATATGACGGAAGTGTTGAGGTGTTCCGTATAGGTTCACCTCCATTGTGGGACTCACAAATATCCTCACAATTCAATGTCCAATCTCAAAATGCCACCTCGCCAGCGGGAAAGACTACAGAAAGGCGCCTTATACAGAGACCATAATGGAATAGGAAATTGCATTTTTTACTTTGATACATTGTAATAAATCTATATCATAGAATAGTACACATATACTTATATCCAACAAATCAGAATGTATGCCAAAATAGCATTTACATTAAATGGGCTCAAAAGAGAATCAAAATAATTTATATGTCTATCAATAGAACAACAGATAAGGCATTTATCATCAAGGGGAAAGAAGGGAGGGGAAGGGAAGACAAAAGAGAGGGGGGTTTTTTGGGACATACCACATAACAAACCATATATGCACCACAACAACAGCAATACATCGAAATGTAATAATATTGATTGTAACAGGAAACTGTGTGTGAACCCTTAGAGGCCATATTGTTAATAGAGGATTTTTGTGAGTTGACAAGACAGGAGGCAGTGCTAGTGCCCAGACTCATTCACTGCATTTCATATATATACTCCAGAATGTTTATGTATTAGTACTTAATTTAAAGAAATGGCCTGAAAGACAGTGAGGTATTTAGACCTGGGGGATAGGTGGCCCTTTGGTCAAAAATCCAGCGTGCCTCACGCTGTAATATTTTCTTATCGAAGTCACCCCCTCTTTCTGGGAGGGGGATGACTTCTAGGGCAAAAAATGATATGTATGATGGATCATAACTGTGATTGAGGCCCACATGCTTACAAATTGGCGTATATAAGAGGCCGGCATCCAAATAATATAGATGATCCTGGATCCTCTTGGCAAATGATCGTTTAGTTTTGCCGATGTAGAACGCTCCACATCGGCATTTGGCTAGATAGACAATGCCGATAGTGGTACAATCGGCAAATGTTTTAGATTTTAGAAAGCCTCCTCTTGGTAATGAGCAGCCGTCACCCTCCTGTATCCAGGGGCATTGGTCACATTTCCCACATTTATACGTTCCACATCCCCCTGATGCTTCTATAGCTACCGTATCGGGAGTAAAATGGCTGTGTATTAGACCATCTTTTATGGATTTTGATTTTCTATAAACAATTTGCGGTCTATCTGATACGTATTTGGAAATTATGGGGTCCTCTGAAAGAAAGTGCCAGTTGTTATTAATTAATTGACGAAAAACATCTTGATGGGTGCTAAAAGTTGTGATAAATTTGGTAGTTGGTTTAGTTTCTGTTTTTTTGTTCCTAAATAATAGCATCTCTCGTGTGCTTATTTTACTTCTGGCATATGCCTTCTTCAAGATTTTTTTGCTATAACCTCTTTTAAGCAGGCGTAGGTATAAGGCATGTGCCTCCTGTTCAAAGTCCTCTTCTCTTGAACAGTTACGACGTAATCTAAGGTACTGGCTGTATGGGATACTTCTTACTAGAGGTCGTGGATGTGAGCTTGAATAATGTAAGATGGTGTTGCCTGCTGTCTCTTTTCTATATAGGTTACTATATAGTGTTCCATCCTCATTTAGAAATAATCTTATATCCAGGAAGGGAATACTTTTGGTATCTGACTGAATAGTGAATTTTAAATTGAAATCATTGACGGATAAGTACTGCATGAATTCAGATAGTAGTCCTATAGATCCTGTCCAGATGACCAGCACATCATCGATATACCTCCGCCACAAGAGAATGTGGCGGACGTATATCATGGCGGCGTCATCCGAAAACACGGCCCTTTCCCACCCCCCCAGGTACAGGTTGGCATACGATGGGGCACAAGAAGTCCCCATCGCAACCCCCTGTACCTGGAGGTAAGTGGAGCCATTAAATACAAACATGTTGTTCGTCAAAATGTGTTCCAGCAGTGTGGTAACAAAGCTGCATAATTTCCAGTTATTGTGATCCTGTTCACGGAGGAAACGGGATACTACTTCAATGCCTTTTTCATGGGGGATACTCGAATACAGTGCTTCGATGTCTATTGCTGCCATAATGGCACCTGGTGGTACTACCATGCCTTCAACGACTCTCAGCAGCTCAAGAGTGTCCTTAAGATAGGAGGGTAAGCCCATTACATGGGGTCTTAACTGGGTATCTATATATTTGCTTGCTGTCTCAGTATGACTCCCTATTCCGGATATAATTGGACGGCCTGGTGGATCCTTCATATTTTTATGCACTTTTGGCAATGCGTAGAAAGTTGGGATAATGGGCCATTTTATTTCAAGGTATTCCCGTAAATCCTTATCTATAAGGTTACGTTGTTGTGCTTCTATGATAATTGACAAATAATTAGATCTGGCTTTTGGGACATCATCCTCAGTTATTGCTCTGTACCAATCTTTATTATTTATTATCTTATTACACATTTTAACATATTGTGCTCTATCCATCACTACCACATTCCCCCCCTTATCGGAGGGTTTTATAATTAGTTCGTCATTGGCCTTTAGATGGATTAATGCCTGTTGTTGAATGCGGGATAGATTCTTGGTCACTGTTTGTGGGAGAACCAGGTTCTCAATCTGTTTTTTGGTCTGTTTTAGAAAAGCCCAGACCGCAGGCGAAGTCTGCAGGTTAGGAAATTTCTGGGATTTAGATTTGAATTTGCATGGTTCAGGTGCCTCTTCAATTTCTACTTCATCCTCATCATTTACATAATCAATAGATTCATCTGATCCCTCATTCTCATCCAATAGTTGAATAAGGATTTTAAGTGCCCTGAAATCCTGTACTTTAAAGTCCTTGTAAAGTTCTTCCTCTCTTCTAACAGCTCGTCCTTTATCAGTATCAAATATATATTTGTACGTAAGATTTCTTGCAAAGAGGTGTAAGTCTTTAGCAAGTGTGAATTTATCTATTTTCTGTGATGGACAAAAACTAAGTCCCAATCTTAGGACCTCAATCTCAGCAGGTGAGAGGGTATAGGATGACAGGTTCACTACATCTAATCCTGGTTTGTCTGCATTTGCTTCACTACAAAGGGATCCATTTTTCCCATTTTCATCTGGGGAATGGGTGTTGATGGAATCAAACATGGGCCTAAAGGGGCGGGACCCGGGTTTGTAGATCTAGTAATTGTTTTTGGAGTTGCTCCTAGCTCTCTTTGATTAGTGGGTTCCCGATCGATAGTAAACATTGGGAGAGGAGTGCTTCCCACCACCAGGTCACCATGTGTGTCCAAACCTTGTTCTTGACTTGTGTTGGACTGATTACTCTGTAAAAGGGGTGAGATTATACGTTTCTTATTTGTCCCCCCTTGTGCATTCTGCCCACCACCATTACCGCGTTTCAGTGAACGTCCTCTTCCTGATGGTCCTCGTGAGGGTTTGGTTACAAATTTCTGAGAAGAAATGGAAGAAGATGAGATGGATGCATCAGAGTCAGATTTATATGTTGTATTATCTTGATAATCGTTTCGTCTAAATGTTTTGTTCCCTTTATTATGGGCATTTTTTAGCCACTTATATGCGTAGCCTCCTGAGAAGGCTAGTTGATCTTTATAAAACTTTTGATCCTTTCTCAGGATAACAGTTTTGTTATATTTTTCCAAATATTGTATTAATTCCATTTCCTTCTTTTTGAAATCGGCACTCGATGAGAGGTGATTGCCAGAGGTTCGTAAATCTTCAATTTCTTTATCTAGCTCTGCCATATCTACAAGATGTTTGTCCCGCAGGATCACCATCATGTTGGCAGAGCACTGGTTTAAATTGGCTTCCCACCTCTCCTTGAGTGCGGGTTCCGCTATTTCGAAGGTTGGAAATATTTGGACTCTAAGTCCTTGAGGGTTAATTCGCTCCCTGAGGTAGCGATCAAAAAATCTGATGTGCCATCCCAAGTTGGATTTCTTTTCCATAAGTCTCTTAAGCTTAAGGAAAAATACATCAAGTCCGACCTCAGTTTTAATTTGGGATGTACAAGAACTTTGGATGGAATCTAGGAATTTTTCCCAATCTGGGCCCGAGAATTGTGACATCTCGGGAAAAAAAAAAAAAAGGGGGGGGGGAGGAAAAATAATAATGCCTATCTGGTCTATACAAGATTATTTGAGCACCACAAATAGTTAGAAAGTTTATACAGTACAAATTTTCATTTAATAGTTAATTTGGTATAACCTTAAATTGGGAAACAATCCACCACCATATGACGGGTTTTACACCCAGGGTTGGCATATAAAAGAAAAAGAACAAGGTGGATAGCAATGTTTCCCCAATCGATTGACCAAAACTCACAATCCCGTTAATGGTATAAAGGAAAAGAGCAAAGAACATATAAGGTTGAGGAAAATCCTCTTCCAAATATAGGGATTTTTACGTGAGATGTCAATCGTTGTATTAAGGTAAGCACACCAAAGACAAGAATTGTAAATATATCAAAAAAGGTTTAATTTACATATAAAAAAGTTTCACATATAAAATAATTTCATTAAAGGTTGACCACAATAGATACAGAGAACAAGAAGAAAGTGAGTTATGCAGGTTGCCGACTAGTTTCACATTCTTATGTTTCATCAGGGCTTTGCAACTTTAGTCTTTCTGAGTTTTTAGTGGTCTGTGTGTGACATAAAAATGCCATTAGTACAACATAAAATAGTACAACATAGTCCATTATTAATTTTCTACATTAAAGATAAAACAAAATAAATCAAAATATCTGTGTGCTTACCAATCCCATCAGCCACTGTGACAGGACAAAATATCAAGACGCCTTTCAGAGAAACCCGGTAGCGCAAATGGCAAAGAGGATGGACACAGGCCGGTGGAGGTCAGATCCAACCAACTGTTTGATGTGAGGATATTAAGGTGATGAGATATCCAACCCACAATAAAGTTGATTCTGCAAATTATTTAAAGTACAAACAAAAGATAGTATATAGGGCTACTCAAGAAGTGGCTTTCAGCAGGTCAAATGTGGGAGGTATCCAAGGACGAACCATCCCACATTTTACTAATCAATAGGTCCCATAGCAGTCCCCGTAGCAAATAAGTTAGGGGATATTATGGTAATGAGGTTGTACTTAAAAAGGTTCTATGTATAGCTATAATTAGAAATTGTTCAAAACCAGCAGAGTGGGGTAGAGTGTAAGGGTAGAATGTAAGGGGAATGTTATATAGTAAAGAAGGTAAATAGCAAATAGATTCAAAGGCCAAAGACCATATTACCTAGTTAGTTATATGTATTATATAGCTATTACCTGTAGATAGAGCACGGTACACGACCGTAGTCTATGAAGGCAGATAGATAGTCCTCACATACGTCCAATACCACTCCGCTGCTGGTTGTGTAGTCTCCTCATACCCAGGACGGCGTCTGACATGTTGATTTATTTTGTTTTATCTTTAATGTAGAAAATTAATAATGGACTATGTTGTACTATTTTATGTTGTACTAATGGCATTTTTATGTCACACACAGACCACTAAAAACTCAGAAAGACTAAAGTTGCAAAGCCCTGATGAAACATAAGAATGTGAAACTAGTCGGCAACCTGCATAACTCACTTTCTTCTTGTTCTCTGTATCTATTGTGGTCAACCTTTAATGAAATTATTTTATATGTGAAACTTTTTTATATGTAAATTAAACCTTTTTTGATATATTTACAATTCTTGTCTTTGGTGTGCTTACCTTAATACAACGATTGACATCTCACGTAAAAATCCCTATATTTGGAAGAGGATTTTCCTCAACCTTATATGTTCTTTGCTCGTTTCCTTTATACCATTAACGGGATTGTGAGTTTTGGTCAATCGATTGGGGAAACATTGCTATCCACCTTGTTCTTTTTCTTTTATATGCCAACCCTGGGTGTAAAACCCGTCATATGGTGGTGGATTGTTTCCCAATTTAAGGTTATACCAAATTAACTATTAAATGAAAATTTGTACTGTATAAACTTTCTAACTATTTGTGGTGCTCAAATAATCTTGTATAGACCAGATAGGCATTATTATTTCCCCCCCCCCCCTTTTTTTTTTTCCCGAGATGTCACAATTCTCAGGCCCAGATTGGGAAAAATTCCTAGATTCCATCCAAAGTTCTTGTACATCCCAAATTAAAACTGAGGTCGGACTTGATGTATTTTTCCTTAAGCTTAAGAGACTTATGGAAAAGAAATCCAACTTGGGATGGCACATCAGATTTTTTGATCGCTACCTCAGGGAGCGAATTAACCCTCAAGGACTTAGAGTCCAAATATTTCCAACCTTCGAAATAGCGGAACCCGCACTCAAGGAGAGGTGGGAAGCCAATTTAAACCAGTGCTCTGCCAACATGATGGTGATCCTGCGGGACAAAAATCTTGTAGATATGACAGAGCTAGATAAAGAAATTGAAGATTTACGAACCTCTGGCAATCACCTCTCATCGAGTGCCGATTTCAAAAAGAAGGAAATGGAATTAATACAATATTTGGAAAAATATAACAAAACTGTTATCCTGAGAAAGGATCAAAAGTTTTATAAAGATCAACTAGCCTTCTCAGGAGGCTACGCATATAAGTGGCTAAAAAATGCCCATAATAAAGGGAACAAAACATTTAGACGAAACGATTATCAAGATAATACAACATATAAATCTGACTCTGATGCATCCATCTCATCTTCTTCCATTTCTTCTCAGAAATTTGTAACCAAACCCTCACGAGGACCATCAGGAAGAGGACGTTCACTGAAACGCGGTAATGGTGGTGGGCAGAATGCACAAGGGGGGACAAATAAGAAACGTATAATCTCACCCCTTTTACAGAGTAATCAGTCCAACACAAGTCAAGAACAAGGTTTGGACACACATGGTGACCTGGTGGTGGGAAGCACTCCTCTCCCAATGTTTACTATCGATCGGGAACCCACTAATCAAAGAGAGCTAGGAGCAACTCCAAAAACAATTACTAGATCTACAAACCCGGGTCCCGCCCCTTTAGGCCCATGTTTGATTCCATCAACACCCATTCCCCAGATGAAAATGGGAAAAATGGATCCCTTTGTAGTGAAGCAAATGCAGACAAACCAGGATTAGATGTAGTGAACCTGTCATCCTATACCCTCTCACCTGCTGAGATTGAGGTCCTAAGATTGGGACTTAGTTTTTGTCCATCACAGAAAATAGATAAATTCACACTTGCTAAAGACTTACACCTCTTTGCAAGAAATCTTACGTACAAATATATATTTGATACTGATAAAGGACGAGCTGTTAGAAGAGAGGAAGAACTTTACAAGGACTTTAAAGTACAGGATTTCAGGGCACTTAAAATCCTTATTCAACTATTGGATGAGAATGAGGGATCAGATGAATCTATTGATTATGTAAATGATGAGGATGAAGTAGAAATTGAAGAGGCACCTGAACCATGCAAATTCAAATCTAAATCCCAGAAATTTCCTAACCTGCAGACTTCGCCTGCGGTCTGGGCTTTTCTAAAACAGACCAAAAAACAGATTGAGAACCTGGTTCTCCCACAAACAGTGACCAAGAATCTATCCCGCATTCAACAACAGGCATTAATCCATCTAAAGGCCAATGACGAACTAATTATAAAACCCTCCGATAAGGGGGGGAATGTGGTAGTGATGGATAGAGCACAATATGTTAAAATGTGTAATAAGATAATAAATAATAAAGATTGGTACAGAGCAATAACTGAGGATGATGTCCCAAAAGCCAGATCTAATTATTTGTCAATTATCATAGAAGCACAACAACGTAACCTTATAGATAAGGATTTACGGGAATACCTTGAAATAAAATGGCCCATTATCCCAACTTTCTACGCATTGCCAAAAGTGCATAAAAATATGAAGGATCCACCTGGCCGTCCAATTATATCCGGAATAGGGAGTCATACTGAGACAGCAAGCAAATATATAGATACCCAGTTAAGACCCCATGTAATGGGCTTACCCTCCTATCTTAAGGACACTCTTGAGCTGCTGAGAGTCGTTGAAGGCATGGTAGTACCACCAGGTGCCATTATGGCAGCAATAGACATCGAAGCACTGTATTCGAGTATCCCCCATGAAAAAGGCATTGAAGTAGTATCCCGTTTCCTCCGTGAACAGGATCACAATAACTGGAAATTATGCAGCTTTGTTACCACACTGCTGGAACACATTTTGACGAACAACATGTTTGTATTTAATGGCTCCACTTACCTCCAGGTACAGGGGGTTGCGATGGGGACTTCTTGTGCCCCATCGTATGCCAACATGTACCTGGGGGGGTGGGAAAGGGCCGTGTTTTCGGATGACGCCGCCATGATATACGTCCGCCACATTCTCTTGTGGCGGAGGTATATCGATGATGTGCTGGTCATCTGGACAGGATCTATAGGACTACTATCTGAATTCATGCAGTACTTATCCGTCAATGATTTCAATTTAAAATTCACTATTCAGTCAGATACCAAAAGTATTCCCTTCCTGGATATAAGATTATTTCTAAATGAGGATGGAACACTATATAGTAACCTATATAGAAAAGAGACAGCAGGCAACACCATCTTACATTATTCAAGCTCACATCCACGACCTCTAGTAAGAAGTATCCCATACAGCCAGTACCTTAGATTACGTCGTAACTGTTCAAGAGAAGAGGACTTTGAACAGGAGGCACATGCCTTATACCTACGCCTGCTTAAAAGAGGTTATAGCAAAAAAATCTTGAAGAAGGCATATGCCAGAAGTAAAATAAGCACACGAGAGATGCTATTATTTAGGAACAAAAAAACAGAAACTAAACCAACTACCAAATTTATCACAACTTTTAGCACCCATCAAGATGTTTTTCGTCAATTAATTAATAACAACTGGCACTTTCTTTCAGAGGACCCCATAATTTCCAAATACGTATCAGATAGACCGCAAATTGTTTATAGAAAATCAAAATCCATAAAAGATGGTCTAATACACAGCCATTTTACTCCCGATACGGTAGCTATAGAAGCATCAGGGGGATGTGGAACGTATAAATGTGGGAAATGTGACCAATGCCCCTGGATACAGGAGGGTGACGGCTGCTCATTACCAAGAGGAGGCTTTCTAAAATCTAAAACATTTGCCGATTGTACCACTATCGGCATTGTCTATCTAGCCAAATGCCGATGTGGAGCGTTCTACATCGGCAAAACTAAACGATCATTTGCCAAGAGGATCCAGGATCATCTATATTATTTGGATGCCGGCCTCTTATATACGCCAATTTGTAAGCATGTGGGCCTCAATCACAGTTATGATCCATCATACATATCATTTTTTGCCCTAGAAGTCATCCCCCTCCCAGAAAGAGGGGGTGACTTCGATAAGAAAATATTACAGCGTGAGGCACGCTGGATTTTTGACCAAAGGGCCACCTATCCCCCAGGTCTAAATACCTCACTGTCTTTCAGGCCATTTCTTTAAATTAAGTACTAATACATAAACATTCTGGAGTATATATATGAAATGCAGTGAATGAGTCTGGGCACTAGCACTGCCTCCTGTCTTGTCAACTCACAAAAATCCTCTATTAACAATATGGCCTCTAAGGGTTCACACACAGTTTCCTGTTACAATCAATATTATTACATTTCGATGTATTGCTGTTGTTGTGGTGCATATATGGTTTGTTATGTGGTATGTCCCAAAAAACCCCCCTCTCTTTTGTCTTCCCTTCCCCTCCCTTCTTTCCCCTTGATGATAAATGCCTTATCTGTTGTTCTATTGATAGACATATAAATTATTTTGATTCTCTTTTGAGCCCATTTAATGTAAATGCTATTTTGGCATACATTCTGATTTGTTGGATATAAGTATATGTGTACTATTCTATGATATAGATTTATTACAATGTATCAAAGTAAAAAATGCAATTTCCTATTCCATTATGGTCTCTGTATAAGGCGCCTTTCTGTAGTCTTTCCCGCTGGCGAGGTGGCATTTTGAGATTGGACATTGAATTGTGAGGATATTTGTGAGTCCCACAATGGAGGTGAACCTATACGGAACACCTCAACACTTCCGTCATATTCATATGGCGGAATGCGCGCGCTGCATTCGGCGATTTGTTTGGCTCATTAAGCCAACCAATGCCTATTGAGAGGTGGGGCGCGCTGCGCCTCACGTGCGTTCCACGCGAGTGGAGGCACGCATTGGACGCGGTATGTGCGCGCGCATAAGCTGGGACACACGGACCGGAAGTGAAGTCAGGGGTCATCTATGGCCATTCACTTCCGGTGAAGGTGAATACTTAAGACGGCGCTGACGGATCACATGTCAGACGCCGTCCTGGGTATGAGGAGACTACACAACCAGCAGCGGAGTGGTATTGGACGTATGTGAGGACTATCTATCTGCCTTCATAGACTACGGTCGTGTACCGTGCTCTATCTACAGGTAATAGCTATATAATACATATAACTAACTAGGTAATATGGTCTTTGGCCTTTGAATCTATTTGCTATTTACCTTCTTTACTATATAACATTCCCCTTACATTCTACCCTTACACTCTACCCCACTCTGCTTGTTTTGAACAATTTCTAATTATAGCTATACATAGAACCTTTTTAAGTACAACCTCATTACCATAATATCCCCTAACTTATTTGCTACGGGGACTGCTATGGGACCTATTGATTAGTAAAATGTGGGATGGTTCGTCCTTGGATACCTCCCACATTTGACCTGCTGAAAGCCACTTCTTGAGTAGCCCTATATACTATCTTTTGTTTGTACTTTAAATAATTTGCAGAATCAACTTTATTGTGGGTTGGATATCTCATCACCTTAATATCCTCACATCAAACAGTTGGTTGGATCTGACCTCCACCGGCCTGTGTCCATCCTCTTTGCCATTTGCGCTACCGGGTTTCTCTGAAAGGCGTCTTGATATTTTGTCCTGTCACAGTGGCTGATGGGATTGGTAAGCACACAGATATTTTGATTTATTTTGTTTTATCTTTAATGTAGAAAATTAATAATGGACTATGTTGTACTATTTTATGTTGTACTAATGGCATTTTTATGTCGCACACAGACCACTAAAAACTCAGAAAGACTAAAGTTGCAAAGCCCTGATGAAACATAAGAATGTGAAACTAGTCGGCAACCTGCATAACTCACTTTCTTCTTGTTCTCTGTATCTATTGTGGTCAACCTTTAATGAAATTATTTTATATGTGAAACTTTTTTATATGTAAATTAAACCTTTTTTGATATATTTACAATTCTTGTCTTTGGTGTGCTTACCTTAATACAACGATTGACATCTCACGTAAAAATCCCTATATTTGGAAGAGGATTTTCCTCAACCTTATATATATTTTTCAGAGTCTGCTTCTGCTTCAGGATTGTGCTGCCACTAGTGTTGCTGGATTAAACATTGAACTTTTTGGACTTTTTATTTTGACCATTTTTTGTATGGTCATTCATTTGGACTATCATTATATGGTCATTTATTTTTTTCTTTGATATTGACATGGACCTTATGATCTACTAATTGTTAATTATATTATTAATTCTTTCGATTGCATTCTTTAAGTCGTGCGCCATCTACCTATATTTTTTACTGAAATGGATGGCAACCTGTGGATGTCTGATGACGTCTTCCACTGACAGAAGAGAATGTTGAACTGGAATTTGGGAGATTGTAACTGGTGTGAGAACAGAAAAATAAAAGTATCGGAACATAAAAACTCAAATGTAACAGTACACTAAACAAAGATAACATTGTTGCAAATAAATGAAAAAGCTACAGTCACTGTGAAAGCACAACTTTTGGATAGATTTGGGGAGAGTAAATATTCTGTAATTATTTTCTTGCTTCCTATTGGGGATATTTTACCTTGTTTCCTATCTCTGTAACAGGAAGATATGAGATGAGAGGAATAGTTGTCACTAACTGGGACAGGAAGATACCGACAATATTAGTAACCTGAAAGAAGTTCTTACCCTTCCCCATTGTTCCCGAAAAAAGTGTTACAGTCTGTGTCTGACAGGAAGTCAGAAGAAATCACCCTAATAGGTTAAAAATGATTTAGGCCCCATCCCTTCCCCACTCTATCCAAAACTAAAGAAAACATAGTATTGCCTGGAGTTGCACTTTGTGATGTAAAATTAATTATTCATACATAACAAATCATACATAAACTTTATGGGCCAGATTCAGGTAGATGGGCGAATCTTTATTTTGGAGTAACTTTTCTCATTTACGTTACTCTGCCGAAACTTTAGGAGCAAGTACTGTATTCACAAAGCACTTGCTCCTAAAGTTGCGGCGGCGTAGCGAAAATGAGCCGGCGCAATTCAAATTGGGCGGGTAGGGGGCGTGTATTATTATAACTAGGCGCGATCCCACGGCGAACGTACTGCGCATGCGTCGACTGTCAGTGCGCATGCTCCAAATTCGGTCAGTGAACGTCAATGACATCAATCCCCATTCACGGACGTTTTACGCAAACGACTCAAATTTTTTTTTTTTCGACGCGATGACGACGGCCATACTTAACATAGGATACTCCACTAGGGGGCTGCTTTATCTTTACGCCGCGTATCTCTTACGGAAACGTCGGAAAGTCACTGCGTCGGGCCCGAATACGATCGTGAATTGCCGATTCTCGCTGATTAACATATTCTCGGCGTTAATCAGCGGGAACGCCCCCAGCGCCATTTTTAAAATTGCAGTTCCGATACGACGGCGAAATACAATTACGCCGCTCGTATAGGAACTCCAACCCGGCGTTTCTTGTTTTCTGCTTACTGAAAACAGAAACGCCGGCTCAAAGTGAGAGTTAGGCTGGAGTATCACTGATACTCCAGAGTAACTCTACCTGAATCTGGCCCTATGTATGTAGTACATTCAGTGAGATTGCCATATTGTTACTGGGCTAAATTTTCTGTTTCTGGTTGTGTTTATTTTCCTTAGGAATTCTGTTCTTGTAGATATACCAGGTTTAGGAGTTATGGCTAAAACAAAAGTCCTCTTTTCTTTGAATATTTAATGTCATTACAGTTTTCCAGATTATGGAAAAAACAAACAAACAAAAAAAAATTATAATACAAAAACTTTCTATTTTTTCAGTATAGTAGACGTAGTAAGTGAGCATGTCATGATTTGTGGTTCTCCAAGACAATGCCATGTGTGATTATGAGACTGCATATGTCAGCTCTACAGTAAGGTGGCTCTGGAAATAATTTAAAGGAAAGGCAAATATGGATTATGAAAGCAAAACTGAGAAATCTGGTGTGTTGTGTCTGAGATGGCCACAGACAGGCAGTTTATTGCGGACTTTGTGTCTGTCTTCTTTTTTTTTGTGTAATGAGCTCACGGGAATGGAGGGGAAAATGTCCATAAGGCCTCGTACACACGATTGAAATTCCGACTGTGTGTATGCCCCACGGAAACTTCGATAAATTACATCGGAGATTACATAGAGAACATGTCCTCTTTTCCTCCGATGGAATTCCGTTGTGAATTTGGTCAGACAAAGGTCTGATCGTGTGTACGGGGCATAACAGGGAAGTAGACAGCAGTCATAACCTAGGAAAGGTTCTAAATCTTCCTCAGCTCTATAAAAAATGTCTTCCAGATCCACTCATACTTCCTTCTGGTGAACACACAGGAAGTGAAAGTAACTCCAGAGGAACATAAAATAAAAGTTTAAGCTTTAGTTGGATATTAATACATCATCTTAGTTCAACAATTTGTTTTTCCTGACATTGACTGAAGCGTTGCCACTACTGTATCTAAAAAATAATCTGGGTCCACCAAGAGTACAATGCCTTGATCTCACAGACAGCAGCACAAATCTGACAACTTTCTGAATGGAGTTGAGCTTTAACTGCTCTTTTGACAGTGGTAACAGGTGATTCTCTGTCCTCTGCACTGTAACTGACCCCTTGCTGATAACACATCCTTTGATCGGTGAATAATTTAGATGCTAATCCAATTAAAGGGCCAGCCTTAAAAACTTTAATTTTACCTAATTGCTCCCTAATTCAGATCTTTAGATTTGATCACTGAAGATCACTGAACATCATGGAATTTGGTAATCTCTTTAAAACCTATTTATAAAAACATAGCTAAAAGATACAAAGAATTACTACTTAAAAGGAACATGAAATAAACAGTAAACATACATAGGCTGGACCACTATTTGAGCAAAACGCTGTTCAGGTTTTGAATACGCTGACAAAGATGTGTGAATTTTCTAGCCTGTCCCAAAAATCTGTTTACTTCACAAAATAAATTACTTTAAGTAACTTTCCACTGCATTGGAAGATATGTGTATTTCCTTCTGCTGTCAATCACTGTATTTTGTAAAAAAACATTTAATAATACATATAATTCAATAGGGTTCTGATTAACTTTGCTGTGCAAGCTTTTATATGTAGTCAGGGTAGGACGCTTCCATACTAACATGGCAATGTGGATCCCTCCCCAGCCATCTACTAAGACAATAATTGGAAAAGAATTCAAAATAGCCCCAGGAACCCTCCCCCTTCCCACTCTTCCATAATAAAAACTCTACCCTCCCCAGTTGTAGAAAGTGACCAGTTTGCCTTTTATCCCAGTTTTCCTACACAAAAGAATTCATGTAATTGGATAGAGAAAGAGCATCTGCATATCCCTGACAGAGATCTTTGTGGCCTACCCCGGCAGGGAAGAAGGGAGGGACAGGCAGTGGACACAATCAGATCCCATATAATTAAAACTCATTTATTCAACAAACACGTAGATAAAAACACGTCAGAATATTTTATATGATTTCATGCTTTGGGGGTTGTGCATATATGTCTGGCCTTTGAAAAACGTTCTTTATGCATTAAAAACGCTGTTTTGTAATTATATGAATTTACATTAAAGAGTGCCTTTCCTGTAATTATTTATCAGTTATAGGTGTACTAAGGATCACAAGAAGCTACTGTACACAATGGATTGTAAATAATGTTTTTCTACCGTCCAGTATTTAGCATTGTGTTGATATTGTTAATGTCTGTTAGATATAACAGATTCAACTCTATCTTACATGGCACAAGTTTGAACTTCAAATGTAATCCTGTGTACTTCCCTTCTTAGCACAGTTTGAATCCCTTTTTATTTACTGTATAATATGGTATGTGCAGGGGCAGACTGGTCATTCGTGCACTCTGGCACTGCCTGAGGGCCCTATGCCGTGCCCCATGAGGGTTGACAGCCTCAGTAAAACCAGGGACAGTTTGTAAAATTTTGTGTTTTTTTATAAAAATCCCTAGATTATAGCTGTCCCGCCTCTCCGATACCTGTTCAGTGTGTGTATGTGTATTCTGTGTGTGTATACTGTGTGGCCCCATAATCTATTGCATGGGGGCCCCATAATTTCTCATTGCCCGGGGGCCCCATAATCTCCTTTTGCCCGGGGGCCCCATGAGAGTCAGTCCGCCCCTGGGTATGTGTATACTGCGCCTCAAATAAAAACATTGTATATTGTATTCTCATCCAAGCTATGGCACTGTAACATTTTTTCCTAAGTGTTAAGCACTCTTCTTGTATGAGTATACATGGTACCATTTACTAGCTTTAGCTTTCTTTTATTCTTTGGGAAATAGCTATATCGGTCTGTGGAAGCAAAAAAAATTCACCAGCACACCAAGGCTCTCCAGAGGGGGTCCAAAGCTTTAATCGGCGATCACATCATTACAGCAGATAGCAAAGTTTAAGAGCCATGCAGGACCCCTTCATCAGGTCACATCGCTGATTAATAAAGCTTTGGACCCCCCCTGGAGAGCCTTGGTGTGCTGGCGAATTTTTTTTGCTTTGACTTTGACACGGTTCCAGCCATTGGTCACTACGGCACCCACTTAAATGCACAGACATTTCTACAGAAACGTGTGCGTTGGGATTAGCGCGTTAGACATACCTGTGGTGGACAACAAAAAATGTAAACTTCGGAAATCTGTATAATCTGCAAATTGATCACGTACCATGAACCATACACCATGTACCATGAGCACACGATAATTGCACTTTAACCACTTAAGACCCGGACCAAAATGCAGGTAAAGGACCTTGCCCCTTTTTGTGATTCGGCACTGCGTCGTTTTAACTGACAATTGCGCGGTCGTGCAACATGGCTCCCAAACAAAATTGGCGTCCTTTTTTCCCCACAAATAGAGCTTTCTTTTGGTGGTATTTGATCACCTCTGTGGTTTTTATTTTTTGCGCTATAAACAAAAATAGAGCGACAATTTAAAAAAAAAAGCAATATTTTTAACTTTTTGCTATAATAAGTATCCCCCAAAAATATATAAAAAAACATTTTTTTTCCTCAGTTTAGGCCGATACGTATTCTTCTACATATTTTTGGTAAAAAAAAATCGCAATAAGCGTTTATCGGTTGGTTTTCGCAAAATTTATAGCGTTTACAAAATAAGGGATAGTTTTATTGCATTTTTATAAAAAACATTTTTTTACTACTAATAGCGGCGATTAGCGATTTTTTTCGTGACTGCGACATTATGGCGGACACTTCGGACAATTTTGACACATTTTTGGGACAATTGTCATTTTCACAGCAAAAAATGTGGAAATGACAGTTGCAGTTTGGGAGTTAACCACAGGGGGGCGCTGTGACTTTTAATGTTCCCTGTGTGTGTGTTTACAACTGTAGGGGGGTGTGGCTGTAGGTGTGACGTCATCGATCGCGTCCCCCTATTACAGGGATGACGCGATTGATGCTGCGGCCACAGAGAAGCACGGGGAAGCCGTGTTTACACACAGCTCTCCCTGTTCTTCAGCTCCAGGGACAGATCGCCGCACTGCAGCAGCGATCGGGTCCGCAAATCCCGCGGTCCCGGTCCTTCGGACCGGGTCACGGGAGCGCGCTGCGGGCGCGCTTTTGTGACCCACGGCTGGGTACTAAAATCAACGTATATATACGTTGATGTGCCCAGCCGTGCCATTCTGCCGACGTATATGTGCAGTAGGCGGTCCTTAAGTGGTTAATAATTATTTTTTCATTCAAATCAGCGTAAGTTTTTGATCGAAGTGACAAGAAAATTCTAAAGAGCATGAAGATAGAAATTTTTTCTTAGTTGAACAAAGCTGGCCAACAATTCGTTTTTTAGGAGGTAGATTGGGCAATCCTCCTGCTGTGTCATTTTATGCTGACAGTAGGGAGGCTTCTCCACTATCATAAAACACTGATCAGCACTGCCAGTTATAACAACATGCAGTGCTGACCGAGAGCAGAAGTCAGTTAGAAGATTGACTTCTGTACAACCAAAGTGCACATACATGGACTGAAATTCAGACAGCCCCTACTAACTGGCTGAACTTCAATTTCAATACATCTATGGGCAGCTTAAAGTGATACTAAAGTCTCTGTTTTTGAGCCGAGTTGCTGCTCTGTGTGTCCGTTCAGACAGGGAGCTGCAGCCCGGCCCCACCACCCCTCTCTCCTCATTGGCTCACTGATTTTTATTGATAGCAGCAGGAGCCAATGGCGCCCCACTGCTGCCTCCTCCAATGAGGAGTGAGAGACAGACAGAAAAATGAGCCTCTTGTACAACATCGCTGGATCAAGATGGGGCTCAGGTAAATATTAGGGGTGTGCACAGAAGGGTTTTTATCTTAATAATTAGAATGCATTAAGATAGAAAAAACTTCAGCCTTTGCAACTACTTTAATAGTGAATGTTTTTTAACACATTTTTTCTATGTATTTTAGTGCATTGGGAGGCCCGTAGAAGTCATCAACATGCATGTTTATGTTCTGCCAACTTGTCTTAGCAAGCCTTGGCCAATGGCTAACCACTGCAAATTCTAAATGTATTTCCAAATCTAATCTAATCTAATCTAATCTAAGTTCTCAATTTAAAAACACTTAAAAAATGCACATCATGTACAAAGGAAATGAGAACGCACCTAACACTACAAAAAAAATCACCTTTTATTCATATGCATAGATCCAAATGGGCCTGTAGTGCTAATATCTTTTTATCTTTTCACCAAGATTTTTTTTCTGTGATTTTTTTTTTTTTCAAGCTTTTAAAAAAAGGATTGCTTGTATTAAAAGTTGGCTCTCCATTATTTTGCACCTCAAAGGCTAATTAACAGTAGCATTTGCCCTATATACACATATACAGAATACAGCGCTAATGTGCTTCCCCTACATGTGTGACATTAAGATTCCTATCTGCTGGAGAAAGGTGTCAAGAGCTGCGCGAAGAATCGCTCAGGAATCGTTCCTGCTTACACAACAATAAATTAATTATGGCACCCAATTATATGCTGCTGATTACTCAATTATGCACGTTTTTGTTCCAACATGCTTCTCAGTGACAGGACATCAGGCATGCTGGCACCTCCTTCTGTACAACCAGCTCTCCCTAGGCAGTGCGGGAGAGATTATCTGGAAGTGCTGTACAGACCAAACGCACACACTTATGATGTGCAAATGAGTTTCTTATTAATTTATATGTGTGTAGTACAACCGTTCATGGATCATTATTAATTACAACAGTGCCATGTCTGCCTTGTAACGCTAGCTATTAACCTTTGTATGGAACGTGCATAATCCAAAACGATGTATAGTCACACATTTGTATTCAGACATATGATCTCCTATGGATAGTTTTCATTGCAAGCTTAGATAGATAGGTAATTTTTACAAACACCATACTTCCAACAAGATTAAGACAGAATAAGGAATGAAAAATGAGACACCACATCCCAATATTGAAGGACAAAATTGAAGGGACTAGAGGTCACAGGCCTCTGGACTTTAAAGGTGTCATGTATAAGAAAGTCAAGTCACTAATACATTACTATAAACATAAAAATGCTTTATTACAATTTTTTTTTTAAAAGACATCAGACAGATTTGTATTCAAATCGAAGATCAATTGTTCCCTTTAGATCAGGGGTGTCCAAACTTTTTTTCAAAGAGGGTCAGATTTGATGAAGTGAACATGCGTGAGGGCCGACAATTTTGCCTGACATCTTCGAACCATTAAAATTCAGTCTTCAGTGTGTTCGTTCGATCACTAATACACCACCCAACAAGAATTCTCTTGCCTTTGGCTGTGTGTGAGTAAAGAGATGAGCTTGTGTGTTATTTGCATATACCGCATTTATCGGCGTATACATTTTAAGAGGGCAGTTTCAGGAAAAAAACGTAAATTTTAAATAAAGAATTGTGAAGCAAAATAAGGATCAGTGCCCATCTGCAGCCTCACAAGTGCCAGGAAGGACCAGGAATGCAGCACCCACCATTGCCAGGAATGCAGCACCCACCATTGCCAGGATGCAGCACCCACCATTGCCAGGAACGCAGCACCCACCATTGCCAGGAACGCAGCACCCACCATTGCCAGGAACGCAGCACCCACATTGCCAGGAACGCAGCACCCACCATTGCCAGGAACGCAGCACCCACATTGCCAGGAACGCAGCACCCACCATTGCCAGGAACGCAGCATCCATATTGCCAGGAACGCAGCACCCACATTGCCAGGAACGCAGCATCCATCATTGCCAGGAATGCAGCACCCCACATTGCCAGGAATGAAGCACCCACCATTGCCAGCAATGAAGCACCCACCATTGTCATCAGTGCAGCCTGATTAATTCCCATTCATCTGCAACCTTGGAGGAGACATGGAGGGTGCGGGACAAGCGCCAAAAGACTACATACAGGAGAAACTCCTGTTTACACGGCAGTCTCTTTAATACAAGTCCCGCCTCCTTTGATGGACAGAACAGTTGTACAATGGCAGCGCAAGAGATGGGACTTTATATTACAGAGCTCGCCCGTAAACAGGAAATACTCCTCCTGTATGTACGGCTCTTGTCCCGTCCTTGTCTCCTCTAAGGCAGCCAGCATAAAGTATATTAGTCTTTTGTGGCCCCAGCGCTGGGAGATCATTGTAGGCCACAAAAGATATATCTGTCCAAATAACCAGGCGGGCCGTTCAAAACTGGAACATGGGCTGCAATTGGCCCGCGGGCCGGTCTTTCGACATACCTGCTTCAGAGAATACTGAACAGATAATACCACTTTTTTAACATGTTTCGCTTAGCAGAGCTTCCTCAGGAGATTATGCTGTAGCATCTGTCATACTATGGGTAATAAAAAAGTGAAATTAATACTCATGTTCACAATAAGACATACACATACAGATTGGCATACATATCCATGAATTATGCAAATATATCAAAAGGTATGTGAGAAATATCAAGTAAAGGACATAGAAACATAGTTTGAGAGTTTTTTGGAAGCGTAAACATAAAAATGCTTTATTACAGGCTGTGTGATGAAGGCTGCTTGATGTATAGCAAATCGCTCAAGATTAAAAAAAAATGGCAATCTCATGTATGCACAGAGATAGGGACATTCCGCCTTCCCAGTACCAATCCTCACATGACTTTCAGAAGAAGGCCTAAAAGTTGCTGTTTGCCTATTAAAGGGAAACAACACAACAGCCAAATTTTAAAAAGAAAATGGTAAGAAGGAATAGATGAGTGGAGCACAATTAGGCAAGAAAAGAAATAGAAGGGAGCCAAAAGTTACCTTGAATTGGTCAGTCATATAGAGTCAATGGCAATCCCTCACAATGAAGTGAAAGTAAAGCTTGCACTGACAGAATTGATGGATGCAGACCTAGTGACTTGACTTTCTTATACATGACACCTTTAACGTCCCGAGGCCTGTGACCTCCAGCCCCTCCAATTTTTACCATACTTCGAACAAGTTACCCCTAGTGATGATTATGCCAAGTCTCTGCTCTTTTTTAAAAAAAATTAAAGGGTAACTTTATTGTTTGCAAATGAAGAGGTAAAAACTAGAGCGAGCAATGCTTCACTGGGAAGGAGCTATGAATTCCTTGGAAGATATTTCCGCTTTAAAAGAGAAGTATGGGAATCAGGGCACATTTATACTTACCTAGGTCTGTTCCTGCCAGCTTTAACACTGAGAACCGAGCGATCTAAAGCCTCATACACACGATCGGATTATCCGACAGGAATTGTGTGATGACAGGCTGTTGACAGAAAATCTGACCGTTTGTACGCTCCATCGGACAATTGTTGTCGGATTTTCCGGCAACAAATATGTGTTGTCGGATTATCCGATTGTGTGTACACAAGTCCACCGGACAAAACTCCAAAGTATAAACACGCATGCTCAGAAGCAATTCTAACCATAACACAACATTAGCAGAAGTTGCCCAAAGGGTGGCGCTAAAGAGCTCTTTGCCGTTTGTATGCAATACAAGTTCACAGGCCAACACCCTTCGGACAAAAGTCCTATGCTTTGTCAGCAGAAAATCCGACAGTGTGTATGAGATTTTACCAGGCCCATCGCGACAAGGCAAGCAAACCAAGCAATTGCTTGGGGCCCCCGAGCTGGCCTGGGGCCCCATGCAGGGCCCTTGCCACGCTTCCTATAAATGCTGCAGCCGCCTGAGGCTCTCTATAGAGCGCTCAGGCGGCTGCAGCATTTATAGGAATCGTGGCAAGGGCCCTGCATGGGGCCCCAGGCCAGCTCGGGGGCCCCAAGCAATTGCTTGGTTTGCTTGCCTTGTCTGCTGCCTCTCTCGTCACTTCCTCCCTGTAGTGTGGCAGAGCTCCTCTTCCTTCCTCCTGTCAGTCCGGCCGGGTACCGCGCGGTACAGGAGATTCAGTTTTTCTGTTCCCGGCCTGACTTACAGGAAGTGCACACTGAGTGCTTACTTCCTGTCAGTCCGTCCGGGAAAAGGAAACAATCTTCTGGCGTGCGGTCCGGTGGGGGGGGTAAAAATAACATGGGGGAGTAAAAAAAAAAAAATAGGGAGGGGGAGGGGGGGAAACATTTGGAGGAGGGGTAGTAAAAAGAACATAGGGGGGAGGGGAGTAAAAATTACACATGGGGGGAGAGGGGGGAGTAAGAAGGACACAGGGGGGGGGGAGTAAAACTAACATGGGGAAGTGAAAAAAACATAGGGAGGGGGAGTAAAAAAAACATGGGGAGGGAGCATGCGTGCGGGGAGGGGTTTGGGGGGGCCTCCATGTCCATTTTGCTTGGGGCCCCCAAATTCCTTCAAACGACCCTGGGTTTTACACTGCTAATTGCTCAGTTCTTAGAGCTCCCTGAGCAGAGAGCTGTTGCTTGCTCACTCCAACTCGCTCACTGAAGTGCTGGGCTGTGGAGGGGGCGTGAGCAGCTGGCTCAGGCTTTCAGCGCCTCACTAAGAAGCTTAATCGGGTGCCGATCCAGGTATGTGGGCAGATCCCGACCATATGGTCATGATCCTTTTTGAGTCTGGACTGGCATTGTGATGTCAGTCGACAGTGGGCTTTAGCCCACTCTTTACTGAAAATGGGTCACAGAACAATCTGCACTCCTGTGATCCACGGGGAAGTACAGTCAGACGAGCTTTGGCTGTACTTCTCATTTAAAGTGTTAAAAACCCACAGCATCAAAATCAGTCTATATATGCATTAAAGCATGCTTGTTATACTCAATGTGGAACATAAGGGGTTAATCCTCTGCACTTTTAAAAAAAAAAAGCTATTTGATCCTATCTTCTCTGATACTCCTATTTTCCACTGTCCTCAATCCATCTCCTGATAAGACAGAGCCTTGGGGGCACTCTGCAGATGCTCAATTTAGTGAGTATTTCTAGAGTTCTTTTTTTTTTTTCAGAGGGTGCATGTTATCAGCACAGTTCTCATTGTTATCATCGCAGTAAGTGGGCTTAGCACTATATGACCATATAGTGTGACCAAACCCCCCTATTTTTTGAATATGTTCAGGTGTTTTTAACTAGCCTTGCAGGATAAATGTCATTTTTGCATGTGTGCGCTATAAACAATGTAATACTGACATAAAATCACACACATAAGTTGGACTTGATGGACTTGATGTGTCTTTTTTCAAGCTCCCCACTATGTAACTATGATATGCATATTTAATATGCAGAGCATTGCATTGTAAAATGGGAAAATATAGATAAATATCCAATCATAATACAAGGAGAAAATGTACAATCCAAAAAAAGTGTTACAATTGAAGGCAAAATACACATTTAAAGTATATGTAAACCCAATGAATAAAATATAGGCCCGGATTCACGTAGCACTTGCGCCGACGTATCTCGAGATACGCCGTCGTAAGTACAAATGTGCGCCGTCGTAACTATGCGCCGATTCCCTAAGCTAGATACGTTGAAAAATAAGGCTTTAACCGCCCGACGTAACTTGCCTGCGCATCGCGGGTGCATAGTTACGCTGGACGCATCTGGCGTTCCCATTTTAAATATGCAAAAGAGTAAGGTACGCCGATTCACGAACGTACTTGCGCCCGGCGCATGTTTGAATCGATTTGCCTAAGGGTTACGTCCGGTGTAAAGTTATTCCTCATATAGGAGGCAAAACCCATGCAAAGGTATGGACCAGGGAACGGACGCCGTTGAATTTTTCGCCGTGTATGCCGTTTACATAGTACGTGAATAGGGCTGGGCGTAGGTTACGTTCACGTCGTAGGCAGTAATTTCGACGTGACTGTGAGCATGCGCACTGGGATGCGTCCAAGATACGACTTGTTTAAAGCTCCAGTGAGGACTGGAGGGGCGGAGCAGAAAGCTGGTGACTGAAGACCGAGAATTGAATGATCAGCCGTCTTTGATCACTCAGTTCTTGGTCTTATGCCGTGTATACACGGTCGTTTTTTGTGATGAAATAAAACAACGTTTTAAAAAAGAGAAAGGAACAGGCAGGACTTTAAATTAAGCATGTGCGGGAAAGGTTTGCAATATATTGGGGAAAATAAATAATAATAAATCTGGAATACGTCTAAATATTTTATTGCTTTCACATAATGCACCGTACATGACTATATTGCACTATTGAAGAAAATAGATATACATATGTAATTCACAGATTGGTTGGGGGGGAAGGTTTATATAGGCAGTAACCCAAGTGTATACAGACAAAAAGGTACAACAAACTGTACTGCAGTAATTAAAACATGGCATAGACAGCTCATATAAAGATGATACATTGTGTAGTACTTCCGTAAATATACATGGATGCATGAGGTAGATAGCTCTACGCGTTTCGCGACTATTGGTCGCTCGTCAGGAGCAGGCATGCATTGCATATATTATCTGTAATGACATAAGCACATAACTGGTTATACCAGGGCATTCAACATTTTGGGGGCCGAGAACATGTCAAGGTCCCAGATGGTACTCACCAGGTGGCCAAATGCGGCTGGCACTGGGGTGAAGCTCCTCTAGGGTTGGGGCAGCCCCTGGCGGGGGCTGTGGCTGGAAACTGGGGGACACGGGGCCCCCAAACAGGACGCACCCAGGTGGCACAGGCATGAGGCAAGATGTGGTGTATGTACTGGGATCAGTGAATGTTGATGGCTGCAAGGGGAGGGATGGGAAAAAGGAAAGGTTATGTATAGGAGGGATATGAGGGTGTGGAAAAGAGATAGAGGGGAGAAGGTAAAAAAGGAGAAAAAAAGAGGACATGGAGCTGGGACTGGTAAAGAGAGAATATTAAGGTGGGGTGAAAGTACAAGGTATGAAGAAGGGGGAGGGGGAGAAGAGAATAACCTGAGAGCTCCGAGTGTGCTGCATGAGGTCGGTAGCGTGTGGGGAACCGAATGCCTGTGTCAGCAATGGACTACGCCCTCTTATAGGAGCCACCCTCCCAGTCACCTGCCAAACGTCTCGCAAACGATGGGGAGGGGAGAGGAGGCACCTGCATCACTGCGGATTAACCGCTTAGTGGTGCGGCGCCAAATGTCTCCTGGTTCCCCTCGTGGATGGCATAACCGATGCGCCGCATGGAGAGTAGGCTCTCCGCGCGGCGATGGCGAGCGAGACGTCTGCGCGCAGTGCCCGCCCATCAGTCCGTGCGTCTGTGCGTCACAGGACGGATAACATGGGCACTGAGCGTAACAGCCCCCAAATTGGAGCATGCCCCATGGGGGACAGGAGGTTCATGGCACCCCCAGGCCTGTTGCAGCATTGGGAAAACCTATGTGAAAAAATGAGGAATTGCCCAGAACAGCCAGCTGTGCAAAGATCTGACAGAAAAATAAAACAGTATTAAGCACATTGTTGCAAATGGTGAGAAAACACAACAAAAATGCAGTATTGAGTGTAAACACTTGTTGTAAACAGTATAGTCCCGTAAAGCACATGCTTCCATCCCTAGTTAGTAGTATATGAGGAAGGATGGAGAGGGTTTTTTTGGGACTTTAAATGAGGGAATGGGTTAATTACCTCCATCCCTTGCATATGTATATAGAGAAAGGAACAGGCAGGACTTTAAATGAATCATGTGCGGGAAAGGTTTGCAATATATTGGGGGAAAATAAATAATAATAAATCTGGAATACGTCTAAATATTTTATTGCTTTCACATAATGCACCGTACATGACTATATTGCACTATTGAAGAAAATATGTTGAATGCCCTGGTATAACCAGTTATGTGCTTATGTCATTACAGATAATAAATGCAATGCATGCCTGCTCCTGACGAGCGACCAATAGTCGCGAAACACGTAGAGATATCTACCTCATGCATCTATGTATATTTACGGAAGTACTACACAATGTATCATCTTCATATGAGCTGTCTATGCCATGTATTAATTACTGCAGTTTGTTGTACCTTTTTGTCTGTATACACTTGGGTTACTGCCTATATAAACCTTCCCCCCCAACCAATCTGTGAATTACATATGTATATCTATTTTCTTCAATAGTGCAATATAGTCATGTACGGTGCATTATGTGAAAGCAATAAAATATTTAGACGTATTCCAGATTTATTATTGTTTATTTTCCCCCAATAAATTGCAAACCTTTCCCGCACATGCTTCATTTAAAGTCCTGCCTGTTCCTTTCTCTATATACAAATGCAAGGGATGGAGGTAATTAACCCATTACCTCATTTAAAGTCCCAAAAAAAACTCTCCCCCCTTCCTCATAACGTTTTAAAAAACGTAATTTAAAATAATTGTGTGTGGGCAAAACTTAGTTTTATGTCTTCTAAAAAACGACAAAAAAAATTTGAACATGCTTGAATTTTTGGTGTCGTTTTTCAGAATGTCGTCTTTTGTTTCACAAAAAATTATCGTGTGTGGGCAAAACGACATTTAAAACGTTTTTAAACACGCGCATGCTCAGAAGCAAGTTATGAGACGGGAGCTTCAATGGAACAGAGTGCCGTCGAACGTGGTGTACGTAACCGCGCTTTGCAAGAGCATTTTCAGAAAACGATGGTGTGTAGGCAACGTCGTTTTTAAAAAATGAAGGGCCAGATTCAGGTACAATTACATTGGCGTGGAGTATCAGAGATACACTACGCCGCCGTATTTTACCTGGCTCTACGACAAATTCAGGTAGATTTTGGCCCGTAAGGTACGGCGGCGTAGTGTATTTCTCGCCGGGGAATCGAAATACGCGATTAGGGGGCGTGAAGCATTTAAATTAAGGGGCGTCCCCACGGCGATCGAACTGCGCATGCTCCGTTCAGAAATTTCCCGCCGTGCATTGCGCGAAAAACCGTTGTTACGTCATTTTTTGTTTGAGTAGCGTCGTTTACGTACATTCCTATTCCCGGATGACTTACGTAAAAAATAAAAAAAGACGTTGAAATTCGACGCGGGAACGACTGCCATACTTAACATGGGCTGTCTAAAACTAGACCAAATAAAAGGTGGAATAACTTTACGCGACAAAAAGATGACTACAGATGCCGTAAGAGATTGCGAATGACGCTCGTAACTTCGTGGATCGTCGGAAAAAGCTCATTTGCATACCCCGACGCGGAAAATGACGGGAACTCCACCCAGCGCCCGCAAAGTTATTGCAGCGTAGATCCAAAGGCGTACGAACACCTAAGCCAGTCGGATTGAAGCCCGAAGCCGTCGTTTCATGGTTTGAGGCTTCAGACTAATGAAACGACGCGCGTAATTTGAAAGTACTCCGGTCTAACGCGAGATATACCGGAGTAAGGGCTTTGTGAATCTGGCCCGAAGTTTGAAAAACTTTGTTTTGTTTCATGAGATAAAACAATGTTTTTTTCATCACAAAAAGTGGTCGTGTGTACGCGGCATAAGAGGCAGTGTAGGACAGGTGCAGCTACAGTGCCTTGAAAATGTATTCATACCCCTTGAAAGTTTGTACATTTTGTCATGTTGCAACCA
Source organism: Rana kukunoris (assembly GCA_029574335.1). Classification (NCBI taxonomy): domain Eukaryota; kingdom Metazoa; phylum Chordata; class Amphibia; order Anura; family Ranidae; genus Rana; species Rana kukunoris. The sequence goes on along the minus strand of CM056054.1, from coordinate 165,060,273 downwards.
AAAACGTTAATGTATTTTATTGGGATTTTATGTGATAGATCAAGTGGCACATAATTGTGAAGTGTAAGAAAAATGACAAATGGTTTTCAATTTTTTTTTTTTACAAATAAATATGTGAAAAGTGTGGCGTGCATTTGTATTCAGCCCCCCTGAGTCAATACTTTGTAGAACCACCTTTGGTTGCAATTACAGCTGCAAGTCTTTTTGGGTAAGTCTCTACCAGCTTTTCACATTGAGAGAGTGACAATTTTGCCCATTCTTGTTTGCAAAATAGCTAAAACTCTGTCAGATTTGATGAAGAGCATCTGTGAACAGCAATTTTCAAGTCTTTTCACAGATTCTCAATTGGATTTAGGTCTGGACTTTGACTGGGCCATTCTAACACATGAATAATCTCTGATCTAAGCCATTCCATTGTAGCTCTGATTGTATGTTTAAGGTGTCTCACATGGTAGCACTTTTTTGTGCACACTGCACACCATATACTTTTCTACATCACCAGCAGATATAAAGCCCGCTCACATCAGCATCTGCATTTGGGTATTTTCTCTTTTGGGGCTCATGTTTGTGCGCCCAGTTCTCTTTCTGCGGGTACCTTCCACAGCTCCCGACACAGACAATCTGGGCAGCCTCTGACTCCTCATCTCCCATGTTCCACACTTATTATGATATTTGTGTTTGTCCGCCCCTGAAGAGTGGTAATACCCACAAAATGCGTCACTCTTATTTGGATGTGCTTACTCTCCTGCACACGTATTTACTGATTACATGATTTTGAGGTCACCACCCACCATGTATTTTAAATGTTTTCATTACATCCAGGATTTGTTTAATACCACACATTGGTTGGTTGGTTGGTTGCTATCAATGTTTGTTTCCATACATGGTCTGTAACATGTGATAGACAATTTTATTCATTGCTGCATGTATTATGTCATTTTGCCATGTTCCTTGTTGTTTTACCAATAAAAAAATGTTTTTGTGACATCAACTTATCTTATAGCCATATGCACTGACCTCATTCAAAGTCCCAAAATCACCCCCCCTCCCCTTCATACATATTCAGGGATGGAGACATGTGACCCACATGTCTCATCTAAAGTCCCACATTTTTCCTTAGTCCATATGTTTAGGGTTGTTGTCCTGCTGGAAGGTGATCCACCCCAGTCTCTTGCAGACTCTAAAGCCCCGTACACACGATCGGAATTTCCGATGCAAAAAGTCAGATGGACTTTTTCCATTGGAAATTCCGACTGTATGTATGCCCCCATCGGAAATTCAGATGAATTCCATTGGAGTTTAGATAAAGAACATGTGAATTTGATCAGACAAGGGTCCTACCGTGTGTACGGGGCTTAAAGGATCACTAAAGGAAATTTTTTTTGCTAAATATCTTCCTTTACCTTAATGCAGTGCTGTTTTCATGTTCTCATTGTTCGTTTTTGCTTTGAAGTAGCTGTAATACTTCTCTGATCTCCACACTTCCTGGTTGTCTGGCTCCTTATGAAAAAACTCATGACAGATTTTCACTGTGGTCTAAGCTGTGTGTCTAAAACTCCTCAGAACCAATCAGATTAATTTTAAAAACAAAACACTGCCCTGGATTTGTTTGTTTTTGTTCTGTGTGTCTTCTCTACTTCACAGAAACATGAAACCATTTTAAAAACGAAAGTGAAACTAGAGGCACATTATATGATTGATTTTTATCTATTTTTAATAATTTTTAAAAGGAATCAGTTAGCTATTATGTCTCTATACCCTGTAAACGGTCATTTCAGCAAAAAAAAAATGTTTTCCTTTAGTGACCCTTTAAGTGGGTTTCTTCTAAGATTGCCCTGTATTTGGCTCCATCCATTTCCCCATCAACTCTGACCAGCTTCTCTGTCCCTGCTGAAGAAAGGCATCCCCACAATATGATGCTGCCACCACTATGTTCCATGGTGGGGATGGTGTGTTCAGGGTGATCTGAGTGTTAGTTTTCCACCACACATAGCGTTTTGCTTTTAGGCCAAAAATTACATTTTAGACTCATTGGACCATAGCAGCTTCTTCCACATGTTTTCTGTGTCCCCCACATGGCTTTCTTCTTGCCACTCTTCCATAAATGGCAGATTTGTGGAGTGTACAACTAATAGTTGTCCTGTGAACAGATTCTCCCACCTGAGCTGTGAATCTCTGCAGCTCCTCCAGAGTTACCATGGGCCTCTTTGCTGCTTCTCTGATTAATACTCTCCTTGCCTGGCCTGTCAGTTTAGGTGGACGGTCATGTCTTGGTAGGTTTGCAGTTGTGCCATACGCTTTCCATTTTTGGATGATGGATTGAACAGATGTTCAAAACTTGGGATATTTTTTTATAACCTTACCCTGCTTTAAACTTCTCCAACTTTATCCCTGACCTGTCTGGTGTGTTCCTTGGCCTTCATGATGCTGTTTGTTCTCGGATGTATACAGAGATTAAATTACACACAGGTGGACTCTATTTACTAATTATGTGACTTCTGAAGGCAATTGGTTCAACTAGATTTTAGTTCGGAGTATCAGAGTAAAGGGGGCTGAATACAAATACAACAAATAAATTATGCGCAAAAAAACTGAGTAATGAATATCAAGTCAGCATAATCAGCATGCAGAGCATAGAGCAAATGTCAGAAGAAAAAAAAGTCCAGGCTGTTGGTATTGTGATTTAGATTGTGGAACAGAAGTCTGGGATGTGGTGAGTATTGATGGGGGTATGCTCTCAGGGCTGCTGTCAGTGGAGAACTGGTCCCTGCTGTGGCACTGTGGAGTGAGGGGAGATCAGGATCCTCCTACTGCTGGTGGTAAGGGGCGGCTGCAGTGGATGGATCTCAACAGGCACTCAAAACGCGGATGGACCGGTGGGCGAGAGATGATGACGTCACCGGGCAAGCTGAATACAAATGCACGCCACACTTTTCACATATTTTTTTTTTTTTTTAATTGAAAACCATTTATCATTTTCTTTCCACTTCACAATTATGTGCCACTTGGATTTGGTCTATCTTACCTTTTAACATGACAAAAGGTGGAAAATTTCTTGTAAGCAAGTCTTTTTGACCCCAGATCTCATATTTAAGAGGACCTGTCATGCTTTTTTCTTTTACAAGGGATGTATTGCAACGACCGCCATTTTATTCTCTAGGGTGTTAGAAAAAATAAATATATATTGTTTGGGGTTGTAAGTAACTTTCTAGCAAAAAAAAATGTTTTTAACTTGTAAACACCAAATCTCAGAAAGAGGCTCAGTCCTTAACCACTTAAGGATCGCCTCCTGCACATTTATGTCGGCAGAGTGGGACGCGCGTAAATTTTGAAAAAAATATAAATATTTTTTACTTTTTGCTATAATTAATATCCCCCAGTTTAGGCCTGCTACATATTCATTTACATATTTTTGGTAAAAAAAATAAAAATGGGCGTGTGTCAAAAGTGTCCGATGTGTTCGCCATAATTTCGCAGTCACAAAAAAAAACGGTGATCGCCGCCATTAGTATTAAAAAAAAAAAAATGCCATAAAACTATCCCCTATTTTGTAAACGCTAGAAATTTTGCGCAAACCAATCGATAAACGCTTATTTTGATTTTTTTTACCAAAAATAGGTAGAAGAATACGTATCGACCTAAACTGAGCAAAAAAATATGTTTTTTTTGTATTTTTTTGGGGGATATTTATTATTTATAGCGCAAAAAATAAAAACTGCAGAGGTGATAAAATGCCACCAAAAGAAAGCTATATTTGTGGGGGAAAAAAGGACGCCAATTTTGTTTGGGAGCCAGGTCGCATGACCGCGCAATTGTCAGTTAAAGCGACGCAGTGCCGAATCGCAAAAAGAACCAAGGTCCTTAACCTGCATAATGGTCCAGGTCTTAAGTGGTTAAATATCGCCAACGTTTATGAAACTAAATGTCATTCAGTTACGAACTGCTTCTACTTCAACATAATTCCCAGCCAAGCTCAGCATCTAATTAGCGCTTCTACTAAATAGAACCTACATCTATAGAAAATGTATTATATAAAACCTTTCAATTATTGGGTTGTTTTTAAACTCAAAGGACTTTTCTGCTGCTGATATGACGATCAGCAATACATTGATCTGAGTAATAAATACTTTCAAAGATGTCACGCTGACTTCTATGTAATTTTACTAGATGCTTGAACATGTGGACAGTGAAGTAAGGTATTATGGTGGTGCAGCTGTCAGTTATATTATCAAATACCTATATTTCAGATGATTAGGTGCTAATTTAAGATCAAAGGTGCAAATAGGTTAAATCAATGATTTCAAATAACTTCCTTTAACATAACACGTCTCAAATTACTGCATACTGTTACAGAAATAATAAACAGTTCATTAAAAACCATACTGAGATGATGGTTAAATTGTTGTAATATTTTCTGTAAAACTCTCGGTTTATGAACATTTTATGTATTCTGCGTAATCTGTTGGCAAGATCCAGTTTTTTTATGACAAGACATTTTAAGAAGCATTTATACAAATCTTCAATAAAATTTAATGATTAGTTGCATTTGTATCATTTTATGATCATTACTACCCCCCGAGGATGCATTGCATGTCATTTACTAAATAAGTAACATTACACAATATATTTGCTTCCTTGTATACATTTGGGAGGTATTCTCCCTTCTTATTAAACAAAGGGAGAACATTGCCTAAATTGTCTGAGAGAAGAGCCAACTGATAGAACTTAAAACACAGCACATCCAACTTTAATCAATAGATTTCGCTCTTCTGAAAGGAAAACTTTAAACTTTAGTATATATATATATATATAGTATGTATATATATATATATATATATATAATTAGGGATGTTACTGATTAAAAATGTTGTGTTCGATTAATCGATTTTTTTTAATCGATTCATTTCGATTAATTATAACACACATACAAATCCAACTACTTTTAGCTGATCTCCTTGCAGGCTGATTCCCAGTGGAGCTACCAACCACTGGAAAAATTAACAGCAGGGTACAAAAAACACACAAAGGCAGCGCTCGATGGGAATAGGATTAAAACTTTTATAGTCTTCAAGTAGGTAACAAAATAAATATTGCACTGGAGATAAAAATCGATGTAGCTACATAAACTGTAAAAATGGTGCGAGTAATACCAAATGGTAGCAAAAGCAGTCATATATACATGTAGCTAAGTATGATACTGGTATAAAAATGTGTACAACGATACCACTGCTGAATCCAGATGAGGAGAGGTTAACATCAGTCTGTCGGCATGTAGATGTCCCATAAAGGGAACTATCACGACTCCCAGGGGATGGCTGTAGAATCCCAGGTTGATAGAGGGAAGTGTAACAGCCCTTGCTTGTGGCAGATAGTAAGGTCCCGCCGGCATGCAGATATAAAGGTACAGCAAAGGAGCCCTTCAGATGGACACAGCAAGCCCTGCCGGTGTCCATGACGTCACTGGATCTAAGGCCCTGTACACACGAGGAGACATGTCCGATGAAATCGGTCCGCGGACCGTTTTCATCGGACATGTCTCCTGGGATATTTTGGTCTGATGTGTGTACACACCATCAGACCAAAATCCCCACGGACAGAGAACGCGGTGACGTAGACGACACCGACGTGCTCAAACAAGGAAGTTCTATGCTTCCACATAAGCGCCGAATCAATTTCTGTTCGATGGTTGGGCGTACTAACCATCGGACATGTCTGACGGACAGGTTTCCAGTGGACAAGTTTCTAAGCATGCTTAGAAACTTTTGCCTGCTGGAAACCTGTCCGCTAGGCCTTAGGCGGAACTCCCTGAAGATCTGCAAGCCGGCGAAGAATTTTGACCGATCAAAAAAATGTACGATTAATCGAAGAATTAAAAGATAATTTCCACAGCCCTAATATATATATATATATATATATATATATATATATATATATATGACCAACTTAATATATATAACCTTATCTACATGGTAATTATATAAAGTCGTTATTTCAGTTTATAATTTAATGGTATATGTGGATATTTGCTTTTCATATACTGTATATACATGGTGTTCTTCATGTTTTCAAGTTTATACATTCTTTCAAAATCTATTTTAAATTTCTGTATTTAAAGGTAAACTACCAATATATAGAGAGGACCCAACATTTCTCTTAACATTTCTGTAAATGCATTAAGTTTAAGCATGTTAACAGTATTGCCTGCCTCCAGGCTGGCCCTGTCTAATTGAAACAGCCAAGTCATGTAAAAAAATATATATAAAAAAATATATAAATATGGTAAGGATATATAAACAGATAAAAAGGAGCCTAAAACACCACCTGTTGACTGAATAGAAGACTAAATTATTAAATAGTAGTGATAATATAATTTTAGTTTTAATTGCTTAACTCTAACTACTCTCTAACTACACCCTTCCCCCCTTTCCTTTCACCTATTTTTACTAGCCCATGTAAGAAAAATACACTATAATACCTAATATATTGGGACGCCTGCCTTTACACATAAATGAACTTTAATGGCATCCCAATCTTAGTCCGTTGTGTTCAAAATTGAGTTGGCCCACCCTTTGTAGCTATAACAGCTTCAACTCTTCTGGGAAGGCTGTCCACAAGGTTTAGGAGTGTGTCTATAGGAATGTTTGACCATTCTTCCAAAAGCGCATTTGTGAGGTCAGGCACTGATGTTGGACGAGAAGGCCTGGTTCACAGTCTCCTCTCTAATTCATCCCAAAGGTGGAATGGGGTTGTTTTTCTAGGGGTTGGATTTAGCTCCTTAGTTCCAATGAAGGGAACTCTTAAGGCATACCAAGACATTTTGAACAATTTCATGCTCTCAACTTTGTGGGAACAGTTTGGGGATGGCCCCTTCCTGTTCTAACATGACTGCGCACCAGTGCACAAAGCAAGGTCCATAAAGGCACGGATGAGCTAGTTTGGGGATGAAGGAACGTGACCGGGCTGCACAGAATATTGTCTTCAACCTGATAGAACACCTTTGGGATGAATTAGAGAGGAGACTGTGAGCCAGGCCTTATCGTCCACATCAGTGCCTGACCTCACAAATGCGCTTCTGGAAGAGTGATTGAACAAAACAGGTAAAACCCTCATGGAAAATTGGGATTTTAATGGCAAGCAACACACCACTTAGCAAAAATTACAACAATTTATTGAAAAAAGTTAAAATCATGTAGATAGAACATTTGTCCATGTTCTATCTATTCTACACGATTTTAACTTTATTCAATACATTTTTATAAATTTTACTAAGGTGGGGATTAAACCTGTTTTGTTCTATAATTTGTTGATGTCGGAAGGCAAACACCAGACTCCATGATGGTGGATCTTTCTTTTCTGGAAGAATGGGCAGACATTCCCCTAGACCAGGGATCCTCAAACTACGGCCCTCCAAAAACTACACATCCCATGAGGCATTGTAACACACTGACATTCACAGACATGACTAGGCATGATGGGAATTGTAGTTCTAAACAACTGGAGGGCCATAGTTTGAAGACCCATGCCCTAGACCAGGGGTCTCCAAACTGCGGCCCGAGGGCAAGATGTGGCCCTTTGCTAGCCTTTATCGGGCCCTTGGGGCACTATTCCTCCCACTGACATGAGGCACTATTCCTCCCATTGACACCAACAATGGGGCACTATTTCTTCCACTGATACCAATGATGGGATACTATTCCTCCTACTAATAGGGGGAATACTCCTTTTCCTATTGACCACCAACCCTGAGGCCATATTTGTTCTCACTGATGCCAGGCCCGTGACATTTTCTTCCCTCGCTGGCCCCAATCCGGCCCTCCTAAAGTCTGAAGGGCAATAAAGTGGCCCTTTGTTTGAAAAGTTTGGAGACCCCTGCCCTAGACAAACTCCTAAACCTTGTGGACAGCCTTCCCAGAAGAGTTAAAGCTGTTATAGCTGCAAAGAGTGGGCCAACTAAATATTATGCATGTTAATAAGCATAGATTTTAGAAGGTGCGGAGGGGACCGTTTTAAGAGTAGTTAGGGTTAAGGCGGCGTACACACGACCGAGGTTCTCGCTGGAAACCAGCGAGAACCTCGCTGGAAGCTGCATTCCAGCGAGGACCTCGGCCGTGTGTACGCTCTCGGCGAGCTTCCCGTCGGGAAGCCCGTCGAGCAGAAATAGAGAGCACGCTCTCTATTTGCTCGACGGCCCGCCTGGATGAATGGCTGGTTGCCATTCCCGACGGGCGGGTCGCCGATTTCGACGGCCGGCAGAGAACCTCGACGGCGGAACGATGTGTTCTGCCCGTCGAGGTTCTCTGCCGTGTGTACACGGCCTAAGTTGGAATGCCACTTTAACTAATACAAGTAAGCTTGAAGCACTCTGCACAGCAGTTTCAGTGATCAAGGTGACATTCTGAAAATGACAGATAACAGACTCACTTATTAAAAATAATTTGCTAGCATAGAAGTGAAGATGGAATATGTGTAGTAGCCTACATCAAGCAATCAGTGATTAAGTTTGATTGGTCCAGTCTGTGTCTGATTTGTGAAACAATCAGACTTTCACAAATTACTGCACAAGCTCACTTATGGGTCTGTTAACAAATAGCAAGATTATTGCTATGTCACTGGTGAATATATTAGTAGATTGTGATATTGCTACATGTATTAAGCATATGATTAGTTACTAAGATTAATCTTCACAGAATATGATTAGAAGGGAAACCTCAAGAATGAAATTTAAGGCATTAATTATAGCATGGTTTTAGAACTTTATGAACTTTGAATACTTGTTAAGTTTGATTGGTTGTACCTGCTGAAGGACTTCGAAAATTATTTGTATCCATAATAAAATAATCCTATATCCCTGTAAATAAGGTAATCTGGGACTGATTTTGTAAATTGAGCTTGTTCACCCGACTCGTCATACTGCTTCTAGAACAGGAGAGGGTTAAGTGATGGGGCCCTCCACTTCGGACCAGCAAACATATCCATAAAAACAAAAAAACCTTCCTCCTCCTTTCACCCTCCTTTCCTTCACCCCTAGCTGCTAACAATGAAGCATCCCTACCCTGACCCTCCTCTTCTTGCCACATTATCCTTTGTTTGTAGAAAAAGAAGAAGATTGAGTCAAATGCATGTATATACTAGGCAAGAATAATCTGATATTTAGGTATTAATTTGCTGAGCTATGAAATAGAGACATGTCTAAATGATTCCTTTCTGTGTGTAACTAACATCAATTAGCCTTTGATCTCTATCAGAACACCAAAATTATACAATCAGAATATCGAAATAAAAGTTGGATTACTGCTGGTGCCTATTTTTGGGAAGTCACTTTTATTGATGGTAATAAGTTATTATGTAACTTATAAAAGTTCCTATCCGTTTTCCAAACAGTACATTGCAATAGCCATTAGAACTAAAGACGTGCCTTGGAGAACAATAAAGGGCTTTTAAAGGTTCATTTTTTATTTTCTAAATAGGTTCTGTTAACCACTTAAGACCCGGACCTTTATGCAGGTAAAGGACCCAGCCAGTTTTTGCGATTCGGCACTGTGTCACTTTAACTGACAATTGCGCGGTCGTGCAAACAAAATTAGCGTCCTTTTTTTCACACAAATAGAGCTTTCTTTTGGTGGTATTTGATCACCTCTGCGTTTTTTTTTTTTTTGCGCTATAAACAAATATAGAGCATTTTGAAAAAAAATTAAAAAAAAATTCCATTTTGCTATAGTAAATATCCCCCCAAAAAGATATAAAAAAAACATTTTCTTTCCTCAGTTTAGGTCGATACGTATTTTTCTACCTATTTTTGGTAAAAAAAATCGCAATAAGCGTTTATTGATTGGTTTGCGCAAAATGTATAACGTTTACAAAATAGGAGATAGTTTTATTGCATTTTTATTATTATTATTTTTAACTACTAATGGCGGTGATCAGCAATTTTTTGCGACATTATGGCAGACACATCGGACAATTTTGACACATTTTTGTGACCATTGTCATTTCCACAGCAAAAAATGCTATAAAAATGCATTGTTTACTGTGAAAATGACAATTGCAGTTTGGGAGTTAACCACTAGGGGGCGCTGTAGGGGTTATGTGTGACCTCATATGTTTTTCTAACTGTAGGGGGCGGGGGTGGATGTGTGACGTCATTGATCGTGTTTCCCTATATTAGGGAACACACGATCAATGAAGCTGCCACTGTGAAGAACGGGGAAGCTGTGTTTACACACAGCTCTCCCCGTTCTTCAGCTCCGGGGACCAATCGCGGGACTCCGGTGGCGATCGCGGTCACGGAGCTTCGGACCGGATCGCGGGCGCATGCTCACAACCCACGGCTGGGCACTTAAAGAGGACATACAGGTACGTGCTTGTGCCCAGCCTTGCCATTCTGCCAACGTAAATGTGCAGGAGGCGGTCCTTAAGTGGTTAAGCTAGTGCATTGTTGGTTCACTAACCCTTTCCTTCAATTTCCCTTCTAAATGTTTTTTTTCTTTGTCTGAATTTCTCACTTCCTGTTTCTCCTCAGTAAACTTGCCACCATCATCCGAGTGGTGGTTAGTCAGCCAGAACAGCTTACTGAACAGCTTACTGAGGAGGAACAGGAAGTGAGAAATTCAGACAAAGAAAACAAAGAAAAACAACATTTAGAAGGGAAATCGAAGGAAGAGGTAAGTGAACCAACAATGCACTAGCTTAACGGAACCTATTTAGAAAAAACAAACCTTTACAACCCCTTTAAAGAACAAGACCAATTGAAAGTGACCAGCTACCACTGGATTTCCCAAAGTGAACATTTACTTTTCTTTTCAGGGTGTCGATGTTTTCCTTCCTCTTCTGTATATGAATTTGTGCTGCAAGCAATGGTGTTTTTTTTGTTTTGTGCTGCCCTAGGCAATACTAATATCTAGCCTCCTCCTCCCCAATTAAGTTTGTCCCACCCCAGCCACTTTAAAATTGTGCACATCCATGCAAAGGCGACAAACATAAATGTAACTATCCATAGGTGATGCTTTAAAAGTCTTTACAGGTTACCACTTTACTGTAGATTTACACAGGAGGTCTGGTTCAGGCCCCAGCTCAGGACGATCTGAATCATCAGGAAGTAGCACAATTAGATATGTACCCAGATGCAGCTTCACATGCTCATTAGATATGCAGACTCCGCCTCCTTCTTATTAGTGCTGTGCAAAAGTTGTACCTTGACAATCGTCATACCTCAGGTCTGTCTGATTAAAAACAGTAGGCTTACTGCAGTCTCCAATGGCATGAACACACAAAATGTTCCTAGTAACCAGAAAGCATGTGATCTAAAATGACTACGCTTGAGGTCATATAACAGAGCTGCAATTTTTGCAATCATTTGATTCTGTACACATGCTTGATTAATTCATGTGATGTCAGTTTTTTATAATTGTTTCACCGTCATACCATTTATGGGTAAATATATGAAGATTTCAGGAACTATCGGACTATAGAACTTACCGTATATACTACGAATATAAGCTGAGTTTTTCAGCACGTTTTTTTTGTGCTGAAAATCCCCCCCATGGCTTATACTCGAGTCACCTTTTTGCGCCTGATCTCCCGGACTTTGGAGACCCGGTCCCCTGAACCCCAAACTTGGCACACATGTAGCCCCACTCTTCCTCTACAAGTGTGCAAAGTTTGTTGTCTGGGGGACCAACTGCCGGGCAGCACCGGACACTTCTTCCATAGACTCCCATATTAAACTGTAATTTCTCCAGCCGGTTGTAGGTCCCCTGGACCCGAAACTTGGCACACATGTGGCTCCATTTCTCTTCTACAAGTGTACAACGTGTGTTGTCTGGGGGACCTACAGCTGGGGAGCACAAATTTTTCAAATCCAGACACCCCTTTCATAGACCTCCATGTTAAACATCAGTCTGGTCATGGACACAGTGAGGCATGGACACAGTGAGGCATGGACACAGTGAGGCATGGGCACAGTGAGGCATGGGCACAATGAGGCATGGGCACAGTGAGACAACGTAAGGCACAGTGAAGCATGCAGATGGACACCCTAGGCTTATACTCGAGTCAATACTTTTTCCCATTTTTTTGTGGTAAAATTAGGTGCCTCGGCTTATATTCGGGTCGCCTTATGCTCGAGTATATACGGCAGGTGGATTAATGGGGATAGAAGATTTGTACATGCAGCCCCCCAACCTAATTCACCCCTTTGGCTTTGTGGCTCATGACAGTCATATGGGCTTTGTTTAGAAACATATGTTTAGGGTTTCCTTAGGGTTAGGGTCACATAGAATTTGAAATAATGGTAAGTGTTACCTTAGCATTGATACTGCCTTAGGTTAAGATTATTGTTATCGTAAGATTAGTAGCAGAATTACAAATAGGGTTACCATTAGTAAAATGTTACTAAACTCACAACAGTAAAATCAGTTTTACTCACTGTGGACCTAAGGGGTTAATTCTCTGCATTGTGTAAAAAGGCTGTTTGATCCTGTCTTATCTGATTCCCCCTCTTCTTCCACTGTCCTCAATCCATCTGCTGATAGAACAGAGGCCAGAGGACAAGCTGGACACGCTCAGTTTGGTGTACATTGTTAGAGGTTTTTTTTCTTGGGAAAGTGCTTGTAATAAGCACATGGCCAATCAGCACTGTCCAGACAGAGGGGCAGTCAATCAGAGGGGAATAAAACTTCCTCCTACAAACTTTAACTAGACACTGATAGAAGTCCTAAGACTGTTTTAACTGCTGATAAGACTGATCCCTCCGTCTAGGCAGAGGCAAAGTTTTTCCCCTTTTTTATTCACACACGGCCATATACTACCTTGATCATCTTATGTGAAATTTTGAATACATGCATCTCCCCTGCCATACCCCTGAAGAAAGGTTTGACCTGAAACATGTCGGGTAGAGTGGAGACATCATGATTTCATAGGTACAATTTCATAAGATGCATGTAATTTGAGCTGTGGATTCTATCTTGTACATACATGTTTCTTAGGCCGCGCACACACAATCTAATTTATCTGCTGAAACCGGTCCGACGGACCGTTTCAGCAGACAAATTCAATCGTGTGTACGGGCGAACAGACAGGTTTTTCCAGCAGACAAATTTTAAAGCATGCTTTAAAATCTGTCTGCTGAAACCCGTTCGTCCGACATGTCCGCTGGTTAGTACGTCTAAAAATCTCCCGCATGCTCCGAATGGATTAGACGCATGCGTGGAAGTATTTTACTTCCTGGAGTGGTGATGTGGCGGCGTCAACGTCACTGCCACGTAACCGCGCTGTCTGTCGGCGGGGATTTTGGTTTGTTCGTGTGTACACGGATCAAACCAAAATCTCCCAGGAGATATGTCCGATGAAAATGGTCACAAAAAAAACACACAGTGTGAGCACACTGAATATGTTGATCCAAATAATATGTTATTATAATGTTTTAATGTATGTGTCTGTTATGTCACAGGCAGGTATAAATTACTGTTCCTTATGTCTCTATATTGCACTCACAAGGCCCATGTACTTGTAAACATCCATCTTTTGTTTTGGATAGTGTTAGTATTACCTTTAAGTTTAGGGCTCCCTCTAGGGTTAGGGTTACCATTAGAGTTCCCTTTATGAGGTATGGCTTTTTGGTCATAATTCTTACATGAAGACCACTGCTGGCCAGACTTCCCCAGAGAGAAGATGAGCATACCTGGTGGATCCCACTGGTTTCTGCCAGTTCTGTGCTGATGGCACTGCTGGACGGCTTCCAATGTTGAAGGGAAGTAAGCATGATGTGTCTTTCATAAGCTGCATTACATTTCCTTGGCCGACCACTGTGTCTATGGTCCTTAAAGTTGCCCGATCAATGGTGCCCTCAATGCTGAGAAATACAGGCAGATACTTATTCATCATGCCATGCCATCAGGGAGGCATGTGATTGGCCCCAAATTTAGTCTTCAGCAGGGCTATCACTCCAAGCATATAGCCAATGTCATTAAGAACTAGCTTCAAAGAAGAACAAGGAGTCCTGGAAGTGATGGTTGGACCTCCACAGAGTCCTGATCTCAACATCTTTGAGTCTGCCTCGGATTACATAAAAAGGCAGAAGGATCTGAGGCAGCCTACATCCACAGAAGATTTTTGGTTAGTTCTCCAAGATCTTTGGAACAACCTACCTGCTGAGTTGTTTAAAAAACAGCGTGCAGTGTACCTAGAAGAATTGACGCTGGTTTGAATCCATAGGGCGGTCACACCAAATATTGATTACATTTTGAATTCTCTGTTTACTTTGCATTACGTAAATTAATAAAAAAAAATAAAAATTAAATATGTAATTTTTTTAAAGCGTTCTTACTTTACAACATTTCCTTTCACCTGCCTAAAACTTTTTCACAGTATTGTATATACTACAGTATATAATGTGTGTGTAGAGACATGTGCATGATGAAAAAATGTGTTTTGTTTTGATTTGTTAATCTAGTTATTTTGTTTAGTTGAATTTGGTTGATTCGTTCAATTTGAATTCAGGATTTGTATTGTGAATTCGTATTGGGAATTCATTTTACGTCTTTTTCAAATTTTCTTTGAACTGACTGATTTTTTTCGATACGTTCGAATCGATAAATTTTCAATCGATCAAATTGAAAACTTTTGATTTATTTTTAATTCGAATGTGGCAAAGTGAACAAACAAAAGAAAAATCTTCATCAAATGATTACAATGACTCACCTTCGGATTAACAAAAACAGCATTACAGTAAAACCTTGATTTGAGAGTAACTTGGTTTGAGAGCGTTTTACAAGACAAACAAAATGTTTTAATACATTTTGCCTTGATATACAAGCGATGTCTTGAGTAGCATCATGTCACAACTGAGTATAAAAGAGAGGAGAGGAGCCTCTAAGTGTAGCAATATGGTTAGATGTATTGCTACACTTAGAGGTGCCTCTCTTCTCTTCTCTAAAAAATGCTTTGATATACAAGTGCTTTGGATTACAAGCATGTTTCTGGAACAAATTATGCTTGCAATCCAAGGTTTTACTGTATTTTGAAATGGTACTCTAATACCAAACACATTCTTTGATTTTAGCAATATGTGTACAGTTAGAATTTGACTGGAGTTAGATGTAAAATTTGATTTGAATTTCAATTAGAATTTCGTTTTGTTATTTAGAGCACTCGGTAAAATTTGTTTATATTGTAATTCGGGTAGTTGGATCTCCAAATAACAAAAAAATTGTCAGAAAAAAAATTGTAACTAAACAAACCACACATGTCTCGTGTATACTGTATATTTGTCCTAACCTGACTGTAAATACAACCAGTTGTCCGAGCTTTTACAAAAAAAATGTATGATAGTTTAATCATATGTAGGAGAAGGTAAGGGGGGAATCGGGAAAGAATGCTGTGAAGGGGACTGTTGCTAATTTATATGCATATTTGTACATTGAAAATCAATAAAAAATATAAAATAATTAACAAAAAATAAAAAAGAAGGTTGTTCACTATTTATTTAAATTGTATATGACTTGGGTCATGTATTGCAGTGCAAACAAAGTAAAACGTTTTCTGTAACCGATCACTAATCATTGTCTTTTTTTCCATACAAAAGGTGAATTTTAACAACTAGACACGTGAGAAAAATCTGTCTTGAAACAATCAATGTTTGCCCCCTACATGGTCCTAATAAGACCCACATGGCTTTATTGGTGTAATAAGTTGTAGTTGGGGATATGCTCTGACTGGGCCAATACGTAGTGCTTTTGTGTAATATTTTTACATCTGCAACCATGCAAACATTTAAGCTGCATACTGCTAAGCTCAGTGAACAGTCAAAACAAATTGGCTAATGTATTGTTCACTGGGCTGTGACCAAGAAATTGCAAAGGAGCTGATCCATGTGAAATTGTGCTAAATGAGACTCTGCGCGCTGTACATGTTTTTTACTTTGGTTCATAAATGATATTTTTGTCTCTCTAGAGGCTGTTCTATTCTGTCTCTTTCAGTCTCTGTGTAAAAAAAGTGGAACAGAATTGAAAGGATAATGTCTTCATGTAGAATGTGTAGCACATAGGAAAATGCATTGATCAACCTTACATTTGCTGGTACTAGTCCATTTATGAGTTTGTTCTCATAAAATCCTGACATTGTGCCTTAGGCCATTCACACATACATTAAACACTCCTAGATTCAGCATATTGGAGGAGAACCCAGCCCAGGATAAACATCACTAGTGAATTTCAGGTTGTGTGTGCAAGGTGTTCCTAACTGTAATCTGCAGCCAGGACTGGCCAAAGACATTGTGATGCCTGGCTCCAAGAAATACAATTATGCATTATGTAAATTGGGAACCTCGAGAGAGGTGAGCTGGGGAGAGGTAAGTATCAGTGGGCTGGGGAGAGGTAAATATCAATGGGCTGGGGAGAGGTAAGTATCAGTGGGCTGGGGAGAGGTGAGTATCGGTGGGCTGGGGAGAGGTGAGTATCCGTGGGCTGGGGAGAGGTGAGTATCCGTGGGCTGGGGAGAGGTGAGTATCAGTGGGCTGGGGAAGAGGTGAGTATTAGTGGGCTGGGGAAGAGGTGAGTATCAATGGGCTGGGAAGAGGTAAATATCAGTGGGCTGGGGAGAGGTAAATATCAGTGGTCTACTGATGCTGTGGTTCTTGTGGACCCGTTTCCTGTTTTGAATAAATAAACAATTTTGGAAAAAAAATATCAGTGGGCTGGGGAGAGGTGAGTATCAGTGGGCTGGGGAGAGGTAAATATCAGTGGGCTGGGGAAGAGGTGAGTATCAGTGGTCTGGGGAAGAGGTGAGTATCAGTGGTCTGGGGAAGAGGTGAGTATCAGTGGGCTGGGGAGAGGTAAGTATCAGTGGGCTGGGGAAGAGGTAAGTATCAGTGGGCTGGTGAAGAGGTGAGTATCAGTGGGCTGGGGAGAGGTAAGTATCAGTGGGCTGGGGAGAGGTGAGTATCAGTGGGCTGGGGAAGAGGTGAGTATCAGTGGTCTGGGGAGAGGTAAGTATCAGTGGGCTGGGGAAGAGGTGAGTATCAGAGGGCTGGGGGAAAATTACACAGACACTGTCCTTTTGTCTTTACTGGGCAAATTAACATAGGCTCTTTATGTGAATTCATAACTCATAACATTAGTTCCAGGTCAGGGACTTGGTAAGGAATGTACTAAAATTGGATCACTCAGAATCTTCTGATGCAGCTGTGTATGGTAGCCAATCAGCTTCTAACTTTAGCTTGTTCAATTAAGGTTTGACAATAAAAACTGGAAGCTGATTGGTTTCTATGCAGAACTGCACTCAATTTTGTACATTCTAGCTTAAACACTTCCCGCCCGCCCGCCATCATCTGACGTCCTTGACTTTGTGCGGGGATATCTGAATGATGCCTGCAGCTATAGGCATTATTCAGATATCAGCTTTTTCAGCTAGCGATTCCCTACACCATAAGAACAATCATAGCGGCTGTTGCACTGCTTGTGCATTCTTACGGGAGGCGAAAGGGGACGTCCTCCCTCCCCCGCCCTCCGGTACATCTATCGACTCGGAGACAGGATCCGTCGGCCCCAGATGTTTGTCATAGAGATTTCCAGCGGACCAGATGGTCGCCGGAGTCTATGACCGTTGGAGGCTGGGCGCGATGTTATGATGACACGCCCGGCCTCTGCATTAAAAAAAATTGCGCCGCCTCGAGTGGGAAGCCAGGATCGTTTTTTTTATGATTTCAGGCTTCCCAGCCTAGAGGTGAGATGTGGGGTCTTATTGACCCCATATCTCACTGGAAAGAGGACCTGTAATTTCATATTCCTGTTACAAGGGATGTTTACATTCCTTGTAATAGGAATAAAAGTGATAAAAACTTATTTTTTTTTTAAAGTGTCAAACTAAAATAAATAAAGTAAAATTAACAATAAAAAATAAAAAGTTGCAAGCACCCCTGTCTCCGTGTGTAGAAGCGAACGCATACGTAAGTCCCGCCCACATATGAAAACGGTGTTTAAACCACACTTGTGAGGTATTGTTGCAAACGTTAGAGCGAGAGAAATAATTGTAACCAGTAAAAAAAATTCAAGCGTCGCCTATGGGGATTTTTAAGTAGCGAAGTTTGGTGCCATTCCATGAGCGTGTGAAATTTTGAAGTATGACATGTTAGGTATCTATTTACTCGGTGTAACTTCATCTTTCACATTATGCAGAAACATTGGGCTAACTTTACTGTTTTGTTTTTTAAAGCACAAAACAGTTTTTTTCCCCAAAAAAACACGTTTGAAAAATTGATGCTCAAATACCATGCAAGAAATAAAGTTGCAAGGACTGCCATTGTATTCTCTAGGGTCTTTGCTAAAAAAAAAAACATATATAATGTTTTGGGGTTCTATGTAATTTTCTAGCAAAAAAATGATGATTTTTACATGTAGGGGAGAAATGTCAGAATTGGCCTGGGTGGCAAGTGGTTAAGTAAATCTCCCCTCTAATGGCCTGATTATAGGCGTGCACACAGGGTGTACCAAGTGTGACTGGGCACATCCTAATCACCCCATGCCCTGGCTTGCCCCCGCAATGATGCCAGCTTTCCTCTTCTTCTCTCCCACCGACTGCTGCTACGGCCACACACAGGGGGGATGTTTTAGGGTGAGTGCGGGAAGAGGCACGTAAATATGTAATTTACTGGCCCCATACCTTTCTGAATGAACACCGTGAGTGATCGGTACTGTGTATTTGGGCTTTGGAGTGCACACCCTAATGCAATAGGCTGCGCACCCCTATGGTCCTGATGTTAGATGACAGCCAGGCAATGAATATTTTCATACTCTGTCCAAAACGTAAATACAGTGTTGGTTATAGATACACTGGTTTGGAAGGGACATTTGTAAGAACCTGTCTGTTGATAATAAGCAACGATGACAGTATGCTTTCATATGTAATAAAACAGAAATTGCGAAAATATGTGTTCAACTAACGAACAATCTGGATATTATATGTACAATAAATACCCTCTTAATTTCCCCTACCACCCCCAGCCAAAATCCCCCCCCCCTTTTTTTAAAGAAATCTCTTACTATTGCATTGGAACTGCAATCCCTATGAGCATTAAGAGGTGACTTGATAATAGCTGGCATGAAGGACAAGGTTATGGATTATATTCTACTAGTTTATATACAAATATATTCTAGTTTATATACAAATTACTGCATGTACATCCAGGAGAAGAAGTTTGTGAAAACTTGGAAATGTCTGGGGCTTCTGCCTCAATTGACCCCTCCCCCTTATCTACTCCACTGGCCTCAAAGGCTTCCTAAAAATGTTTGATCTTCATGTAAGGCAAGCCATACACCGTTCACATCTTGGCTGGTTCCTGCTGAATCGGCCGAGATACGAACCGTGTATGGGCAGGCTGAATGTACCAAGTTGATTGATCGATCAACTTTGGTACAACCAGCATGCCAGGTTTTACCTGTGATTATCGCTAGCGGCTGCTATAGCCGGTAACGATAATCACAGCCTTCTTCCGGCAGGGATGGCTTCCCCTGATACCACCCACCCCCCTCCCTAATGGGAGAAAACAATGGAATGGCAGGGGGGATTACCCCATCAACAATGTCTGTGTGATAGGGAAATTGAGTAAATTTGCTCTGTCTATGACTAGCCTAATGCCACATACACACGACCGTTTTTCATGTGATGGAAAAAAACGATGTTTTTCTTGACGTGATTCCTCTCAAGCCTGCCTTGCATACACATGATCGTGATAACAAATGCTTCGAGCACTATAAAGGGAAAGTTCCATTCGAATGGCGCCACCCTTTGGACTGATTATGCTAATTTCCCATCTCATAACTTGCTTCTGAGCATGCACGTTTTTTTCCCCGTCATTAAAGCGTACACACAACCGTTTTTCACAACGTGAAAAACGACAATGTGAAAAAAAATTCTCCTGCGCTCTGCGTTTTCTGCTATAGGGCAATGTGATCCAGTTTCAAGGCAAAGTCTAGAATCTTGCAGCCCTCCTCAGAATCATGGGAATTCATACAGCTAAAAAAAAAAAGAAAATTGAGGGCGAACCAACCTAGTGCATTACCGTTTAAAAAGATTTTATTAAATAAATTCAAACAATGATCGTACTTACAAAAGGAATTATGGAGAGCGATTATCAAGAAATCAAACTGGTAAACAGCATCGGCAAAAGAACCCGATGACAACACGGATCAGATGGTATCAAGCCTGCAATATGGCTGACGCGTTTCAGAGGCGAACCTCCTTTATCAGAGCCTTGGTGGTCCGTAATCCCCCCTGCCAGGCCATTGTTTTCTCCCACTAGGTTGGTGCGCCCTCCTTTTTCTTTTTCAAAATTTTTAATGGACATTTTTCTTGTCGAGAAAATGCTCTGAAGCCTACACACGACCGTTTTTAACGACCAATTAAAAAAATTGCATTTTTCTTGTCATGAAAAACGGTTGTGTTTACGCAGCATTAGTCATAATAAAAAAGAGTGTTTTTATGTACAAGCACTTTCGCCTAGCAGTAAAAAGGGTTGCTGGTTTGAATCCCAACCACGACACTACCTGCCTGGAATTTGCATGTTCTCCCTGTGCCTGTGTGGGTTTCCTCTGGGTATTTCGGTTTCCTCCCACATTCCAAAGACATGCTGGTAGGTTAATCAGAGCCTGTCTCAAATTGTCCCTAGTATGTGTATGTATGAATGTGAGTTAGGGACCTTATGCTTTGTACACACGATCGTTTTTTCCGTCGGAATAAACTCGTGTTTTTCTGATGGAATTCCACTCAAGCTGCATACACATGGACACACCAAATTGCGACCGTCAAAAAAGAGGTGATGTACAACACTATGACGAGCCTAGAAAAATTAGGTTCAATGCTTCTGAGCATGCATCGAATTGTTTCCGAGCATGTTTTTTTTTTTTCTCCGTCGGATTTCTATACAGACGAACAAAATGTCCGATAGAAATTGTTTCCGTTGGAAAAAAAGAGAACATGTTCTCTTTCTAACTCCGTCAGAATTTCCGATGGGGCATACACACGGTCGGAATACCGATGAAAAAATTCCATCTGACTTTTTCTATCGGAAAAAACACAAGTGTGTGTACGAGGCATAAGAGTGTAAGCGCCTTGAGGGCAGAGACTGATGTAAATGTATAATGTATATGTATAAAGCGCTGCGTAAATTGATGGTGCTATATAAGTACCTGAAATAAATAAATAATAAATAACTTCTGAGATAATAAAATTTAGGAAAGAAGGTTTCAATCATTAAATTAGGTGTTCCTGTCAACCCAGGTGTCCGATAGAAAAAACATCCCATAATAATTTTTACCTGATTTTAAGATCAAAATTCTGACAAAGTGCAATATGGTCCTATCAAAAGTGAGTGCAAAAGTCACCAATGGAAGAATTGTTTGAGGTCATAAAATCCTTAGGGTTAAAAACGATTACCGTAATAAATACCTGGACCTTCACCAATCTAAAGTCTGGCATATAGTTTAACATGTAAAAAATTCAGTGCTGATGGTAATTTCCCTAGGGAGGGTATTCAAACACTGCAAAGCATGCTGTACGCAACTGACACAGGTTAAAATGAAAATTAAGGAACAGCTAAAGATCTGGAGGCATCCCTTGCACTTGAAACCATCTATGTTTACGAGTCTATATAACATGAAACATTGAACAAGAGTGGCATCTAGAGTCTAGTCTCGGGAGGGGCACTGCCAAAAAATAAACAGAACTCAATTAGGTGTTCGATGTGTCCGCTGCAATGTTGCAGTATCGCTAAAAAAATTATGATCGCCGCCATTACTAGTAAAAAATATTTAAATATAAATGCCATAAATCTATCCCATAGTTTGTAGATGATTGTCAGGGACTGCAGACATGGTACAAGAGATGGTCAGAGACTGCAGACATGGTACAAGGGATGGTCAGAGACTGCAGACGTGGTACAAGGGATGGTCAGAGACTGCAGACGTGGTACAAGAGATGGTCAGAGACTGCAGACATGGTACAGGAGATGATCAGAGACTGCAGACGTGTTACAAGGGATGGTCAGAGACTGCAGACGTGATACAAGAGATGGTCAGAGACTGCAGACGTGGTACAGGAGATGTTCAGAGACTGCAGACCTGGTACAAGGGATGGTCAGAGACTGCAGACGTGGTACAAGGGATGGTCAGAGACTGCATACATGGTACAAAAGATGGTCAGAGAATGCAGACATGGTGCAAGAGATGGTCAGAGACTGCAGACATGGTACAAGAGATGGTCAGAGACTGCAGACATGGTACAAGAGATGGTCAGAGACTGCAGACGTGGTACAACAGATGGTCAGAGACTGTAGACGTGGTACAGGAGATGGTCAGACACTGCAGACGTGGTACAAGGGATTGTCATAGACTGCAGGCATGGTACAAGGGATGGTCAGAGACTGCAGGCATGGTACAAGGGATGGTCAGAGACTGCAGGCATGGTACAAGGGATGGTTAGAAACTGCAGGCATGGTACAAGGGATGGTCAGAGACTGCAGGCATGGTACAAGGGATGTTTAGAGACTGAAGACATGGTACAAGAGATAAATGCAGCCTCATCAGTGCCCATCATTGCAGCCTCAATGTGCATATGAACGCAGCCCCAACTTTGTATAAAAATTCAGTCCCACTTTTGTATATTAATGCAGTCCAACTTTTGTTTATTAATGCACTACCACTTTTGTGTATTAATGCACTACCACTTTTGTGTATTAATGCAGTCCCACTTTTGTATATCAATGCAGCCCCACCTTTGTATATCAATGCAGTCCCACCTTTGTATATGAATGCAGTCCCACCTTTGTATATGAATGCAGTCCCACCTTTGTATATGAATGCAGTCCCACCTTTGTCTATGAATCCAGTCCCACTTTTGTCTATGAATCCAGTCCCACTTTTGTCTATGAATCCAGTCCCACTTTTGTATATACATGCATCCCCACTTTTGTCTATTAATGCAGCCCCACTTTTGTCTATTAATGCAACCCCACTTTTGTCTATTAATGCAGCCACACTGTGCATGTCACTCACCATGGCATTACCTCGATCACACACAGCAGGTATCTCCTCTCCCGACGTGTGTCATGGAACAAAAAGGAGCTGTAGGTCTGTGTTCGGCAGGGCAGTGTGCTCTAGCAAGGTCCCCCCTAGATGGGCTTGTGTGATAGACAAAACACTGATTCAATCAGTGTTCCATCTCCACCTACTATCACACGAGCAGGTCTAGCACAGGCAGCACAGCCGCACACAGATCCAGCTCTCACACACAGCCAGAGATGCCCAATGTCATACATGCAGGAGAGAGGGGAGCGCTGCAGTCAGCTACAGCTCAAAGCAGCCTCAGGACAGGCAGCCTACCGGCCCTGGTGATGAGAGAGTGAGAGACTCGGCAGCGGCAGCTGCAGACAGGCCCGGACTGGGACAAAAAATAGGCCTGGGCATTTTAGACTGAGCAGCCCGGGGGGGGGGGGAGAAAGAAAGATAGATAAAGATAAAAAGAAATAAGGGAAGGAAGGAAGATAGATTGATAGATAGATAGAAAGCAATAAGGGAAGATCGATAGATAGATAAACAAGAAAGATAGATAAACAAGAAAGATAGATAAACAAGAAAGATAGATAGATAGATAAACAAGAAAGATAAAGATAGAAAGCAAGAAGGGAAGGAAGGAAGATAGATAAAGAAATATAGATAAAGAAAGAAGGGAAGATAGATAGATAGATAGATAGATAGATAGATAGATAGATAGATAGATAGATAAACAAGAAAGATAGATAAACAAGAAAGATAGATAAACAAGAAAGATAGATAAAGATAGAAAGCAAGAAGGGAAGGAAGGAAGATAGATAAAGAAAGAAATATAGATAAAAAAAGAAGGGAAGATAGATAGATAGATAAAAAAGGGAAGCAAGGAAGATAGATAAAGAAAGAAAGATAGATAAAGATAGAAAGAAAGAAGAGAAGGAAGGAAGATAGATAAAGATAAATAGATAGATAGATAGATAGATAGATATAGATAGACAGTGGCGGTGCGTCTATAGAGGGCGCCGGAGCGCCGCCCCCTCTGGCTCAGCCGCGACAATGGGCACAGTGGTGACGATGGACACAGTGGCGACGATGGGCACAGTGGCGACGATGGGCACAGTGGCGACGATGGGCACAGTGGCGACGATGGGAACAGTGGCAACAATTAAAGGGCACAGGGGCATCAATTGGCACAGTGGCGACAATTGAAGGGCACAGTGGCTGCGTTTAATGGCATGGCACAGTGGTGACACTTGATGGCACAGTGGCTGTGTTTGATGGCATGGCACAGTGGCTGTGTTTGATGGCATGGCACAGTGGTGACAATTGATGGCACAGTGGCTGTGTTTGATGGCATGGCACAGAGGTGACAATTGATGGCACAGTGGCTGTGTTTGATGGCATGGCACAGTGGCTGTGTTTGATGGCATGGCACAGTGGTGACAATTGATGGCACAGTGGCTGTGTTTGATGGCATGGCACAGAGGTGACATTTGATGGCACAGTGGCTGTGTTTGATGGCATGGCACAGTGGTGACAATTGATGGCACAGTGGCTGCGTTTGATGGCACAGTGGCTGTGTTTGATGGCACAGTGGCTGCGTTTGATGGCATTGCACAGTGGTGACAATTGATGGGCCCAGTGGCTGCGTTTGATGGGCACAGTGAGGCTGCAATTGTTTTTTTTTTTTTATTTGCGCCCACCAAAAATTTTGAGCACCAGCCGCCACTGTAGATAGATAGCTAGATAGATTATTATCTATCTATCTACAGTGGCAGCTGGTGGGGGGTGCAAACGAAAAAAAAAAAAGAGAAAAAAGAGAGAAAGAGAGAGAGAAAGAAAGAAAGGTGAAGAGAGAGCGAGAGAGAAGGGAATGAAGGGCACCCCATACATCAGTGTACAGTACTCTCAGTACTCACTCAGAGGCAGGAGGGACTGACTGGATGGATGGATATCAGACTCCATCTTTCCTTTCTGATTGCTGGGCGGGGCAGACACGGGAGGAGAAGAAGAGAGGAGGGGGAGGAGTAGAAGCAGGTCCTCTCCTCTAACTGGCCATGGGGGCAGCAAGGGGAGGGGAGAAGTGTCAGAGCTGGCTATGATACCCCAGCTGATCTCTCTCTATCTGGCGCTGTGTTGGTGGTGTACACCCCTGGGGAGAAGTGACATACGGTCCGCTGGCCACCGCAAGCCGGCCTGCGTCCCACAGGCATTTGCTAAGTTTGCCCTATGGCCAGATCGGGCCTGGCTGCAGGCACCGCAAAGCAGTTTAAAAAAAATGTTTTTTTTTTTTTTTTAAAGCCAATGTGACATGATTGCCTCGGGGGGGGGGCAATTGCCCTGTTGCCCCCCCCCCCCCTGGATCCGCCGTTGGCTGGTAAGCAGATTTGTTATAAGAGGTGGAGGCTTTTTATACTATCAGTCACGATTGCTTGGATCTTTTTTAACACCATTTATCATGTTTTTGATTCACATGGGACTATAGTTTTCATGAATCCATTTGATTATTGTACCAACTTTTCTCCCTTACGGACTGGATTTGGTCATTCACATAGACTACGCACTGCATGGAAGTGCTTTTCATGTGTTTTTGCAATGAATATGGACTGAATACCTTGTCACTGGGGTCACTTGTTTCCAATATTGTTATTGGTTTGCACTTTTGTTCACTTGCCTATCAGGGATGTATTCTGGCCTAGGCCAACAAGGCCCAGGCCTAGGGCGGCACTTTGTGTGGGGCGGCCCTCTGTCCTTCTCCCAGGGCGTCCCTCTGTCCTTCTCCCAGGGCGTCCCTCTGTCCTTATCCCAGGGCGTCCCTCTGTCCTCTTCCCACAGGACTGAAGTTCCCGGGGCCCTTGCTCTTGTCTTGCAAAGGAGCCCACTGGGTTTTAAGCTTTGTCATAGCTATTACATTGTGTAGTGTCTGCATTCCCAGCTTCCCAGTTTGTGTTAGCTTTCTTGGCAATACCTTCTGACCCGTGTCCCTTGAGATTTGATACTTTTAGTAGTTTCCAGCTCTTGTGACCATACTGTTTTATAAGTATTGTGGTACCAGTGCTTTATAAAGCTTGAGCCATCATTTTACGAAGTTTTGTGTAAATGCTTTTCACATCTATCATTTTTATACAGGGGTGACATTATAACATCAGAGTACAGAAAAATTCATAATACATTTAAAGTAACCCTTCTAAACCAGGGTTCCCCCAGAGATTGCTCAGGGTTCTTTGATCTGTGGTTGATCGACCTCCCATTTGATGGCACCTGCATAGTTTTAGGGCTAACTCCACTTGGCAGAGCCAACTGCTTGACACCAAAGCTTATTTAAACTGTCTGTAAGAGTGGTTTTCTAATGACCACTGTAAGGGTGACATTTCTCCCATGGGTCACCAAAGTAAGGGGCGTTTTTTCCACTGGCCACCAATCAGTTGGTTTTAGCAGGAGCCCTCTGAAATTATTTTAAGGGTTCCTCTGAGGTAAATGGTTAAAAAAGGCTGGTCTAAAGGGTTATGTAATCTTTGTGACACATTTAACCCTATAATGCAGGCCAGTAAAATAAATTGCTACCTAATTTGTTCTATTTAGTCTGAACAGCCTCATTGTGACCTATAGGAATTCTTTCCAACTTTTGCTTTTACTTTTGAGGCAAGGTTACAACTCTTTTTAAAAGACAATACAGCTTTATCTGTCTCTTAAAAATGTCTGCCTATACATGTTTTAGCTGATGCCATTTGGTTCAAACTATAATGTACTCTTGACTATATAACATATAATAGTTATGCATTGTTTCCAAAGTTACCACATGGTAACAAATGAAAACTAACCATCTTTGGATGGATCTAGTGGAAATGTAAATTCCGTGTACAATTGTAATCAAGCAAAATGATAAAAAAAAATACCGTTTATAGCGTTTATTCGATTTCTGTCCTATATCAAAATATCAGTCTGGCCAGAAAAGTTAATGAAGTTAGAGTTACCCTTTAAAAATGTATATATCCTATTCTATCCTAGGATGTTTCTACTAAACTTCAAAAATTGTCCTGTCCTGATGAAATCTAGACATGACCTGTTCTATTGAAAGCAGTGACGTTGGCAAATATACTAATATATTTTATAGTATAGGGAACATATTTATAATTGAAAGCTCAGGAGTCAGTACAGAGGAAATTATGGAAGGCTTTAAAGATAAAACTGTATTTCATTATACATTTTTATTTTGTTGATCTAGATCTTGTCAGCTAACCTGGAAAGGGATGTAGTTGCAGAATTTTGATTTTTTCACAAGTACCTGTCAGTTACCACCACAATAAAAGATGCTGGCCTTTGATTCCTTTTATTTGTCTTGTTTTAGACAGATGTTATTATCCCGATACTGCCCTATCTTAGTCTAATGAGCCTTGTCTGATTTTATTATCCCTGTACTGCCTTACCCGAGTCTAGTGATCCATGTCTGATTTTATTATCCCAGTACTGCCTTACCTGAGTCTGGTGATCCATGTCTCATTTTATTATCTCTTTACTGCCTTACTGGAGTCTAGTGATCCTTCTCTTATTTTATTATCCCAGTACTGCCTTATCTGAGTCTGGTGATCCATGTCTGATTGTATTATCCCTGTACTTCCCTATCTGAGTCTAGTGATCCTTCTCTGATTTTATTTTCCCAGTACTGCCTTACCTGAGTCTGGTGATCCATGTCTCATTTTATTATCTCTTTACTGCCTTACCTGAGTCTAGTGATCCTTCTCTAATTTTATTATCCCAGTACTGCCTTATCTGAGTCTGGTGATCCATGTCTGATTTTATTATCCCTGTACCGCCCTATCTGAGTCTAGTGATCCTTCTCTGATTTTATTATCCCAGTACTGCCTTATCTGAGTCTGGTGATCCATGTCTGATTTTATTATCCCTGTACTGCCTTACCTGAGTCTAGTGATCCATGTCCACATGTTCAGGTTGACTATTCTAAGTGGACATTTAGCCATGCAACTAATTCCAGGAAGCACTCTTTTTGTTTTCTAGAATTTTTCTGAAACGATGGATCTCATCTGTAGTTTCAAACTGCGGACAGCTCTTGTGTTTTTACTAATTTTATCATTTTTGTTATCATTTCCTATCTGCTCCTACACCCCCTTTCCATGAAGAAGAGTGAATATGTTCTGCTTCGCCCATTAACACCATCAGAAGATTGTGGTGGACTTGGTGGCATGGCAATGTGTTCAAGTATGGTCAGGTTGTTCACTACACTTAAATCTCGCTAAGGCATCTGCCAGTCTATGACCAGCCTTCAAGAGAGATTCAGACAAAATAAGTAGGCCTATACATGATTAGTTGCTACAGACAGTGTCAGTAACATGTGTGTTAATGTGTTATGTATATATTTAATTATCAGCTTCTACAGAATGCATATTTATATAGGTCACATTTTGACACTGTAAAGACCAAAGTAAATTTGCAAAGAAATGCCTGACCTTTTCATTGAAATTAGTTCTTGGTCATAAAAAATGCTTTAGGCTCTTATGTGGGGATCAGCAGCTGCCCTCGACCCCCCTACTTGATTTGATCTGCAGATGTAAATAATAATTTATGGGAGCAACAAATATGGTGCAGTGCAGGCAGCCCCAGTCCTGGGCTGGAGCAGCTAAAGGGATGGGAATTAATAGAAAGCAGCACCAGGGGCCAGGAGCTATTAGCAGGCGCTATTCTTCACAGCTCCCATCAGGATTAATCATTGAGAGTTAATTTGAAGCTCAGACAAGTTGCTGTTAATTTAGTGCGGGGAGGACGGGATGGGGAGAGCCCAAACCCCCCGAGTCCCATTAATCAGCAGCCTCAGACGGCCCTGCCTTGATTACAATTTGCAAAAAAATTCATTAGCGCCTGGGCCAGTGACAATTTTTCTCTTTGCCTGTGATGTGACTCATTAGGCAGCCAAATGAAAGCTGTGATGATGGCTGCAATCAAACCCCTCCACTTGTTTATCTTCTCCCTGCCTCTCCAGTGCAGGATCAAGGCCCTCTCCAGCACCCACTCCCCACTCCCGGCCCCCTCTCCTGGCTGGCTCTCCCCTAACACCTTGCTGCTCTTCAGCGCCTTCCTTTGCCCTTTTCTCCCTTTCTAAAGAGAGTGATAACCTAATGTAGCCCCCTGTGACAATCTATTGTCAAACAAAACCCACATTTTTCACACTTACTGTCTCTGTGAATATCTTTCTGTCTCTTTCTGGAAGTTGGCATTATGCTACCCTGTACAGACTGGCTACTGTTGCTGCGTGATCTATTTTTCACTCATGGCCAATAAATAAGAGTGTTGTAATATACAGACACAAGAATTATAGAGAACATATGATACCTTTTATTGATCAAGTCAATTAAAATAGTGAACTATTCAGACAGCTCAGGTCACTTTGTCAGCATCAGTCCCCCTAGAACATTGCGTCAGTGTGTTTCAGCTTTTATACATATTTACCTAACCCTTTTCCTTGGTTGCCTCAAGGGTTAGTCCACCCAGAAGATGAAGTTTAATTTCCGGTACAAGTCAGAATTTCTAATTGCTTACCGGCTTCCTTTATCTTTTAGAAACTCCAAAGATAAGATCTCCCCTGCCATAACCTTAGCATATACCCACCGCATTTTTGCGGAGCCTTACTTCTCTTGCTGCATTCTCCTTATGAGATTGAGTAGTTGATTGAATCTGTGAGAACTCAATTGCAGATATTTTGCCATCGCTAGTCCCCAAGGAATAAAAATGTCCTATGTCTACCTTAACTAAAGTAGTGGTATAGGTTGATTGACCAACGTTTCTCTTCTTTTCTTCCCATTTGTTTTTACTTTGGGCCGAAGCACATTCAAACTTTATGACTTTTATGTTTTCTGAGACCAACCTCTCAATTAATGGTTTTTCCAATGCCTTGAAGTTTCCGACCAGTACAACCATTTCTTATATCACTACACGTTCAGTTTTTTTTACCATTTACCCTCTCATTACTTTCCGGTGTTTATAAACCATTTTAGTGACTTCTTGTACCATGAAGGCCTTTATCTACGTATCTGTATGCCTGCACACAACAGACACTCATATATATATATCTATATATAGATCTATATATAGATACAGGCATACCCGCTTTTAAGTACACAATAGGGTTTATTTACTAATGCTGGAAATCGCTATATCAGGCTCATTTCTGCATAGAAACCAATGAGCTTCTAACTCCAGCTTGTTCATTTAAGCCTGGTTACAAAACCTGGAAGCTCATTGGTTTCTGTGCAGAAGTGAGCCTTATTTTGCGCTTTCCAGCTTTAGTAAATAAACACAATTGTGTACTTAAAAGTGGGGTATGCCTGTATAGATCTATATATACATTTAAATCCCCTTCTTTACTCATTCTGATGTTTGGTTTGAACTTCAGCAACATGTCTTCACCATGTCTAGATGCCTAAATGCATCGAGTTGCTGCCATGTGATTGTCTGATTAGCAATTTGTGTTACCAAGCAATAGAACAGGTGTACAGAGGCCGGTGAGTGTATATATATTTCATTCAATATATGTTTATGAACCCTTTGCTTGGATTTGTAGAAATGCATTAGTTACAAATGGTAATTAAAAAGTGTTGGTTTTAATGTTTTAAAGTTCAACACAAAGTTTGACATCATAGAAGATCTGCTTGACCTTTGTGATAAGTCAATCTATTTCATAATGTTATCAAATATATTATGTTTCATCTGCTGAAAGTCTGATCTCTGTACCGATTCAGAGTATTGCTGTTGCTCTTGCAGACTGGAAATTTGATGGCGGAAAGTTATTCCTTATTAATAAAGAAGAGACTTGGAATGTGCAAGACATCAGTGATTATGACCAATCAATGTTTTGACTCTTCAATCTATTTCTAAATTAAGTGGTGATACCTACGCAAATAGTGAAAAATAAGGCCTAATTTCACTATCTTGGCGCTATAGGGCTCAAGGTGTTCACAACAGTGCAGCTATAAATCAATATCCAATAAACTTAAGACATTGATAAGTGATCTCTAGCGCTGCTGTATTATTTGATAAAGACCCTTTGTGATTTTATCATTTTTTACTGTTTTATATTGTTTGTTTATTTTAAGTGGTGATACCTGTTTGTACTTTTGTGGCTCTGTGTGTAGGAGCTTTGTATTTCGCATATAAACCAGCGTGCTGATGTATCTACATACATCTACTCCCATATACTGCGTGCGGCTATACAATATTGCTTAGATAAATGTAATAACCTTTGTGTTTCCCAGCACAAGATCAATTTGTCATTTTGTTTTTTTCAATACAAATATTTAATAAAGACATATATCATTTATACCATACCTTATCATATGTCTGTTTTTTTTTTCTAATTAAGACAGCTCTAAATTATTTAGAATCTATGTAGCAATTTGTAAATCTAAGTTCCAGATTGTAGGAAAAATCTTTTTTTTTATTTAACTTAGTACCATGTTTTAAAACCATGTAAGAACCTTCCACTGACATTTCTGTACTACGCCTGCTTATAAGAAGAAAAAAAAAAAGTAAAATTATACTTTAACTGTGGTTTTCCTTGCTGAGCTGAAATTACAGAGATGTTTCTGTGTAAAATCAATACGAATAAAGTGAACAAAAATCTGTTTCGCCTACAGCTGTTACTGTAAAAGACGCAATTATGTGTGTTGGAGTCTAACAGAAAATGTGCGCTAATTGTGCAAGTTGGGATACACTGTTTAAAAGACTTAGTTCTGATTGTTCTTAGTACCCAGGAGTCTAAGTAGTTATTTACAGGACATGTCATATTTATACATGTTACATATTACATCCCTTATATATGTTTCTCTGGCCAAATATGTCTTCTGTTATTTACCTTTTCAGTCCCTACTTATCTCCTAAAAAGCAGAAACTTTTGACTTGCCTGGCAGGATGTATTCAATAACACAACAAAGTTCAATTTACAATTGCTCTCATTTAAAATCTATACAATGTTAGAATATTTTTCATTGGAACCTAATTGTTCCTCGATTCCTGTACTATTAAAAATATAAAATAAAAATTTAAGTTTTCTAAGAACTATATTCAGGTATTGGTGAAAATAACTACAGTTAAAGATATGCAAATATCTCATGAATTTAGGATTAAGCTGTGGCTGGTGAATGGAGTTGAAACTTTTACTTTTATGGGTGCATCTGTTTTAGTTTTTTCTTTCTGGATCGTTTAAAAATAATACAGCACAGAAAAAAAAAAAGTTTACACTTTAAACCAAACTACCCATATAACCCAATTAATTGCTGTTATGGCTACCCTAAATATACAAACTTGCAATATACATTATTTATATCAATATAATGAAGATAGGCAAGGTCGTTGCGTGTTTGTCCATATTATTTTTACCATACGCTCTACCGATTTTCTTACAGTTTAGCATAATATTGGCAAAGACACCAAAATGTTGCATAGTAAAAATAAATGGACACACTTTGTATATGATGCATATGATGCAGCTTCATTAACATTGCAGTTTATATCATTAACTGATTAATGTCCATAATCACACATGTACCTATGTGACTTCTAATTATTCCATTTTGTGCATCTGATTTCCCATGTGAATAATTTATATTAAGTGGGTGTTAACTGTCTTGGTCCTCCTCTTGGTCTTTTTTGTATATATATATATATATATATTATATATATACACACACGCCTCTGACTTTTATTCTATTTCTTTCCAGTGTTGTTATTTAATTACGAAAATGAAAGATGCTGGACAGAGGATTTCTTGCAGAAGAAGGCTTTTTACAACATGGTTATAAAGCAGACTCCACACTAGAGCTCATTCTCTCCTCTCTTTATCTGCCATTCAGCTGGTTAGCAACACATCCAAGCAATGGCATGAAGTGACATGGAGAGAGATGACCCTGCCCGCTTCTTGCTGGGATCCCAGCTCACTTTGTACAATTGCCACAAATAACCTGACAGATCCCAGGCCTCAACATCCAAAGGCTTTGTTCTGGGTCTGATCTGCCGGATACTTTTTTTTTTTTAGCAAATTACAAGTCTGTTTAAACTGAGGATAAATAATTATATATATATATATATATATATATATATATATATATATATATATATAGTTATAATATATATATATATATATAATTACACACAAGTTTATATATATATATATATATATATATATATAAATATATAGTAAAATCCTAAGTCACAAACCTGAGTCTAGAAAACATGTCCTCCTAATTATGAAGTCAGGACTTCTTCCCCTGGGTGACAGACACATTTACTGCACAGATGACACTTCCAACCTTCCACAATTAAATAATGTCTCAAAAGAAAAAAAAAATGTACATTCATTTATTTCTTGTCCAACAGACCCCACATGTCCTGCCCTATTAAATCCCACACAGACCCTCATTTGGCGACCCCCTCGTCCTCATCACACAGATCAGATTTGACAAAATGAGTCTCAGAGGGGATGAAGGAAGATTAGCCAGGACCTGGCCGTGTACCCTTTCAAATGACCCCACATCTTCCAGACTGGCCGAGTGGGTTTGTTTATTAGTGACATTTTCAGATTTCACAAGACTGAGTTTTGTTTGAAAAAAAATAAAAATAAAAAAAATAAAAAGGATAACTTAAGAGAATAATGCGACACTTAATAAATTAATCACAACATAATTTTAAAGCTCCACAGAGCTAAAGGAGGGCTATCAGTTCTCCAGGAGGGACTTTAGTCCCCTATAAGTAGGGCAGGGGCCCCAATCTTGTCCCATCATGGCTGGAGGCCACTAAATGTCCCAGAGCCTGGCAGAAGGTCCAGACCTGCCACAGGGTCCCTCTGTCCACACAGCTGTCCTGCCACAATAATAAATAGAGTACAGCTTCTGGCTTTCAGTCTATAGTCAGTGTGTATGGGAACCACAAACCTGCAGTCTATCGCAGTCTTTCTGAGTTCAGGGTCTACCCTGCTCCAGCTGCTGGTGTTGGCTCCTGATGGCGAACCTGCTGACATGGACTGGGATGGGCACCACGATTTTGGGGTTCCTGGAGGGCTCCCCCGTTTTGGAGTTGGCATTGCCTGCCTTGACCCTCTTCCACTTGGCTCTGCGGTTCTGGAACCAGATTTTCACCTGCACCTCGCTGAGTTTGAGGGCATGTGCGATCTGGGAGCGCTCGGTGAGGGACAGGTACTTCTTGCAGTGGAACTCCTTCTCCAGTTCCAGGAGCTGCTCGCTGGTGAACGCCGTTCTCCTCCTCCGGTTCTTCCCGGTGGAGGTGTTGTTACTGGAAGGGTTGGGGTTCTGGGGGCTCTCCTCCGGGGTGTCATCCTCCTTGTGGGCAGTCTGGCACGAGATGTTGTCATCGGAACTGTAGTCCAGGTCACTGTCCATCAGGTAGGTGTCCTCCTTCCCCTTCACATCGTCATCTTTCCCCGGGTCTTCCTTCCCTTGTCCCCGGACAACACCTGTCCAATAAAAAGACACAAAGTCAGCTCATTGGAAGAACCGCCAAGGGCACCTACCTCTACTAACCTATGCCAACCTCTACCAACCTCTACCAGCGGCTCTGCCAAAAGAGTCGGATCGAGTTAAAATTAAACTTACATTGACCAAGGATTTTATATTAAATATTGGTGGGAATTTAATATAAATTTGATGCAGGATTGCGTATTCATATCTGACAAATAATATCTATCTATGTGTATGTATGTTTCTATCTATCTGTACTCTATATCTACTATTATGTATGTATGTATGTTTCTATCTATCTGTACTCTATATCTACTATTATGTATGTATGTTTGCATCTATCTATCTGTCTTTATCTATCTGTACTCTATATCTACTATTATGTATGTATGTATGTTTGTATCTATAATCTATATCTACTATTATGTATGTTTCTATCTATCTATCTATCTATCTATCTATCTATCTATCTATCTATCTATCTATCTATCTATCTGTACTCTATATCTACTATTATGTATGTATGTATGTTTCTATCTATCTGTACTCTATATCTACTATTATGTATGTATGTATGTTTCTATCTATCTGTACTCTATATCTACTATTATGTATGTATGTTTGTATCTATAATCTAGATCTACTATTATGTATGTTTGCATCTATCTATCTATCTATCTATCTATCTATCTGTACTCTATATCTACTATTATGTATGTATGTTTGTTTGTATCTATATATCTATACTCTATATCTACTATTATGTATGTATTTGTTTGTATCTATACTCTATATCTACTATTATGTATGTATTTGTTTGTATCTATACTCTATATCTACTATTATGTATGTTTGTATGTATCTATCTATCTATCTATCTATCTATCTATCTATCTATCTATCTATATCTATCTCTCTACTCCCAATCTCCTATTATGTGTGTAAGTAGCACGTTTGTTTGTTTTTTGGGTTTTTTCCACTTACTTGTTTTCTTCCTTCCTATATATATATATATATATATATATATATATATATATATATATATATATATATATATATATATATATATCCAAACATATATATCTATTCTTTTTTATACTACTATCTCTTATAACTATTATGTTTGTATCAATGTATTTATTTATCACTCTATATATACTCTATATTTCTTTACATAAATATCTCTATCTATCTATCTATACTTCTACTATCTCGTATGTAACTATTATATCTATATTTTTATTCATCTATCACTTCTATTTGCTTTCACACATACATACACATATATATATATCTATATATATATATATATTCATATATACATACATACATACATACACACACAGACATCTATTTATCTATCTATCTATCTATCTATCTATCTATCTATCTATCTGTATTTTTTTTTTTTATACTTTTACTATCTCTTATAACTATTGTGCATGTATCTATTTATCTAGCTATCCTCTTTCTTTCTTTCCTTCCCTCCCGCATAAGCACACACACCAACAAATATATACATTTTTTTATTCTTAGTATATATATATATATATATATATATATATATACATATATATATATAATATGTATACTATCTACTATTATGTATGTATGTATGTCTATCTATTCATCCACCAGTATTTATAGATCACTAATTTTTCTTCTGTCTTTTTTTTGTTTGTTTCTTTCTTTTCACAAACAAACATACTTTTTTTATATACTTATACTTTATATACATCTTAATCAAAATAAATATACTTGCAATCAAAATAAATATACTTTTAATCAAAATATCCAAATATACTTTTAATCAAAAAATTCAAGTATACTTGAGTATGTGTAATAATGAGTATATCCATCTATTTATTAGATATTATATACACTCATTATTACACATACTCAAGTATAATTAAAGATATGTTTTATACATATAACAAAGTGGGTGACTTCTTCATAACACATATATAGATATTTATGTCCTGAAGAAGAAGTCCACTTTAGAATATAAAGATCGGAAAACTTCCCCAGTGAATTTCTTCTAAGAACTGCCTATGACTTTCCTGAAATGCAGGGAAGTCGGGATTGTACGTGTATGACCTCGCCAGCGGGGAGATGAGATTAAAGTCGGATTAAATGAGGAGTATTCTCGGTTCTAGACATGTCAGTCCCCATAGATTTCCCCAATCCCGGGAGAAGTGTGATCCCGGCTTGTGTCTCCATTCATGGAGATCAGTGTAGGAATATTGGGCTCTTTTATGTGATTATTTAGATTCTCTTTAGATGAAGAGTTGATTTTCCTTCATTGATCTCCTGAGCAGAGGGAATATTTGGGATGTGATCTCATGTCCTGATGGGAGAAGCTTTGTAAAGCAGAGATGACCGACTTTTCCTATGTCTACATTATATTACGATGTGATTGTCTCCAATCTCGGTGTGTGTTGTATATAAATATATTAGAAGTATTTATTTTCTTCTCTATAGTAAATCTGCATTGTATTGTTTTTCCCCACAATAAGGTGTAGTTTTTGGAGAGAGGCTTCCATTGATGGAGCGATCTCTGGAGGAATTAATCTATATTAATTGGTGTTTGTGTTGATATTAATGAGCTCAGATTTCGGCAAATCCTAAAGCATATGTGTGTTCATTAGTCAGAACAGGGATGGCAAATAACAAATTCTACAAGTAAAATGGATGTGTTTTTGGTGATGATGGGTCCATAGACTCAGAGATCAGATCGTACAAAGATCGGCCACTTACCTAGAGAGGCTTCTGAAGCAGAAAAAGGCAATAAGGTTCCCTCTTTGGTGACATAAGTTTTGGCAGTGTCCTCTCCATCTGATTGGCCCCCATCGCTCTTGTCGTACCCTCCTTGGAGGCTCTGACTTCCAAACTTCCTGGCCGCCTCTTGGTGATGTTGGGAGGCAGAGAAGCTGCCTGGCAGGGTGGCCATGAGGGTAGAGGTGAGTGCCATGCCCTGGGCCAGGCTGGAGCAGAATCCGCTGGGCAGGCTGGGGATCTGATGGTGGGGATGGGAAGCCTGGGACAAGGAAGGGGGTGGAGGGGGAGGGGGTGGCAGGACCACAGGCCTGTATGGCATGAACATTGGGTAGCCAGTGTAGACGAAGTGCCCAGGACTGGGCTGGGGGGGATTTCCTATCAGAGAGTCTATACTGAAGGCTGTACTGCTGCCCAGGGGACGCTGCATCATCATGAGAGGAGGTTGGAAGGCTGCACTCATATAAGCGCCTGGAAGAGGAGAGGTGCTAGGGAGAAGAACAAGAAGAGGGCACCCCGATCAGGGCACACACGGACCGATGTGATCTGGGCACAGGCTGCGATCAGTTTATCATATTGTCCCATAGGAGTCCAGAGATCACAGGAGAAGCGGCTTGTGTCCTGGAGATGTAGTCCTGAGAGTGCTCCTCTCCCTGAGTGTGTGCTGCTGTGTGCCGGGTCACCTGGCTCTGTACCTCCTCCTCTCTCCCGGCTTCTGCGGATACAAACTCTTCACCTAGTTCCCATTCACATTTTGCTACATTTTACATCCTTCCCTCGGTCACGAGGCACGGATCCCCGCCTGCCATTGGCTGCCTGGCCAGAGGAGGCGTGGCGTACAAGCCTAACCCATCACACACCCCTCCGCCGAGTGACAGAGTGAAGGGCTGAGATCCGATCCGCCGACCCGGACCTGTCACCCTCCCCAGCCGGAGCCCATACATATCCGATCACCCCAATAAAGTGACAGCTGTCAGTGTGCCCCCTAGTCCAACAAAACCATCCCCTCTCTATATATGTGTATGGGGAGTCATTTATATATATATAGGTGTGTGTGTATGGGGGGTATATATATATATATATATATATATATATATATATATATATATGTGTGTGTATGGGGGGTTATATATATGTATATGTATGTGTGTGTGTATGGGGGGGACCATCCATCGGGGCATTCGGATCATGTGAGATGTGTGTTCCCCAGACGGGAAATGGTGTTCTCTATGTACCGATGTGTGTCCGGAGATCAGGGGAGACGTGTAGGGCACACACACACACATCGGGGCACATTTCACAATTATTTTATGATGTGTACAATCATTTTATTGGTTGTGATCGCGGCTGTGTGTGCGCGAATTGAGCGGATCGGCTTTCTATAGAATTATAGGACGATCAGCACTGCGCTGGACCTTATTATATATACACATATATTTATATTACTGTCATTATGTTTTATATAAATAGATATCATTTTTATTCCAGGCAGAATATTCACATCCCAATAAATCATGTCTTCCCTTCCCATGTGATGACCACACACCTACAATGATGATGATGATGGGTATTATCTGCTGGCCCAACACATCTCTGTCCATGGAGGATTATTATTATTACAGCTCATATTATAGAGGAAATAGGGGACATCGCCCGATAAATCGGCGACCTGCATTGTATTGTTGTCACCATACATAGATCCTTCTATTAGCGCACAATAATTCTCCGATCCCCAAGGACCCGCTTTTCATCTCCTATATCTGACTTTATAAACTTTCTTTTGTTCTCTGAGTTATAGGAAATTTTCTCCACAAACTTCCCAATTCCCTGCAATTGTTTGCCGATTATTAGCTCATCTAAAATGACAAAAAGCTTGGGCTTCATGGACATGTAGTATATATTTGTACTATACTGATGTGATGTGTATAAAACC
This sequence comes from Rana kukunoris, assembly GCA_029574335.1. Classification (NCBI taxonomy): domain Eukaryota; kingdom Metazoa; phylum Chordata; class Amphibia; order Anura; family Ranidae; genus Rana; species Rana kukunoris. Next base: position 165,021,049 of record CM056054.1, on the reverse strand, counting down.
TACACATACAGTACAATATATATATATATTTATATTTAGGTGTTTTATATATATATATATATTGTACTGTAGAGATAGATAGATAGATAGATATATATTTATGTTTAAGTGTTTTATATATATTTAGGCGTTATATATATATGTAGAAAGAGAAAAATAGACATATACATAAATGTAATTTAGACATATTTAATTCTATATTACATTGATATGTATTTGTCTTAATGTATATTATAACACATGAATATATGTCTATTTTTCTCTTGCTGCATATCTGTTTATCTCTATATTGGTATATCACTATCTATCTATCTATCTATCTATCTATCTATCTATCTATCTATCTATCTATCTATCTATCTATCTATCTATCTATCTATCTATCTATCTATCTATTTATCTATCTATCTATCTATATATCTATCGACTCTATAGCTGCTAATATGTATGTATTTATGCATTTATGTATTTACCTATTACCTTTATGTATGCATTTATCTATTTACATATTTAGATCCTAATAAATTTATCTCTAAATTAATCTATCTACCTTTTTCTATCTCTCAATCTTAATCTATCTATCTATCTATCTATCTATCTATCTATCTATCTATCTATCTATCTATCTATCTATCTATCTATCTATCTATCTCTCCATCTTATCTATCTATCTATCTATCTATCTATCTATCTATCTATCTATCTATCTATCTATCTATCTATCTATCTATCTATCTATCTATCTATCTATCTATCTATCTTTTTCTATCTCTCCATCTTAATCTATCTATCTATCTATCTATCTATCTATCTATCTATCTATCTATCTATCTATCTATCTATCTATCTATCTATCTATCTATCTATCTATCTCTATACACACACACACACATACAGTATATACATATATGAAATGAAGGATACTTGTGTAGTTGATTTCCTTGTACTTAACCTTCCAGTCTGATGAGAGAAGGGTCACCCTACCTTCAGCAATGTGTCCATGTTAAGTATAATTATAAATTAATGTCAATAGATATTATATGTTTGACCTTGGTGTCAGTCCAGTGACAGGCAGCAGGTGTTGTGGGCATTATATAGTACACTGCATTGTTTTTTTTTAGAACAAAAAAGGAGTCTACCTCCTGTTAGGGAGACTGGGAATATTGAGCGCCCAGACTGGAGAATGTGGGATATGATGTGATCTATGTGACATGAAGCTGCAGGAGAAGGATGCTGTCTTGTCTATAAGCGGTTTGCAGCCAGTCCCAGCAGATGGACTATGCACTAGAGAGCAGAGGACGTTATCGCACGTTATCACGCGGTAGTAATCTGTGCCGCTGTCAGGGGGTGATTCCTGCCTGTCTATTCCTGCTCACCAATCTGATGCTGATGGCTTCTATGTCTAGTTGATGGTGTATAGTTTTTGGTGGTGGAGGGGTCCCATGGGGGCCGATTCCCCATTTAGATAATAAAAGCCCATTCCCAACTCATTACCAGCCATCCGATTTCCCTGAGCACAGACCATATAGATCAACCCAGACACTCAATGCTTTTGTCCCCATTCCTTGTAGGGAGGTACAGGGCTCCCAGTCCCCTCCTTTCCCTATGTATTTATGGCTCCTTATTCTGTTTGCTCGCTCAAGTCCTGCCATTGCCAAATGCTGGGGAAGTGTCCTGTGTAGGGAGGGGGTAGAACACCCCCCCCCCACCCTTAGGGGTAACAAAGGGGGTTTGTGTCCTTTTCCCCATCTGGACACAGCAATCTGCAACTTGCAAAACATGAAAAGCTCCATCTTTCTGCCTGAGTGTATTCATCCTGCTTTATACAGGCCTGAAAGCTCCAATAGACTCCTAGCAGAGAGGGGGGGTCACTGTGATTGTGGCTTTGAAACTCTCTCCTGCAATTATGTAAAGTAACTATTGACTCTCCAGTAAGAATCAAAAGCCCCCAGCCCTCTCCCCTTTCATAGGCTGCCTCTCATGTTTGGCTTTTCAAAGCTTCCCCAACACAGATTCTTTCTGCTTGACAAAAGAAAGGACAAAACAGTGGCCAAACTTGTAAATTGGACGTCAAAGGCCTAGAAACAATTTGAAGGCCAATAAATAATGAGAAGAATTGAGCAACAGGGAGAGATCAAGTGCTTGTAAATGACTCTCTGCAGGATCAGCACAGGAAAAGTCTAAAAAGGTGGTGAAGGGGGGTGGGGGTCACAGGTGATCCCAAAATACAACAGGATAGATAGGGATTACTTCCAATACATGGGGAACACTTACTATCTGCAACGTCCTAAACCTACTGAGGGTGGTGAAAACTGCCAACAGCAAGTCCAGAGAGAAAGAAAGTTACGGCTCCAGGTGGATTGTGTTAGGATGATCAGTATGGTCTCAGGAGATCAAGGGTGCTGGCAATGCACAAGGCAACAAATGGAAAAAGAAAATATAGACAGCCGCACTCCAAAAAAGTGATGAGCTATGATTAAGCACTATGATTAAGCACTAATTTATAGTGCAAAATGCGTCAGCGTTTTACTCCCGTGTAGTGTGCTGTGACTTGTAGTGCATTTTTTCCTTTTTTTTAAATAAAGACAACCAGCAAGTCCAGAGAGCTGAATGTCTGTACTGCATAAAACACCAGGGCCTATGTAGCTGATATAGATGGTGGATTGGTTGATGTGTGGCAGAGGAAGGACCTGTCATGAGCTAAATTGGTGGACCTCTGTCCCCGGTGGATTATTTCAGTGGCATGTAGACCAATACGAACTGAAAACTGCCACGTGTCATACCACTTTCTACCCAATTATGCCCTTTAAACTGTTTAATAAATGAAAGGTAACCTGTCATAACAAACATGGAGCTGCCATTACTGACTTGTCTGGCTGTCCTGCTGATCTTCTGGTTTAACACTGGCCCAGATAAAGTATGTGGACAAGAAGGTTTGATGTTTAGTTGAATTCATGTTACGGGACAGGTATTGAAAGAATTTACACAAGTGGACCATCGTGGTCAGAAGAAGGTCCTATGGGTGTCCTGCTGATCTTCTTGTTTAACACTGGCCCAGATAAAGTATGTCGATTAGGAGGTTTGTCTTAGCTCTGACATTTATCTGAATCCATGTTACAGGACAGGAATTGGAAGAATTTACACAAGTGGACCATCATGGTCAGAAGAAAGTCTTACTATGGATGCCTTGTACTGTATTTCTCTCAAGGCAGGTTTACTTTATAGATATACATTGCAATCTGTTTGTACAATGCATTATGTTTTATATAAATGGATATCATTTCTATACCAGGCAGAATATTCACATCCCAACAAATCATGTCTTCCCTTCCCATCTAATGACCACACACCTACAATGATGATGATGATGGGTATTATCTGCTGGCCCAACACATCTCTGTCAATGGAGGATTATTATTATTACAGCTCATATTATAGAGGAAATAGGAGACATTGCCCGATAAACCGGCGACCTGCATTGGATTGTCCCTATACACAGATCCTTCTATTAGCTCTCCTGGTCACAATCCTTTTTCTGATGTACCAAACCTATTTAATGTGCGGACTTACGTAACCAATCCAATAAGTGTGTGTTCTGTGCCCTTGCACTGCAGAGTTGTTGGTAGATTTAGAATGCAACAATCAGATTAAAATGTATATGCTCAGCTAAAGGCCAAAGTTGCGTATCTCAGTATTTCTCTATAGACAACATACGTTTTTGAATGTGCCCTATGTACATCAGAGGATTCATGATCTAGAGCACAGGTGTCAAACACAAGGCCCGCAGGCCGAATCTGGCCCTCCAGTCCATTTCATGTGGCCCTCACAGCTGCAGGAGAGCTCCAGCCCTACTCTGGTCCTCCTCCAGACTTTTACTTTCTGCTTTCAAGCAATGCATCCAGCTTCTTCACAGCAGCAGCATAAGAAAAAGGGGTGCACTGTGATGTAAGGGAGAGTGGGGGACTCAACTTCTGATAGTGGGGTGGCTCTTTACATCTAATGTAAAGAGGTGGGGAGTCGCTGGACATCTAATCTTACAGGTACAACCGGCCCTTTTGAGGGCAATCATAATGCTGATGCAGCCCACGATGAAATTGAGTTTGACACCCCTGATCTAGAACAATGTTTCTCAACCTTTTTACAGTCAGGGCACCCTTTAAAATTATGCACAATCTCAAAGCACTTAGTTATTTAAATGTAAAAAACTAAAATAATAGTTTTACATATCTCAGCAGCCTCCACACACATAGGGCACCCAGAGATTTATTCTTCCAAAACAAACACACTTTTGCACCCTGGTAGTGAGTGACTAGTGTTCTAGTGTTTCTCTTCTCCCTCATTCAGCCAATGTGCCTCCAGTGCTGATGGAGAGGGCCAAACCAGGATGCTGTGCAGGCACCAGACGTCTTATTAACCAATGACGTCAATGGTTGTTGGGACGCGGGGAGCTAGAAAGTTGTAATGGCACGCAATGATCATTCACCCACTGGCTTATATACAATTTTTGGGCAATTTTTCAGAATTTTGTCATGGCACCCTTAAATAAACCTGAAGACACCTCAGGATGCCTGGGCACCCTAGTTGAAAAAGGCTAATTTAGCATACCACCACTCAATCACATGGTGTAGTTCTCATTTTCTGCTCGGCCTTCAGTTTACTGGGATATTTTTTCTTATTAAGGTTCCCCATTCTGGCCACTTTTGGACATTGGTGGCAAATGGTGTATGGGGGAAATATTGTTTTGGGATGTTGAGAGGGGTCAGAATACTCACTGCAGTTGAAAAAAACATAAATATACCTCGCCTTCCTCTTGTTGAGCTGTGAATATAAAGCTTCCACATTGCCTATATTAGCTTGTTCTATAACAATGTACATGACGCAAAAGACAGACCTTAAACCAAAGGATGTCATCCTTCAAGTGTGTCTCAATGGGGAACAGGAAGGCCATATAGAACCCTGTGCTCTGTAGCAGTCTAGTGACGTACAGAAGTAATCCACAATACAGAAGTGCTTGATGTACCATGGTACTCAATGAACTCAGGTTAAGTAGATTTAAGCATTAATTTAGACAACATTTGTTTTCTAAAGCACTGTGTATCATAGAAATTTTGCCATACTCATTTTACCTTTTTTTTTGCATATTTGGAAGACACCGATCACCCTATACCAGAAAGCGCCTGAACTAGGACCTTAATGGCAGGATCATCAGGTATTATTTTTAATAAAAACCAAACATTTAAAATGATTGAATAGTTGGAAAAGTTCTGAAATTACATTAAGTAATTACAGTAATTACATTACAGTATGTGATTGTGGTGATTGGGTTTGAATCCACTTTAAGTTGTATATACACATAGCTCCCGACTGTCCCTGATTTGATGGGACTGTCCCTGATTCAGGGAAATGTCCCTCTGTCCCTCATTCCTCCTCATGTGTCCCTCATTTTGGTCTGATCTATATAGTTGTATATAAAATGCATGTTTTATCTTTCAAAAAGTGTTTCCTAGTGCTAAACCTTTAATCCAATTTCTAAATTGCTGCATTTGTAAATTTTAAAAGCCAATATAAAGAAATAGTAGTGGTAAAAAAAGCCCTTGTGGATTTAATTAACAATTTTTTCCAGTTAAGTGTCCTTTAAGGGGGTGTGACAGGGGGCATGTCCTATGCCTACATACATTTGCTAGTAGGTGTCCCTCATTCCCATCTCAAAATGTTGGGAGGTATGTATACGCTAGTACTATATTGCAGCCCATTAAACTGTTAGTCCAGCTGAAACTTTGTTTTTTACTTTTACACAGAGTAGGAAAGGATTAAAACCCAGAGGCGATTCAGTTCGCATTCGTTGCGCTATACAAGTCATTCATTCATTCATTCAAAACCCTTGTTGTGTTATTATTGCTATCTGGGGATCCTTAACAGAGGTTTCAATTGACTTTAAGTGGTTTTAAAGGCGCACATTTTTTTTTTACCTGCATGCATTCAGGAGCCATTTGTTTCTGCTACTGTCAATCACAGCCAGTGAGCCAATGAAGAGAGAGCAGAGGGCAAGGCCGAGCTGCGGCTCTGTGTGTCTTATGGACGCATAGAGCTGGGCTCTAGAGCAAACACGCATTAGTGCCCGCGCTTGCTATTGGGGGCACTGGCTGAAGAGGTGGAGCCAGGATCACTGGTGGGGGACCCGAAAAGAGGAGCGTCATAGCTGCCCTGTGCAAAAACATTGCACAGAGCAGGTAAGTGACACATGTTTTTTTTTGTTTTGTTTTTTATTAACCTTTAATGTCACTTTAAAATATATCTAGACAATTTTTGTTTTTGTTTTGGATAGAGTGGAAAGAGCCTGGAACCAAAGATGAATGTAAAAGAAAATCCCAGAATGGTAATGGAGAGGAAATCTCTCCATGGGACACTAATTCTGGTGACAACCAGGCATTCTCTCACTTTGGAGGGATTTCTCATTACTTGGTTATAGGACAGAAAGTGAAGAAAAATGTCCCCAATGGGACACGGATGGCAAAAAATGGGGGTTATGACCCTCCCTTTCCCTATACGAAATGAAAACATGTTTTGCCCACTTTAAGCGAATCTCAGAAGGTTACTAATGAACTGACTGATGGCCCTGTTGACACCACTGCATTCGACATCCTTCAATTGAAAAATCAACAGAGCTAGGTGGAAAATTGTCAGCCAAGCAGCACCTGCATCCAAAAGAGATGCAGCCGCTGTTTGGGTGGTTAACAAAATAGCTGCAGCCAAAGAATAGTCTGTCTGTGCTGTTTATCATGGATGGAGGAATCTGTTATGCCTCGTACACACGACCATTTTTCTCAACAGGAAAAAAAACAAAGTTTTCCCGACGTGATTCCTCTCCAGCCTGTCTTGCATACACACGTTCATGCAAAAAAACGTCCGACCAAAGCGTGGTGACGTACAACACGTATAAAGGGAAGTCCCTTTCAAATGGCACCACCCTTTGGGCTGCTTTTGGGCTCCATACTTGATTCTGAGCATGCACGTTTTTTCCCCTCGGAAAAGCATACACACAACCGTTTTTGGAGATGAGAAAAAGACTGACGGGAAACACGATGAGAAAAAAGAGAGCTGGTTTCAATTTTTTTGCAGGCATTTTTTTCGTCGAGAAAACTGCTAGGGAGCATGCACACGATCGGTTTTCACGACCAGTATAAAAAATGGCAGTCCTCTAGCCGCGAAGACCGGTCATGTGTACAAGGCATTAGAATATGATAGAAAAATCTATCAGGCTATGGCCAGTTTTACTGTCAAGGCCACAACCGTTTCCCAAGATAGGAAGTAAAGGGAAAATCAGCAACTGCGAGTAAAAGCCCACAAGTGTTCTACCCTAAACCTGCTTTACTACATAAAAAAATATTTCCATACAGCTCTGCATAGCTTGGCACCCTATTATCTGAACTTTTATCACCCTACTTCTCACTCGTAATCATCCCTCCTCTAATACTGATCCTCTGTGTGTCCCTTACACCAGTCTGCACTCTATGTGGGACAGGGCCCTCTCCTCTTATACCTCAAAACTCTGAAATCATCTTACCAAGAACATCAGTCACCTCAATTAAAGTGGTTGTAAAGGCTAAAGTTTTTTTTTACCTTCTATTGTCAGCTCCCCCCCTAGTCTCTCCAAACACTTACCTGAGCCCAATCTCGATCCAGTGCTGTGCCTAAGAGCACCCTGTGTGTACCGCTCTCTTGCTCTCCTCACTCGACTCAGTGAGAGCAGCAGGAGCCACTGGCAAATGCAGTGATGAGGGCATGAGAGGAGGTGCGGAGCAACACAGTGTGTGTCAATGGACACACACAGCGCAGCCTAGGATCGAGCCCGCATGTTTGCCACCATAGGAAGCAGCTTCCTATGATGGCACACAGGGAAGGCGAAGAACCAGGAGCACTGGAGAAGGGCCCTAGAATTGGAGTATTGAGGCTGCTCTGTGCAAAACCAGTAAGTATAAAATGTTTGTTATTGTTAAAAAAACTACAAAAAACAAACTTTAAAATCCCTTTAAAGGGGTGACCCCGAACGCCATCTTCTGGGGTCACTCGGCGGCAGTCTCAGCTTCTCCCCGCCTCAGATAACCCTCTCTGGGAAGCGTTTTCTCAAATGGGTTACCTTGCAGCCAATTGCTGCGCTGCTATCAATCAAGAGTCGGGAAGACCCAGCCAAGATCGAGCATGTTCTCGACGCAGGGCTTTTGAGGGATCAGGTAAGTAAAAGGGGGGGGGGGGGGGGGCTGGCGGGCCTGTAATCATCTGATGTTTTTTCACCTTAATGGATAGGATCCATTAAGGTGAAAAAACAGGAACGTTTACAAACCCTTTAAGCTCTTCCTTAGATAAATCTTAGCCTTGCTGTTTCTTTGTAGTTGTTTTTTTCCTGTTTCATTTGTTTTGGTTTCCTTTATAAAGTGCTTTGCAATAGTACCTTAAAGGGTAACTCCCCTTTCATTGGGAAAAAAAATAGCAAATAAAGAAAAATAATATAACCCATATATTGTAATTGAATGTTATTAAAAATGACCTTTCGTTTTCAATCTGCGGCCGCTGTAATTTTCTAAAAATGCAATCCAATATGGCTACCTGGAGTTGTTCTGTACACAGAATGTGTACTGGACACACCCCAGAAACATAATTTATTGTTTGTGTGATTGGCTCACCAATTTTCCTAGAAGTCTGCCTAAGATACAAGTCAGATTTTAGGCATCCCCTGCAACTAAAAAAATATTTTTGGAGAGATACTCTCAATAGGAACACATCTAAAGGGATGCAGGCCCAGCAGCTTTCCTCATTAGTGCTCTGCAGCTGCACAGCTGATAGATAATTATGAACCCACTCCCATTAGACCTATTGAACACAGATAAACATAGAGAAAATTTCTTTAGGCAGGAAAAAGGCACAAAAAAGGTACAAAAGGCAGGAATGTGCAACAAACGTTGTTGTAATCCTTGCAATGTACACAGATCACCCAAAGGGGAGTGATTTTTTCTCAACAAAAGTGGATATACGCTTTAAATGTGTTATAAAAAAAAATATATATTATTATTATTTTTATTATCTTTGTTGTTGTCACTGGGAAAATAAATGATGGTAACTCTGTCTAGCAGAGCCCCAAATAGCAGTAATCACTGACAGGGGTTCTATTGCTTTCTTGCTCTATCCAGAAAGTTTTGGCTGGACATACACAAATGTCAGTCAACTGAATAAACTCGAGTTAAGTCACATTTTTGGGCACATCCAGGGCACTCTGCTGGGTAAAGTGTTTCTCTAGTTACATCAGATCTTCTCACAGTCTGCCCCCAGAAGAGTCAGAAGAAAACATTTCCCTACGGGACGGTTTACTAATTCACAAAAGTCATGAAAAGTTTTTGTTCTATGTATCACCCCGCTGTTCACACCTTGTCCCCCTGCTGCTGGCCAATATCCGCTCGGAGTCTGAATAGACTAGTTATAAAGGGCTGCGGTGTCACAGCCCGAGGTTAATCGATACGTTCTGGGCTCAGGCTTCTTCCCATGTCACTTGTCCCAGTGCTAATAGCAGGGGTGGGGACATGTTGAATAATTGAGCTAGAGATGCCCACCTTACTGTCTCTCTAAATAGATAGTGTGGGAGGGGGATTGTCCTCACCCCAGTCCATTGCTTTGAAAAATAACTCCCAGTGTGCGAACAAATATTATTTATGTATACCTGTCACCTTCCCAGAAGATGTGAAATTTGCGTTCGTCATCGATATATTGTGTGATAGGCGAGGAGTGACAGTCCCCTGTATGCAGTTGATACTTGTCTTTGTACATCATACAGGCAGTGCATCACTCACCCTTCCATGTTTTGCTGCTATGGTTTTTTTTTGTACTCTCCTAGGGTACGCTTTTGAACTTTTTAAATGATTATGTTTCATCCTACCAAATGACTGTTAGATCTCTTACAGCCGACTAAATGCCTCTGCATTCCTCAATAGACCTCTTATAATTTGCATGCAATTAAAACATGCATAATTAATGTAAAAAGACAATATATTGTAATTTTTTACACAATATATAACTATATACACTGTTTTAAAAGATTTGTTGGAACATATCTTTGTACACAATGAACTAGATAAGTGAAATGCTGTAAGGCCGCGTACACACGATCGGTCCATTCGATGAGAATGGTCCGAAGGACCGTTTTCATCGGTTAACCGATGAAGCTGACTGATGGTCTGATGTGCCTACACACCATTAGTTAAAAAAACGATCGTGTCAGAACGCGGTGACGTAAAACACAACGATATGCTGAAAAAAACGAAGTTCAATGCTTCCAAGCATCTGTCGACTTGATTCTGAGCATGCACAGCTTTTTAACCGATGCTTTTGTATACTAACGATCGGTTTTGACCTATCGGTTAGGCGTCCATCGGTTAAATTTTAAAGCAAGTTCTCTTTTTTTTGACCGAAGTATAACTGACCGATGGGGCCCACACACGATCGGTTTGGACCGATGAAAACGGACCTTTAGTCTGTTTTCATCGGTTTTGACCGATTGTGTGTACACGGCCTAAGGCTTCTATCACAGGGTGGATCACTTTTTAGAGGTGGCTGAGTGGTGATACTTTCTTGAGGGGATTTTACATAGAAATATCACACCTCAGATGTGCATCTAAATCTCCCTTGCAGTCTGATCCACGTTTGGATCGAGCTTCAGATGCTACTGACAGGCATTAAAGGGCTTGTAAAGGTACATTTTTCCCCCTAAATAGCTTCCTTTACTTTAGTGCAGTTCCCTTCACTTCCCTCATCCTTCGATTTTGCTTTTAAATGTCCTTATTTCTTCTGAAAAATCCTCACTTCCTGTTCTTCTGTCTGTAACTCCACACAGTAATGCAAGGCTTTCTACCTGGTGTGGAGAAAGCCTCTTGAGGGGGGAGAGGGCGAGCAGGAGTGTCAGGACGCCCACTAACACACAGCTCCTTTCTCTATCTGCAAATTAGATGGCGTCCTGACCCTTCTGCTCGCTCCCTCCCCCCTTAAACGGACATTTAAAAGCAAAATGGAAGGATGTGGTAAGTAAAGGAGGACTGCACTAAGGTAAAGGAAGCTATTTAGGGGATTTTTTTTTTACCTTTACAACCCCTTTAAGGAAGAGATGTGACACTCCCTCACCTCCAGATTTACCTGCACAGTTGCGGGGGGGGGGGGGCATTTTCACACTTCCCTTTTTTTTTTAATTTGTAGCGTTTGACGGGCTCCACCATCATTAGCAAAATGTCGGGTAAACTTTGCTGTGGGTGTGAAGTGAAGCATTGCGACCGTGGCATGTAAACACCCCCATCAGCTGTCTTTTGCAGCCTAAGTGGGAGACGGCTGGCGGGCGGTAAAAACACAGCTCAAACGCAAATTTTTGCTGCCCCCCCAACCGCACGTCTAAATGAAGCTTTAAATGGCATGTTTGGGAAGTTGAATGCTTGCCAAATGTGACATGGCGAGTTTAAATTGCTGTGTTGCAAAGCATTTTGAATGGACCTGAAAGGCCACTATGTCCACTTTTAGGTAGGCATTTTGGGGGTGGTAAAAATGTGAATCAACTGCCTTTTTTTACTACCCTCTTACAGCCTGTGTGAATGACTACCTTCAAATCCATCCTAATGCCCTGTACACACGGTCAGGATTTCCGATGGAAAAAGTCAGAAGGCAGCTTTTCATCGGATATTCTGACCGTGTGTATACCCCATCGGACTTTTTCCATCGGAAATTCCGATGAACTTAAATAGAGAACACGTTCTCTATTTTTCCGATGGAAATAAAATCCTATCAGAAAATCTGTATGGAATTCCTACGGTAAAAAAAACATGCATGCTTGGAAGCATTGAACTTCATTTTTTTGGCTCATTGCAGTGGTGTACGTCACCGCGTTCTTGACGGTCGGAATTTGGTGTGATCATGTGTATGCAAGCTAAGCTTGAGCGGAATTCCGTTGGAAAAACCATACGATTTTTTTCCAACGGAAAATTCATTCTTGTGTATGTGGCATAGGAGGGAATAAGTGCATAAGTGCATTTCCATTTGCACATTGGTTAAAAATGAGCCAATGTTTTTCACTTTAATAGTTATCAACACATACAGTAATAAAACTGCCAACATGTGATACCATTTATTTACAAAGGGTTTGATTTACTAAAGGAGTAGAGAATTCCACCTTTTTTTTAAGGTAAGGTGAAGTTATGATCACTTTAAACACCCATTTATGTGGAAGAAATGTTTGCCTGCACATGATTGGATGATGAAAGTGTACAATCACTTTGCAAAGTTAAGTCGGTCATAGATGGTTCGAATCTCGGCCGATCCCTGCTGAACTGGCTGAGATTTGAACCATCTATGGGAAGGCTGATTGTACCTAAGTTGAGCCATCGATCAACTTGGTTACAAGCAGCATGCCAGATTTCTAGCATGCGATTATTGACAGTGGCTAGCAACAATCATTGTGTTCTCCTGGCAGGGAAGTATCTCCCTGCTCCTCCAATGGAACAAAGTAATAGCTTCATGGGAGGGAATCATTTGATTTTCTTTCCTGCAACCTGTGATTGCAGGAAAGAAAATAGCACATTCTGTAAACCAACCCACTTTGTATATAAATGCCATCACATATTTGCAGTTTTATTGGCGTATGTGTTGATATCTATTGCAGCAAATGATATTGGGCCCTTTCTAACCTATGAGAAAACAGCAGTGCACATTTTAGATGAACATAAGTGCTTGTGCTTATGCACATTTGGTAGGCACATTTTAAATATGCATTTAAAAAAAATGTTTTTGATCATGTGCTATGTAAAGTGGGAGAGAGACTCCATGAAAACGCAATTCATTTCAATGGGCCAATATATTGTGTGCAGATGGGTAACACGCTTCATAAGAGGCAACCAGCTTCATAAGAGGCAACAAGCTTCGTAATAACAAATGGGATTTTTATTTGAATTCCTTTTTGATGCAGCACAACGCACATGTACAGTACACATCAGTGTAGATTGTCCCAAAGTGTATTTTCTGTCTGTTCTTCCAGTGACAGTGCAGTCCCAAGCAGATAATCCAGTACAGTAGGAGGTCTGAGGTGAGAAGGTGAATAGTTGATCCCTATCATTTGATCTGCTCCTAATTAGGTTTTCAAAGGCAAGAGAAAATAAACTGTCTTTATTTTGGAGTAGGGAGGAGGTTGTATTGTTAGGGAGATTGGAGATATGGAAATCCTGGCTACCTGTCAAAAGGGATCCAGAGGTGAAAGGTTGAACATGGACAGTATAATATGGGAAACATCCCCTCTTTTTAACTGTTTGCTCTAGGCAACAATTAGGCAAATTGGAAAAGCGTCTTTACTGGTCCCTTGTCTCATCAAAGCAAACTAGCAAAGTTCAGATCAAGAAATAAGAGAAGTTTTTCAGGTGTTTATAGTGCAGATATCAGCAAATATGACATATAGCAATGAAGGGGCCAATTCACAAAAGCACAGGGCGTGCAGTATTTGTATACAATGTTGCCAAACTTATGTTTTTATTGTGCTAAAAAATGATTACATGAACTGACAAAAGTTTATATGTAAATTTTAATTCATGAGAATTACTGCACAGACTTTTACTCCTTCAGATGCCACCAGTTCTATGTTCTAAGTTCTATGAGGAGAAAAAATAACAGCCCTTTAAAGTGGAGATAAAATAGCAAATTATTACATAATGAACGATACAAAAGAAAATGATCAGTATTCAGTAGTAAAAGGGCCAGTCCACTCAATAGTGATAGTTTAGTTACAGGTGGAGCCTGGTGGGCTGAGCCAGCCTTTGCCTCTTAGGCCCCTTTCACACGGGGCAGTGGAGGTGCGGTGACCGTATAGCGGCGTGATTTTTAGCGCGGCTATACCGTCGTATTTAATAGTCGGCCACTAGCGGTGTTAACTCCCCGCTAGCGGACGAAAAAGGGTTAATACTGCCCGCAATGCGCCTCTGTTGAGGCGCATTGGGGGCGGTATTACCACGGTTTCCCATTGATTTCAATGGGAAGGAGCGGTATAGGAGCGGTAAACACCCCGCTCCTATACCGCTACAAAGTTGTGGCCAGCAGAACTTTTGGAGAGGTCCTGCTAGCGCACCGCTTCAGTGTGAAAGCCTTCGGGTTTTCACATTGATGCCTGCAGGGCACGATTTTTTCAGACGGTATAGCTGCGCTTTTTTTAGCGCTGAACCGTCTGAAAGACGTGTCACTGTGAAATGGGCCTTACTGTATATGGCTTGGACATCCCAACATTGAGATCCCCTTACCATACATAAAAATGACAACAATAGCTATGCCAACCTAGGAACAATTATTTGTATACTTTTTTAAAATATATTTTCTTAGTAATTTTCTACCTGGAGACTCAAATGCCTTGTACACAAGACCGGTTTTCACGACGAGAAAACTGCCATTTTTTATATTGGTCGTCAAAACTGGTCGTGTGTATGCTCCCTAGCAGTTTTCTCTAAGTAAAAACTGCCTGCAAAAAAAATTGAAACCAACTCTCTTTTTTCTCATGTTTCCCGTCAGTCTTTTTCTCGTCGCGAAAAACGGTTGTATGTATGCTTTTCCGAGGGGAAAAAAACGTGCATGCTCAGAATCAAGTATGCATCCCAAAAGCAGCCCAAAGGGTGGCACCATTTGAAAGGAACTTCCCCTTTATAGTCCCGTCGTACGTGTTGTACATCACCGCGCTTTGGTCGGACGTTTTTTTGCATGAACGTGTGTATGCAAGTCAGGCTGGAGAGGAATCACATGAACCGAAGACCAAGATGCTAAAAAGCAGAAGCGCTAACTACAAGGTACTAAACCACTGTGCTGCCTCACCAATTGGGAGACCAAGAGATATAAAAAATTGTTATTTTATTGTAATTTCCTCCTCATAGGCCTACCGCTTTGCAGGCTATGCCCTCTAAAGTTTATCATGAATGCTGCTGCCAAATTAATATACCTTATCAACCATTCAGTGTCTGTCACCCCTCTCTACCAATCCCCCCACTGGCTTTCCAATGTCCAATGAATAAAACTCAAAACATTAACAATAACAAAGCTATTTACAACTCTGCCCCATCACCAATATTGTCTTCAAATATCACCCAAACCATCCTCTCTGCTCCTCCCATGTTTGTCTCCAGGACTTTTCCATAGCCTCTCCCATCTTCTGGAGCTCCATACCCCTATCTTACCAGCTATTTCCTACTCTGTCACTGGGTTTAACAGAAAAATAAACTAGTGGTGTGTAATAGGTTTAACCCTCCTATATTGAATTGTATTGTTTCTGTTTTGTCTCCCTTCATATTGTAAAGCGCTGCGCAAACTGTTGGCGCTATATAAATCCTGTATGATAATAATAACCAGCCAGCAAAAAAAACTCAGTCAAATTAGTTTTGGGTGGACTGAATGTTTAAATATCCTACAATAAAATTTTGATTTTACACATATGTAATATGTACAATAATTTAACATTTCATAAGAATATTATCATGTGATATGAAAATAAGCATGCATAATATAACTCTAAGCTTAGTGAAATGATCCAAAAGTCTAAATATTGTATGTAAGGTACCCATAGACATTAGGTAATCTGCATCAGATTGGACTGTTTTTAATACCTGTGGGTACCTTTACATCAGAGGCATTGGAGTTGATGATTCTCAGAGGAATAGTCCATTAACTGTGTTGTATTTCCATGACTGCTTTCTATTGTTCCCCTGAGATAAGGATGGCACTGTGGCTGTCTGCTCATCACATAGATGTGTGTGCTTAGTTGATGTCTGTACACATATCTGTTCCAAAAGAGATTAATTGGCTGTTAGATCTTTCCAACATAGCCGAATGCCGTCTTATCAGTTTAATGCTGCAGTAAAACATGAACATTTTGCATTTAAACTGACTCAGAGGAGACAGGTCTACCTGCCGAGTATCTGTGATTTACACACTAGAATTTGTGCACTGCACCTGGCTGCTGAGCCATAGACGGTAGAAGAAGGGCGCTCAGACAACCAGGCACAATCCACCCACCCTCGGGTGTAGCTTATGGGGCAGGAGGGAGGAGATATACTACAGTCAGCTGAGCAGCAGAAGATAAGATAATGGTGTTCACACAAGGCCTTCTTACCTGCTTATCACAGCTGGTGGCATCTGATGGTCCCACTATTTACATCATCACTACAAAAGAAAATGGCAGGATTAGGAGACTGTCATCTATGTTAGTATGCACCTAAAGCTGGGCACACACTATAGGAAAATGTGTCCCATTCTTCTACCCCTGCATGTCCAGTGGTTTTATCTACCAGCTCCTACATCATCTATGGTTCCATCGACCAGCCCCTATGTCCAGGGGCGGACTGACCATTCGGGCACTCAGACACTGCCCTGCCTCCACTTTTTTAAGTGTGTACTTCTAGGCACCATTAATTATAGAATGTAAAATAGTACAGGAAGGTCTCAGGCCTCATACACATGAGGCAATCTATTTGTTCAAATCGGTCGGACCGACCGATTTGAACAAATCTATTTGTTAGGATTTTGGTTTGCTCGCGTGTACACATGAGCAAACCAAAATCCCCGCCAGCAGACGGCGCGCTGACGCGTCGATGACGTGGCGGTGACGTTGACGCCGCCACGTCACCGCACCAGGAAGTAAAACACTTCCGCGCATGTGCCGAATCCATTTGGCGGTGGTGCGAGACGACATGTCTGCTGGTAAGTGCACTAACCAGCAGACATGTCGGGCGGACGGATTCCCACCCGATAGATTTCAAAGCATGCTTTGAAATCTGTCGGGTGGCCAAATCCGTCGGCTCGGCCGAACACACGATCGAATCTGTCTGCTGGGACGGTCTAGCAGACCGTTTCCAGCAGACAGATTTGATCGTGTGTACGAGGCCTCAGAGTTGTTCTGTAGTAGTAACATGCTGTGTCAGTTTTGAATGGCAAGTTCAGTAAGAAGGACACCCTTATGCTTTGTACACACGGCCGGACTTTACGAGAAAAAGAAGTCCGGCCGTGTGTAGCCTCCACTTTTTTTGTCGGAAGTCAGATGGACCCTAGATAGAGAACCTGTTCTCTTTCTTTTCGTCAGACTTTCAACAGACTCATGGCAGACTTTTTCACGGGCAAAAATTTGACCGTGTGTATAAGGCAATAGTTGTTACTTACTGTAAATTGAATTTGTTCAAGCTTCTTACCAAAAAGGATATTATATTTTACTTCCATTACCTGCAAGTGGCTAGATGCTTCTTAGTCTGTTGGACATTACAATTTACTTGTTTTGTGTAAGTAATTTTTTATGTATTAAAAAAAATTATAATATGGAGTAAATCAAAGAAGTCATAACCAATAATATCAGTTACAAAAAATCCTATTGTAACCATACTGTTAAAGTACTGTGACTCAGTACAGGTGAATTACAGTAGTTACCTTCAATGATTGATAGGACTTGGGTCTAAAGAGCCTCCCAACCTAATTATAGGTGTGGTGTTTGGATTTATCAATTACATGTATTTTACACATCTATTTTGTTAGATAAACTTTAGGTGTCATCACTCAGCTGTCATCAGTGATGAATAGATGGTAGCTGTGCACCTGTTCACCTCGAACATCATCAA
Organism: Rana kukunoris; assembly: GCA_029574335.1. Taxonomy (NCBI): domain Eukaryota; kingdom Metazoa; phylum Chordata; class Amphibia; order Anura; family Ranidae; genus Rana; species Rana kukunoris. Next base: position 165,003,401 of record CM056054.1, on the reverse strand, counting down.
TTTTCTTGCACCAAAAGCCACATAGCCTAAAAAACAGGAGTTAAAAATCGGCACTGATATTTCAGCATGGGAACAGATTTGGCAGATTGGACAATATTGGTCGTATGCTCCTTTTATAAACAAAAAATGTTACTGCGCTAATATGATATCCAACATAAATTACTATATATATATATATCAAACAACCGTGCTATACAGTGAAAAATGATTGTGGTGTGTGTAAACACGATCAGAAATCAAGTGCAAAACAAATATACAAGTTTGGCATGTGTTATTCTTTCCTGTAATAGAAGTGATTTACATAATAAACTGTGAGACTATCAAATTATGGACTAACAGCTGAACTCTAAAAATAAGAAAAAAAGTCCAAGCATTTAGTGAAAATTAGTCTTCCACCCGTAAGAGTTGCGTGCCACCGTCACCAACAGCTGAATGCAATGCTCACTAGTGTTGCTCACGAATATTCGCATTGCGAATATTCGCTACGAATATTGCATATTCGAGTATTCGCGAATAACTCGAATATCGCGGCGAATATTCGCTATGGCGAATATTCGTATTTTTTCAAATTTATTTTTAAAACAGATCACATCCTAGTGATCTCCATCAACGTCTAAAAGCATTGCTGGTATGATTAGAGAGAGACCCTGGGCCGAGTAGCTGATGCGACTCTTTTATGTTGCCGAAAGTTCGCATTGCGAATTTTCGGCAACATAAAAGAATCGCATCAGCTACTCGGCCCTTCTTTTGCATCAGAGTCAATCAGAATAACTTGAATATTCGGCAAAAGGAATATTGCGCGATATTCCTTTTGCCGAATATTCGAGTTATTCTGATTGGCTCTGATGCAAAAGAAGGGCGGAGAAGCTAATCGCGCAATATTCCTTTTGCCGAATATTCGAGTTATTCTGATTGGCTCTGATGCAAAAAAAGGGCGGAGAAGATAATCGCGCAATAGGAATATTGTGCGATTATCTTCTCCGCCCTTCTTTTGCCCCCTCATTCTCCTTTCTTTTAAGTAGAGTTAGTGTAGAGTTAGTGTTTAGTGCATATTAGTTTAGTAATACAGGAAATGATCTCCGTTTATGAGAATTTCGCAATCATTTTCGCATTAGCGAAATTTGGCAAAATTTTTTTTGGATAAAATATCACGAATATTCGATATTCTTCTATATATTCGCGCAATATCGCGAAATCGAATATGGCGTATTCCGCTCAACACTAATGCTCACCAGATCCTAGATGGTATAAGGCCCAAAAACTATTCTTTAGAGGTCCAAAATGGGGGTTCTCCTGGGGTGACTTTGCAGGGGTATCCTCATGGCCTCAAAAACAACAATGGGCTCAATATAGTGAAGTACGTATAAAATGTATTAAAAACAAATGTATAAAAACTAATGCACTCACAAGCAAAGGCCATGAGGATACCCCTGCAAAGTCACCCCAGGAGAACCCCCATTTTGGACCTCTAAAGAATAGTTTTTGGGCCTTATACCATCTAGGATCTGGTGAGCATTGCATTCAGCTGTTGGTGACGGTGGCACGCAACTCTTACGGTTGGAAGACTAATTTTCACTAAATGCTTGGACTTTTTTTCTTATTTTTAGAGTTCAGCTGTTAGTCCATAATTTGATAGTCGCACAGTTTATTATGTAAATCACTTCCTTTACAGGAAAGAATGACACATACCAAACTTGTATATTTGTTTTGCACTTGATTTCTGATCGTGTTTACAGAACACACCACAATAATTTTTCACTGTATAGCACGGTTGTTTGATATATATATATCTAGTAATTTATGTTGGATATCATATTAGCACAGTAACATTTTTTGTTTATATATTCTTTCCTTCATTTGAAGGTTCACAGTACTGCAGCTTAATTAATTTAATTTTTGCGCCGGTGACACTCACCACAATTTTCGTATGCTCCTTTTAGCCAAGGTTCCAAAAATACTCCAGGACTTTTATTAGTCTGCATGAGAAATGAAGTCTCATGATGGAAGATGGAAGTGTCTTTTTATCACCATAGTGTTTAAAAGAAAATTACTAGCAGTCCATGCATAGGACAGGTAAAAGTATAATGTGTCACATCAAACATAACCCTTCTTCTCCTTTTGCTTTTATTTAGACCACACAATAAATAAATAGAATTGTCTTAGTACCTCTAATGGCAGTAAGATCCCTTTCACACTGAGGAGTTTTTTAGGCGGTTTAGTGCTAAAAATAGCGCCTAAATACCGCCTGAAAAACTCCTGCCCTGCAGTCTCAGTATGAAATCCCGCGTGCTTTCACACTGAGGCGATGCGCTGGCGGGACCACTCCAAAAGTTCTGCCAGCAGCATCTTTGGAGCGGTGAGAGGATCTGTGTTTACCGCTCCTTCCTATTGAATACAATGGGACAACGCGGCATTGCGGGCGGTGTTAACCCATTTTCAGCCGCTAGCGGGGGTTAAAACTACACCGATAGTGGCCGAAATACCACCGCAATTCCGACAGTATAGTGCTGCTAAAAATATCAGCGCTATACCGTCACTGCACCTCCAGCCCCAGTGTGAAAGGGGCCTTACAGTAACAATATAAAGAAAACATGTGTTAAAGTCCCTAAAGCATTCTATAACAGTTATTCTACAGCTAGTATCGGGACAGGGGCGTCCAGTGCTCAGGGCAAGGATCCTAAATTGCGCCCCTCCGCCTCTATTAATACATGCCGCAGAATGGGTGTGCTACCCTGCATGTATTCTTTGCCCCTTTGCTTTTTTGTGCCCAGGGCAGCTTCTCCTTCTGCCTACCGCTTGTCCCGCCCTGCCCACAGCTATAACATCTGAAGGAATGCGTAGAACAAGCACACCTTAGGCATAGAAATATGCGTTCCGCTTGTATATATGGTACCTATTGCTATAGTTATTAAAATACATATTTCTGTGCATAAAGTGTTCTAGTCCTATGTCTTCTTTCTCTTTAGACCACAGACATAACAATGGGCCTTTTTTTATCTTATAATGTTAAATAATCTGTATTTCCCAGCAGTAACCAAATTACATTAAGTGCACACAAAGCTTAAAGAGCTAGGGGTGGAGGATGTCAGCAGGAGGCAGAGAAACTGCAGAACACTGATCAGTGCGGGGGGGGGGGGGGGTGTTATTTGTAAGCACAAATCTAGCCAATGCAATACAGGTATGCTGATCTGAATTTCATGAAAGGGTTCTACTGGCAACATTTTGTATTTCAAACACTTTGATAAACAAGTACAGCTATGATCTTGACACACATGATTTTTTTTTTTTACCCTGTCCTACCATCCACCATTTATCTACACTACGCCCTATTTTCTTTATCTCTCTCTGTTTTTGGCATACCATCCCATTGTTTGGGGTCCATTTACAGTCCCTTTATTACTGTTGTCATCATATTGGGGCACTGTGCACTTCTATGTACACTTCCTCGTCACAGCTGTACTTCTTCACCTATTGGCTTATGCCTTATTACATTATCCTGTTTTGGTGTTTTATTGTTCACGTTATAGCTACTATCAGCTCTTACTTTCATTTTTACAGATTATTATATCTATATGAGTTACACCAACCTCCATGCATCCATGAGGCCGCCACTTGGGACATCTAGCTCTCCACTGGATTTTCCATCAGTGTGGTGGGTTGGCCCACCTCAGCTCCCGTGGGGTGTTACCTTCCCGGCCACTTTTCTGCCCTCCTAGTCTATGCCCATGGTCTTTAACATGGGGAATAGTTTGTACTTTAATTCTTTCCCCTTCCTCCTTAACTGGATCTACTATGTATACCCTTACCTAAAATGTTATTGTTTTAATATCTACAGACTTCTACTTTATACCCTGCTCCTGAAGAGTGGCATTAGCCACGAAACGTGTTGAGCCAATAGATGCCCCCCTTCTTATTCATTGCCACTGTACCATTTTTATACATCGATTGTATTTTATTAATTTTTCTACTATGGCTACTACTACTACTATGGAGGAGCTATTAGATGCCCCCCTTTACACCTGTTGCTACTGTACTATCTATTATTTTATATATCGATTATATCAATTTATCATGTAATCATGGTTACAATTATTATGGAGATAGCTTAACGAATTTGAGTCTGTGCAATGTCTATATTATGCACCAACTACATATTACTAGGAGAAATCAGTTGCCCCCTTGGTTAATATATGACATTCTATTATCTACTATGTCCCTTTTACACCATTGGACTGTACCAACGTATCAATATTACATTCATATACCATGAAGACACGTTCCAATGAATTGGCTTTTTGATATTGTTTCCAGTATGAACCAATTATATTTATTTCAATTATTGTTACCATGAACTGTTGGAATTCATGCAATATTCTTTGATTATTGTAAAAAGTTTATTATGCTACTTTTGTATCTGCTTTATTTTTTATGCTATTAAATAACTGGCTGCTTATTGCTGTCATGCAATGCTTTTATGTTATATGTTTGGTTCTACTGGATCATTTACCTGCCATTTTCATTTGTCATCGCTGATCTCCTGGGGTGCATGCCTTAATTAAAGTCCCACCCTTGTTCTTCCTTGTGCAAGTTAGAAAAATTGGCCCAATTTTTTCCTGAGATATAAGGGGTGGGCAAAGTCTGCCTCCACCATTCACCAACCTCTTTCTGAAGTAAGAGTTTACCTTACTGCCTGCATTATTTTTACATCAGAAAGTGAAAAGACATCTCCCCACTGGAGACAGGGGGTTAAAAAAAACTGATACAAACAAACAAACAAACAAAAGAGGGCACACTGGGGGGGGGGGGGGGGGTTCCTTTGAAAAGGGTTAGCCATGAGCCAGTCAAAAGCCAGCAGCTACACATACTGCAGCTGCTGACTTTTAATAATAGGATACTTACCTGTCTTGGAGTCCAGCGATGTCGGCACCGCAGCTGTCAGGTGCTACTGCCACCATTGCGGGTACGGGAACGTGGCTCCGCTGCACTCTCCTACTGGTCTGGTGGCAGGGGAAGGAGGAGGGAGCCGAGCTGCTGGCGTAATTCGCACGAACTCCAGGAAGTTTGGACAGGATACCTGTCAAAGATGCCAATTCTCCCTACCCACCGACTGTATCTGAGTGAATTCTAGATCTTAATAGGATTATTCTTTTTGAAAAACATACATATACTCTAAGGAATTCCATGAGTAAGTTCGATGCTACCTGGTCAAGGTGGCTTCAGTCCATGATTTAGGTACCATTGTTAGGCCCCGTACACATGACCGAGAACCTCAGCAGAATCCAGCGAGAAGCTCGCCGGGAGACATATTCTGCCGAGGTTCTCGGTCGTGTGTACACTTCCGAAGAGCGTCCCGTCGGGAGCTCTCTTTTTCCTCGTTGTTCAATGAGGACTTTGGCTCGACGAGCTTTTCCAACCGCTCACCGGGAACCTCGTCGGGCGGAACGATGGGTTTAGCCCGACGAGGTTCTCCGGTCGTGTTTACGTGGCCTAAATGAATATATATTATGTATTTTTATATATTAGATACTGTTCTTTTTTTTTCTCCTTCTCCTTTCCTTTTTTTTTCATTTCTTATTTCCTTATAGTCCAAGAGTAGGGTGGGGTGTTTGTTTGTTTTTTGTTGTTTTTTTCCGTTTGGATTGTGTTTGGTTTAATGTGATCTTGTTTGTACAATCTGTTTGTATTGTTTAAATGTTGTTTGCGTATAAAAAAAATAATCTGATTTAAAAAAAGAAAGGTGCCAATTGTGGCACCGGAGGGGGGGGGGGGTTTGTAGACAAATGAGCGGAAGTTCCACTTTTGGGTGGAACTCACTTTAACCACTTAAGACCCGGACACTTACGCTGCTAAATGACCCAAGGTGTTTTTACAATTCGGCGCTGCGTCGCTTTAACAGACAATTGCGCGGTCGTGCGACGTGGCTCCCAAACAAAATTTGCGTCCTTTTCTTCCCACAAATAGAGCTTTCTTTCGGTGGTATTTGATCGCCTCTGCGATTTTTATTTTTTGCGCTATAAACTAAAATAGAGCGACAATTTTGAAAAAAATCACTATTTTTTTACTATTTGTTATAAAAAAAATCAAATAAACTAAATTTTAGTAAAACATTTAGGCCAAAATTTATTTAGCCACATGTCTTTAGTAAAAAAAAAAAATCGTAATAAAAAAAATAGCTACCTAGCGGGAACAGCGACACTAATACAGCGATCAGAAAAATGATCGCTTAGTGACGCTGGCAATAGGGAGTGAAAGGGTTAACTAGGGCGGTGATCAGGGGGTTAAAACTTTATTAGGGGGGGTGGGGGGGCTATCCTGAACCTAACAGTAACTGTTTTTACACTGCCTGTCACACTGACACTAAATGCAGTGATTAAATCACTGCATTCAGTGACACTGTGACAGGGGGGTGGGGGGGGGGCGATCACAAGGGGTTAATATGCCTATGTGAGTGTGTGTCAGTGTTGTGTTGGTGCACACTTACTGTGGATGTCTTCTCTCATCAGCAGCGCTGGGAAACAGTGCTGCGATGAGAGATTACATCATTTCCTCCTTCCTGTGTAAACACAGGAGGAGGAAGTGACAGGCTGGGAGCGCGCTCCCATTGGCTGGGAGCGATCGCGGGGGGGGCGGAAAACACGGACATCCGCCCGCTCGTCGGCGATCGCTCCCAGAGCCAGGGGGACCGCCGCACGCCGCGGAGGGGGTCCCGATGGGACCCCCGAACCGCACTAAGGCGAGGACGTAAATTTACGCCCTTGTGCCTGTACGAGCCATGTTGTGGACGTACATAGGCGTGCGGGGGTCCTTAACTGGTTAAGGATCCCAGTGAGATCCCCCTGCACTCTGGAGTGTGCCAAGTCTAGGACCACTGGGCTATAGATGAGTAGCTTGATTTTAATTCACGTTTGTGAGTACAGTAAAACCTTGGTTTGAGAGCATTTTGCAAGACAAGCTACATTTTTAAATAAAATTTGACTTAATATACAAGTGATGTCTTGATATAAGAGTAGCGTCATGTCACAACTGAGTATAAAAGAGAAGAGAGGAGCCTACAATACAGTTACATTTAATGAAGGAACAACATTTAGAAACTCACAGGGTTGATGATTAAAACAGTCACATCTAAGTATGCAGGCATCCGGGGTAAAGATGTCCACATAGACCATTCTCCTCACCACCATTGACGTCATTCCTTTCAGGCTGCGCTCCACGAGCGTTTCAAGCCTCGCTTTCAGTTCGCTTTACTGCATGATAGTCTTCCCGGTCACGATTGCTAACAGCTTAACCCCGGATCCCTGCATACTTAGATGTGACTCTTTTAATCATCAACCATGTGAGTTGCTAAATGTTGTACCTTCATTAAATAACCATAAGTAACCATATTGCTACACTTAGAGGCGCCTCTCTTCTCTTTTATACTCTGTAGCTCCTGCTTGATTTTGCTTTTAATCCTCTTGTGGAGACTTCCATTTGTGGATGGACATTTTATGGTTACACAACAATCGGATTACTATCATCTTTTTATATGGACTATAAACTGAAGGACTTATGAATAAATGGTTGTGGAACTAATAATTTGAGTTTCCATTATTTTCATATGGGGAAATTTGCTTTGATATACAAGTGCTTTGTATTACAAGCATGCTTCCGGGAAGGAATTATGCTTGCAATCCAAGGTTTTACTGTATTATTCTTGTTTATTGTAAATAAATGCTGTGGGATAATGAACTAGGCTGATGCGCCCTCTTTTGTTTGTTTTTTGTAGTGGCTTCAGGACATCCCCAGTCCTTGAGGGCAGCAAAGATTGAAGCTTTCCCCAGCGATGCGGTGTCATCATACCTATACCAGGCTATCAGACTTATGGGCAGGAGACATTCTGTCATTATTGATAAAAAATAAAAAAAATGATAGATATTTAAATCCTTCTCCACTCTTGTCAAAAAAAAAAAAATGGCTGGAGCTCCACTTCCAGTTTATAAAAAAAGAACTGGACAATGGTTATATTGCTTGTTAGTATTGGCCAGTGTATGGCTCATACTAAGATCCTGGCTGTTGCACTAGGGGAAAAAGGATTTTTTTTATGTCCACCTTGTTTGCTACGTAAAGTGCTGTATGTGTCACTTTCTAAAGCCAGCCATACATGTATCAAAATTTGTCCAGTATAGCAGGGACTATAAATCTACAGACTATTGTGTATTTGTGTAATTATGTGAATTTACTTGCAGAGCAATACATTTCAGATCCACTGAGTAATTAAAGGATCAGATGCCCTATCTTATCAGATGCCCCTGCATATCCGGCTAATGATAGCCTCTTTAGTTGAGCAAACAAAACAGAACAATGTTGACTTGTGATTTTGAGAAATGACAGCCAATTTGCTCACAAGAAGACATACAGTAAAATATTAAGACCATCCTTTCCCCAGTGATCAGCTCGTTAATGAGATCTGTAGACTGCAAGGTCGCGGGCTGTGTCAGAGCAGTTTAAGCCTATAGATATATCCAAAATATTTCCTCTAATTTAAAGCAGCTTGCTTTAATTAAAAAGGACATGCCATCGTATTATTTATATCACTTTCTATACCATCATTATTTAAGTTCAATGTTTTTTCAATGAAAGCTTTTCAAATAAATGTTCAAGTAGAGATGATATATCAATATCCCAGAATAGACTTGCTCTGCACACTGGTAAGTGAGTTTCTCTGAGGTTTTAAAGACTCAAATGGTGCAAGCAGAATTTATGTGCTTACTAGTTATACCACAGGCCATTGTTAGAAGCACTGGCATACCAAGGAACAGTAAGTATTATTTTTTTACACAATCCAGCTAAATTTGGCCATTTTGATGGATGTTTTCCAATATGTAGAAACTATGTGATCTGTGTTGACATCCCCTGCCCAGAGAATCTTGTAAAAAAAAAATGTCAACAGTGTTCCTGGTTGATAATTATTATTTACCCTAGGTATGGTGGGTGCTGGGGGCGTGTGTTGTATTAGTAAGTATGCCTATCTGGTCATGTTTCTGCACTTGTTTGCTAACTTACTAAATCACTTGTACTGCTTTTCTCATCTTTACATTTTTTTTTCCTGCAGAAATGCAACCCAGTGTGCTCCCTGGTTGAGAATACAACTTTTTCCTTGGCAAGAGGCTACAGTCCCACCCAGAAGTGATTACATGAAATTCAGCTACTTTACCTCCTATATCTCTCTTACATAAGCCTTTATGGGAAATGTTACTTTCTTGCATATTTGGAATTGGGATTGAAGCTCCACACTGACATGTTTGAGATTGAAATTAACTTTATTCCAAACATAAATTTAATATAGAATCCAGTACATTTTGGGAGCAAACATTACCCCCTTTATCAGGGCCTATTGGATGAAAATGTGAGGACTCAAGAAGGAAGATACATGAGATTTTTTTTTTTGGGAATAGTGTTTTGCAACACAGCAACATTTAGCAGTTGTCAGAGAAATGAAGTGGACCCATTAAGAAACTTCACCATTGCTGCAGGATAGGACACATTTAAATACAGACCTAGGGATTGTGTTGGTGGTACGTAGTACAAATTTGAAGCTAGGCTACATACAAAGTAAGACTGTGGCCGGGATTCAGAAAGCTTTTATGGCGGCGTATCTCCAGATACGCCGCCGTAATTTCAAATCTGCGCCGTCGCATCTTTACGGCGATTCAGAAAGGCAGTTACGCCTGAATTTTTCCAAGATACGCCCGATGTAAGTCTCTTACGCTGTTGTATCTTGTGTGTATATTTACGCTGGCCCTAGGGGCACTTCCGTAGTTTTTCATGCTGAATATGCAAATGACCTAGATACGCCGATTCAGGAACGTACTTGCGCCCGGCGTATTACTATACTCCGTTTACCTAAGGCGTACAAACGGCGTAAAGTTACCCCTGCTATCTGAGGCGCAGCCAATGTTAAGTATGGACGTCGGAACAGCGGTCAAATTTTACGTTGTTTACGTCATTTGCGTAAGTCGTACGCGAATAGGGCTGTCCGTAAGTTACGTTCACGACGTAGGCAGTGTTCGGCGTATCTTAGGCATTCTATCTGACGTGATTCTGAGCATGCACATGTTCACGGACGGCGCATGCGCCTTTCGTTCGGCCATGCATCTACATGGGGTCACGCTTCATTATCATACAACACGCCCCCTACCTGCCTACTTAGAAATACGCGGGCTTACGGCGGCCCATTTACGCTACGCCGCCGTAACTTAGGGCGCAAGTTGTTTCTGAATACGGTACTCGCCTCTCTAAGTTACAGCAGCATAGTGCATATGAAATGCGTTACGCCCGCATAAAAATTCGCCAGTCTTTCTGAATCCCGGCCTGTGTGTACAGTTTTTAAAATGTGTCTAAAGTCAACCGACACCATCTATAGTGATATTTTAAAGAATCCACCAGCATGTAAGCAGGTACCTACAATGGGAATGTTCTAACAAGTGAGTGATGGCTGCTTAGGTTAGGGAAGAGTTAAGTCATGTACCTGCCTTTTTCAGTCCTGACTTCCTTCCCAGTTCACATATATACAAGGCAAAGGCCAGGCTAATGAGCTTTCTTTGAGATGGAACCACATGGGAGCTGGAAGGTCCATGTCACCTGGGAGGATGTAGCCTTCGTCTGCCACCTCGTGGAATTCACCAGTAATGGACAGACACTACAAAGCTATGGACTCACACCTTTACAGTTTTGGGCGGCCACAGAATAGTTATCTAGGAGTTGGACTGAGATGTACTTTATATTGTAATGCTTCTGCAGCATTTTAAGTTCTTAAACTGTTCTTGTGCTTGGTCTGAAATTATTCAAGGGGTGCATTGTGGTACATGGTGTATAAGAAGAACAGGGCCTGTAAAGCATGCACAGGGCAGAGGAGAAAAGCCAATACAAAGGGCTAACTCAGCAGGAGAGACAGAGGAAGAGAATTGTTGCCACGGGTAACCATGAACTGGTTTACAGCAGCCAGTAAATAAGCATGCTACTTGGCATAGGGGACATGTCCTCCAGTAGGTAGGGGTCGTGTGTCACAGGGAAACTCTGCATACAGTATACGGCTCATCTCTAAGCTAGGGTACTGCCATAATGTTGACTTTCACAAGACGTGACCCACACATTGATGAGTGCACACACACATCAAAGATGCTCCCACACGCAGGGAGAGTAGGCCCCACCCACAACTATGCTTTTAAGTTAAGGGCTACATAAGCAACATAGCTACATAAGCAGCTGGAAAATGCAATTAAGTACTGGGAGTCATTTCAACATGTAGTTACATTTCTGGGTGTCAAAAAGATTTCATTTTAATGTGTATATAATATTGACATTGATAGATTTCTAGAAAGCTCACCAAGAGTTGTCATTGCGCAGAGCATTTTATAAATATGTTCTAGACCGAACTATTTAAAATAATTTTTGTAGAGGATGAAAGTAATGCATAACAGAAATATATGATTAACACCATGATCAGATTATAGTTTATAAGCAGGGGTTGGTGTCCCTTTTATCGTAGATCTGCCTTACTCCCCAATGCGCTGTGGGCTGGGCTCCTTTTCCAGGAAGAGGTTATAAAAGGAGAGGATGAGTTTTTAGAAGTGGGCTGATGTGAATGAGAAGTCATGGTATTTCCAAGCATGTGGTGGGAAAAATGCCACGAAAGTTTCTCCTTGGTTGGCACTTTCTAGTACGCAAATGACCTTCAGGGTATGGAAGAGAAATAGCAGAAATTTAGGAAGAGAAAAGATGTCTAGCAAAGCCTCTGTACAAAAAATGTGCATTTGCTGTTGTGATGACTGTTTACCTCAAGGCTGGGATGTGTTTTGATGTTGCATTTCAGTAAAGCATTGAGAAGCACGTTCTGACTGGACATTCCTTTTTTTAGGAAGAAACCTGTGGTGGCTGATACAGGAGAGAGCTGAAATCTATTGTAAGGCCTTTCACAAGGTTATGGTAGGATAACCATAAACCAGCATGAGGAGTTGCTCATGACCAGTTGGGGACCTGCTAACACGCTAGTGAGGGAGGGAAAATCCATCACATCATTCATAATACAAAACACAAAGCTCCACAGGACTCAGCCAGCTAACCAGTAAAAACGAAAACCTGATTCAAACATTTTAATAAACTCATACACCAATGTGTCTCTGGAAAGTGTTTTCCCGCTCAAATCTTTGCTCACCAACTCTAACACCAAGTTTATCTGGAGGTTACCTCCTAGATCCTCACTTAAACAAACCTCTCCTAAAACAATGATGTCCAGTGACCTCTTTCTCTTATTTTCTTGTCCTGGTGTCACAGAAATACAAAGAAAGGGTTGACTTGTAAACCAGCCCCATTCTAGCAGAAACTAAAAGAAAAGTTTAACGGGATTAGGCTTTGGGTAAAAAAGCAAATAATATTGACTTTAGTAGCATCCTGGATAAAATGTCAGCCATTCTGTTCACATCTCTATTTTGAAATGTAGTTTGGAACAGGAAACACAATACACAGAATGAACATCTGGCACACCACCAATCACACAACCAAAGTAGTACAAAATAAAATAAATAGGATTTAATGGTAAACCAGGAAATCGTTCCTTTTAAAGAAGCTCTTGTGTCTTATTTACTGTTTGCTTCAGTTACTAAACCCAACATACTAATCCCCTATTAGAAGATTGGATAAGTAAACAGGGGTCAAACGGTCAGAAGTAACTAACTGTAATTATACTAGATGTCTCCGGTAGGCTTGTTTGCTCACTAGTTTTTGGTTCTTCATTGCCTTGTGAAATGGCCCGGAATTACAAATGTGTACTGACAGATCATACATAATCATAAATAATATTGATTTATTTTTAGCCTTGCACCTGAAAATAATTGGAGCTTTACTTGTTAGTGTATTGGTGGTAACTTTTCCAAAATAAGCAATTACTATAAATCTTGTATTAGTGTTTTTGTGTTTGCAAGCAAGAATAGGCCAAAAACAAGGATGTATAAAATCCAAATATCATAATTTCATTTTATCCAAATTTAGGTGAAATTTGCACTTTATATGTCCTACTTTTGGTACTTCCCTCCTTGCACCCTCAGTCCCTACTCAAGTAAAGAGAAGATCTTTGGCCACTACTCCTAGAAGAGTAGTGGCCAAAGCTGGCCATACATTGATCAACATTTTGCCAGTCCAGCAAAGACTGGCTGAATTTTAACCAGTTTGTGTGGTCTCCCCTGTTTAATAGACATCTGCTCGGGGGACACATTGTAAAACATTGTCATTGCTTGGTGCTGCTGTTGAAATACATTGTTTGGGAAGGGGGGATTCCTCCATCTACGAAAATAGTGATGGTGACTGCGCTGTGTATTAAATACAGTGTAATGATTTACACTGAAAGGGGATGAATGTCAAACTAAGATAATGCAACCAATACCACTTCAGTGCACAGTAAATGAATCATACATGTGAATAAATATTAGGTAAACACAAAACTTTTCAGTGAAAACGGTGTCACTGCCAGTGACAAAAAGGGAGTGATGTGGTAAAGTACAAGGTAAAGTACAAAGTACACAAAAGTCTATAAATCGTGATCCCAAGACACAAAGTGTTGGAAGGAGAGATAGCTATGGTGCACACACCTCTTGTGAATCCTAACTGCTCACCTCACGGCTGTAGCACGGACAGCCTCAAAAGGACCCAGGATGTAGCTGCAGTAATGCCGAAGATCAATTTGAGGGACACCAGGTGTACATGTGAAAAAGACAGTGGAGAATATAGCGTGATACTAAAGGACAGCTACTGAATATAATAATAAATCACCTAACCATGTACTCACATAGAGAACATGGATGGTGGGCTCTCTCCAACGAACACCGAGTTCGTGAATCCTCCTGTGGTTTATTTCCTTCCTCTCCTGGCAGTATCAGATTGATCAGATGTATCGTTAATGCAGTGGAGAAAGAATAAAAAAGAGCGGAGCACATCGCGTAATCCCGCATGGAAACGTTTAATGATAAAAGAAGCAAATAAAAACACTCACATTTGAAGAAATCTGCGGTGCAAAACATATACGAACAGCGAGCTTGTCTTCCTCCCGTCAGACTATGCTTACTCTGATGCTCCAATCCCGACGCGTGTCGTCACACCACGTGACTTCACAGTAGGATTCACAAGAGGTGTGTGCACCGAAGCTATCTCTCCTTCCAACACTTTGTGTCTTGGGATCACGATTTATAGACTTTTGTGTGGAAGATTAAAGCTTTGTGTTATATCTCATGTACTTTACCACATCACTCCCTTTGTGTCACTGGCAGTGACACCGTTTTCACAAAAAAAAATTGTGCTTATCTAATATTTTTTCACTTGTATGATTCATTTGCTGTGCACTGAAGTGGTTTTGGTTGCATTATCTTAGGCCCTGTACACAGGGCCGCGGACCGTTTTCATCGGACATGTCTCCAGGGATATTTTGGTCTGATGTGTGTACACACCATCAGACCAAAATCCCCGCGGACAGAGAACGCAGTGACGTAGAAGACACCGACGTGCTCAAACATGGAAGTTCAATGCTTCCACGCATGCGTCGAATCAATTCGACGCATGCGCGGGATTTCGGTCCGATGGTTGGGCGTACTAACCATCGGACATGTCCGACGAACAGGTTTGCAGCAGACAAGTTTCTAAGCATGCTTAGAAACTTTTGTCCGCTGGAAACCTGTCCGCTAGGGCGTACAGACGATCGAACATGTCTGCTGAAACTGGTCTGCGGACCAGTTTCAGCGGACATGTCTACTCGTGTGTACGCGGCCTTAGTTTGACATTCATCCCCTTTCAGTGTATATCATTACACTGTCTTTAATACACAGCGCAGTCACCATCACTATTTTCATTTTTCACATATTTTTTCTGATCAGGACAGATTAATAGGTGCCTGCAGCAGTGCCCCCTAGCTTCATTCATTGGTAGCGCAGGAGTCCCTTTATATTAATTCCTCCATCCATGTTTGTGTGGATAGAGGAATCTGCATATTTTTTTTTTACTCAGTCTGCTGGCTGAAAAAAATAATAAAAATAACATTGTTTGACCAGCTTAAAGTGGATGTAAACCTGATTCATGAAATTTGAGCTGGCCCATATATGCGCAGTATTTTGTTATCTCTTTTCAATGAGCTAAGTCTTATAGCTCTCTTCTGAACGGTTCCTCTGTTATTAGCCTGAGAACACCTGACATATTGTTTGACTTTTTAGACAAAAGCAGCCGAATCTTTTGTCAAAGAAGGTTGCTAAAATAGATTAGCAGAGAGCATCTCCTATAACAAAACAGCTCTGAGAGTTTCTGCCTATGATGAGAGGGGGTGTGTGCCTTTCCTCCAATCAGCAATGTTAGCTATTTTGACTGTATGCCCAGACATCACACTCTGTGTTAACCAGGAAGATAAAAACTCTTAACATGAACTCAACTTTCTAAACAGTATATAAATGTGAACACAGCAGATATACATATAAAACCTATGTAGGGAGATTTGGTTAATCTCTGTGTATCATCTAAAGGCTGTTCACTTCACTGGGTGTATGGGGGGTTTACATCCACTTTAAGGAGAATAATTCCCTTTACACTGCTTATAACCCGACTAAGAACACCTACTGCTTTAAAGCTGGAACCCCAGAGAAAACAAAAATTCTCCTTTAAAATCGGGTTGCACTTATACTTCAAAAGTTACTCATTTAGGTCTAGGTTACCAGAAAAAGCAGTTTTGCATACCTGATTCTTCACTCCCCACATTTCCCCCCTGTGCTTCTAGACCAGTACTGGTAGACTCTTTCCCAATGCAACCCAGGGGATGCAGGTGTTCTGATGTCTCAAGTATAATGCAAGGCCCATGACTTTGCATTGGACATAAGGATACTGAATGGTAGTCCACTGCTGGAGGGCAGGGGAAAAGAAGAGTGCCCCAGCTGCTGGGGAAGTGTGGTTTAGGTTAGTAAAAATGCTTTTCCTGATCTCCTAGCCCCAAACAATCAATTAACCCTATGGGTATAGGATTGTGTATATGGAGTTTTACAATTTATTTACTTTTTCTATTGGTTAAACTAGATGGAATTTGGTCTTTTATCAAGCTAACTAACTCCCCACTGCGGGCAAGGAGTTCTCCTTTTCTCAAAAATAGGCTTTAATAGATCCAGCGCCCCACACCCCTATTTCCTTCATTTTTGCTTGATACATTTTTTGTAGCATAGAATTTCAGTATGGTCATGGTTTCCTCAGGGCACAAGAGTTTTACAGGAAGAAAACCTGTCCAGAAATTGAACCATTTTGGGGTTGAAGCAGACTAAAACT
The DNA here is from genome assembly GCA_029574335.1 of Rana kukunoris. Taxonomy (NCBI): domain Eukaryota; kingdom Metazoa; phylum Chordata; class Amphibia; order Anura; family Ranidae; genus Rana; species Rana kukunoris. The sequence continues at coordinate 164,987,081 of CM056054.1, read as the reverse complement.
GGAGAGTGCAAAGGCTGGTGCAGCTCTGCATAGAAACCAATCAGCTTTCAGTTTTTTTTTTTTATCAAAGCTTAATTGAAAAAAATAAAGTTAGAAGCTGATTGGCTACCATGCACAGCTACACCAGATTTGAGAGATGCACTCTCCAGTTTTAGTAAATCAACCAATCAATCATGGAAGCACTAAAGAATGCATATTTGTTGACTGGACAAAATAGCTGGTGTCAACATACTTGTTACAGAAGACAATATTCTTTATTTTTTGAGAAACATGGAATACCAAAGTTGTAAATTCATACAATGAAGTCATGTGACCTCTGTTCACTGCAAGCATCCAATCAGGTGCAGGATAATATAGAAAATAGTAAGTGAACTTCCATGGTTGGATGTCTGAAGTAAACGCAGGTTCACTTGACTTCAGCTGGCTCAGATTTCTGCAGGTGTGGGCACAAAATGAACAGCTGCTCTGCCTAGCAGCTAATTGACAGTTAAATAAGACTGTAGGAATTGTAGTGGCCTACTGAACTCGATCTGACAGTGTATTTAATTATTGGCTAACTGCACTAATTGACTTCCGTTTAATATGTTGATGTTATACAATACTTGTTAGATGAAATCACATAGAACACATATAGAATTTAGTAACAAAGGCAATCTTTGTCCTTCTTGAAGCTAACTGGTCCTAATGTGAAAATGCTGATACCCATTCCCATATGACATAGTTGATAAAACACGTACTCCGTCTCAGTACACAACAGTGTATTTAAACACAGAGATGGATGGAGATAAAAGAGAAGGGCACCTCTGACCAACAAGAAAATTATTGTGATTTTACTGCTGACAACATTAACAAGAGATAGGATATTATTAGTGTATGATTATTCACACAGTTAGCAGCTAGAAGTGAGAAGATTGTGAATAGGAATATAGAGGAAGTGAGTTCCAATAGCCAGCTTGGTGAGATAAGCATCTCTATTACATGTTGGATAACTCAGGACTCAGGAGTCGAGGTGTGCGGCAAAGAAGACCAACATCAAAGGCACGAGGCATCAGAGAAGAAAGATAATGCAGAAATAAAAGGAAATGTTACAGAGCCTAGAAATGTTTTAGTGTGAGAGCCACATAATATATTTTACAAATATTTATGGGCCAAAAAAAAAATCCCCATCAGGGTCCCTCTTATATCAGAGTTGCCATCAGAACCCTCCTTATATCAAGGTTCTCATCAAAGACCCCCTTACATCAGAGTACACATTAGAGTCTATTAGAGTCTATATGCCAGGCTTCACAAGTTTGTTGCAGAAGTCCACATTGCATGACTTAGATCAACTTTCTTTGCAAAAATTCTGCAAGTCCGCTGCAAGTTCTGGTTTAGTTATGTTGTGCAATAGTCATCCCACCACAGGGGTCACTGTGGCTGAATTTTCATGCTGTGGACTTGCAGAGCTCTTGCTGTAGACTCACCACTGCAACTTTGCTCTTGCTAGAGGCTTGCCATGCAAATTTGCGACAAATTGGAAAACTGTCAGCTAGAACTTGTGCTTTAAGTGCTCTGCAAGTGTACAACTTGCAAGTGAAAATGTGCAGCAAGTTACCAGACTTACAATTCAACACAGTGGGGCTGTTTCTTCACAGAGCATGGGCTGATGACATTATCGGTGCAGTATACAGTAAATTTTTCCTAAACTGCACACATTTAGGAGATATTTACAGTACCTATAGGTAAGCCATATTCTAGGCTTACTTATAGGTACAACTTGCAAAGGGAAGTTTACAACCTCTTTAACTAAAGGAATAACTTTATTTTTTTTTGGACAGAGTGGAGATGAACTAGACTACCTTTAAGGTTTTTATTGCTGCCTGTGTCCCTGTTAGGGAGATTCACATTCTCAATTTGTCCTGTTTACCATTATCATTGAAAATGACAGTAAAAGAAAAGCCCAAATTTTGTCATCAGAAAAGTAATAGAAGGGAAATCTTTCATACTTCCAATCTGCCAAGTCAAATCCCTTGTCACAGGATTTGACTGACAGCAAGCCTGTGAGAGTGGAAAGGAGGGATAAAGCCACTACAGACAGGCACAGCGATGGATTGAATGAGGGCTAAGGTAAGTATAAGGGGGCGGTGAGGAGGCATATTTTTTACCTTAATGTATTCCTTGCATTAAGGTAAAAAATGTTTGGGCTTCAGAACCACTTTAACCACTTGTGGACCGCCTAACGCCGATATACATCGGCAGAATGTCACGGCTGGGTACAGGTACGTTGCCCTTTAAGTGCCCAGCCGCGGGTCGCGCTCGTGACCCGGTCTGAAGCTCCATGACCGCGATCGGGTCACAGGAGCTGAAGAACGGGGAGAGGTGAGTGTAAACAAACCTTCCCCGTTCTTCTCTGTGGCTTGTCACTGGTCGTCTGTTTCCTATTATAGGGAATGATGATCAGTGATGTCACACGTCCAGCCTCGCCCCCCTACAGTAAGAATCACTCCCTTAGGGCACACTTAGCACCTTAGCGCCCCCTAGTGGTTAACCCCTTTCATTGTCAGTAATCAGTGCATTTTTATATCAGTTTTTGCTGTGAAAATGACAATGGTCCCAAAAATGTGTCAAAAGTGTCCAATATGTCCACCATAATGTCACAGTCACGAAAAAAATCGCACATCGCCGCCATTACTAGTAATTAAAAAAAATATTAATAAAATGCCATAAAACTATCCCCTATTTTGTAAACTATATAACTCTTGCGCAAACCAATCAATAAATGCTTATTGCGATTTTTTTCTACCAAAAATATGTAGAAGAATACGTATCGGCCTAAACTGAGGAACAAAAAAAGTTTTTTTTATATATTTTTTTGGGGATATTTATTATAGCAAAAAGTAAAAAATATAGAATTGTTTTCAAAATCGTCACTCTATTTTTGTTTATAGCGCAAAAAATAAAAAATGCAGAGGTGATCAAATACCACCAAAAGAAAGCTCTATTTGTGGGAAAAAAAAGATGCCAATATTGTTTGAGAGCCACGTCGCAAGACCGCGCAATTGTCAGTTAAATGGACGCAGTGCCGAATCGCAAAAAGGGGCCAGATCCTTTACCTGCAAAATGATCCAGGTCTTAAGTTGTTAAGAGACAACAATTGGAGTGCATTATTTGACAGAAAAAAATTGTAATGAAATATTGGACAGAATCAGTGTACACAATGTAAGCATCTTTAGTAGGCTGCAATTCGAGAGGGTGACAAAAAACAGATTTTTATCCAAAAATCAGAATTACAATGTATTCACTGAAAAGAGGGATTTTTTTTTCAATCCATTCTCATTATGGGAGGTGCTTTAGTAGGCTGCAAAATAAAGTATTTTATTTCACAGAAAAAAAAAAAGACAAAACTATTGTACTTACTTCATGCATCGGACCAACACCAGGCAACTTTCAAAAAAAGAAAAAGAAAAAAAAATCTGCATTGGGGTGTATTTAACTGAGAAAGACACCAAAATATTGAAGTGACTACGTGCACAGTATGTCAACGCTTGAACTAGGGTGTATTTTGAACAACACCCACACCAGCCGGCTTTTACTAAATAATAAATAAAATAAACAGAACAGAGTGCAAGAAGGAATACATTTTGCTGCACTGGTCTATAATCCCCTCTATGCTCAGTCTAACTGGTACCAGTAGTGTAAATCTAAATAAATATAAGTGATCCTAGTTGATTATAAATATGTGCAAAAATAAACAGGCCAGTTAATGTCTAAACTGCTGGAAACAAAAGTGAGTACTCCCCTAAGTGAAGTGTCCTAAGTGTCCAAATCGGGCCCAAAGTGTCAATATTTTGTGTGGCCATCATTATTTTCCAGCACTGCCTTAACCCACTTGGGCATGGAGTTCACCAAAGCTTCACAGGTTGCCACTGGAGTCCTCTTCCACTCCTGTGGAAGCTGTAAGGGGATCATGCTCTGCTTTAGTATGTTACAGTACATATTGGTAGTCACGGTTGCCTCAATGAATTGTATATTCATATACGACGGCGCAGATTCGGACTTACGACGGCGTACGTGGAGATACGCCGGCGTAAGTCTTTGAGAATCTGGCCCTATATATTTAGATTTACACTACTGGTACCGGTTAGACTGAGCATAGAGGGTATTAAAGACCAGTGCAGAAAAATGTGTTCCTTCTTATAGGGGGGGGGGGGGTGTATCACCAAAATTTAAGTGGCATCGGTTTGCTATATTTTCCCTTTCCCACTAATATCCTAGGCACTGTAAACATTTCTATATTGTAGTGTCTACATGCACAGTCTTTTAATACTATGACTAGGCCTCATTTTTGACACCAGTTATTTTAAAATCATTACATTTAAATTAAAACTAGTGTAATTATTGCACTAAAAAAGACCCTAAATAATGTATTGCCTACGTGTACAGTTTTTATTCACTTTATTCACTGAAAAAACAAACAAAAAAAAAACAGAACGTTGTTGAGAGTACATTTAGGGCCAGATTCTTAGCCGAGTTACGTCGGCTTATCTCCAGATATGCCGCGTAACTTATAAGAAGCGCCGGCGTATCTATTTTTGATATTCCGAAAACAAGATACAACGGTATTTTGCTTAGATACGAGCGGCGTAAGTCTCTTACGCCGTCGTATCTAAGTTGCATATTTACGCTGGCCGCTAGGTGGCGCTTCCGACGATTAGCCGCGTTGAATATGCAAATGAGCTAGATACGCCGATTCCCGAACGTAATTGCGATGTAGCGTAAATAGGATACACTACGCACCGCTGACCCTCTGGGCCAGATTCTCTAAGAATTCCGATGGCGTAGCGTAAGCCAGTTACACTACGCCGCCGCATCGTACTAGAGCAAGTGCTTTATTCTCTAAGCACTTGCTCCGTAGGTTTCGCCTGCGTCGCGTAAATCGCGCAGCGTTAACCCGCGCAATTCAAATGGGGCGGCTTGTATTTACATTAAGCGTGCCCCTGCGTCGAATGAACTGCGCATGCGCCGGCCGGGGAAAAAGCCCAGTGCGCATGCTCCAGCTCACGTCGGAAAGCGTCGTTGAAACCGACGTCAAAACGACGTGAGCGTCATTTACGCAACTCCCTATTCGCGAACGAGTTAGTAAAACGACGTAAGCGACGGAAAAAGCCAACGCTGACCCGACGCCATACTTAACATGGCATCCGACGGGACCCGACGGAATCCGACGGTACTTCGTAAGGTTACTTCACATAGAAGCTGGGGTAACCTTACGCGAACAAAAACGACGTACGCGACGACGGGGCGGCGTAAAAGCGATAGAGAATCGGCGTACTACCGCATTTGCATATGCAAATGCGAAAACAACGTAAAGGCCACCTAGTGATCTACGATCCGCAAGTGTAATGGATGTAGAAGCGTATCTATGCAAAAGTGATGCTTAGCATCACGCGCATAGATACGAGACAAAAAAAACGGCGATACGACGGGGTATCTGAGATACTCCGTCGTAACGCCGCTGAGAATCTGGCCCTCTGTCTTTAAACATTTTGCTTAGGAGTCTTTTTCAACAGGATCCACACCACCAACATAATATTGTATTTATTTGACTAAAAAGGTACCTAAAATATTATGGGCCAGATTTAGATACAATTACATTGGCGCAGAGTATCAGAGATACACTACGCCGCCGTATTTTACCTGGCTCTACGACGAATTCATGTAGATTTTGGCCCGTAAGGTACGGCGGCGTAGTGTATTTCTCGCGGCGGAATCAAAATATGCGATTAGGGGGCGTGAAGCATTTAAATTAGGCGCGTCCCCGTGGTAATCGAACTGCGCATGCTCCGTTCAGAAATTTCCCACCGTGCATTGCGCGAAATAACGTCGTTATGTCATTTTTTGTTTGAGTAGCGTCGTTTATGTACATTCCTATTCCCGGACGACTTACGTAAAAAATAAAAACAAACGTTGAAATTCGACGCGGGAACGACGGCCATACTTAACATGGGCTGTCTAATATTAGACCAGATAAAAGCTGGAATAACTTTACGTGGCAAAAAGATGACTACAGATGCCGTAAGAGATTGCGAATGACGCTCGTAACTTCGAGGATCGTCGGAAAAAGCTCATTTGCATACCCCGACGCGGAAAACGACGGGAACTCCACCCAGCGGCCGCAAATTTATAGCAGCGTAGATCCGAAGGCGTACGAACACGTAAGCCAGTCGGATTGAAGCCCGAAGCTGTCGTTTCATGGTTTGAGGATTCAGACTAATATTTGAAAGTACTCCGGTCTAACGCGAGATAGACCGGAGTAAGGGCTCTGTGAATCTGGCCCTATATTTTTTAGTACTTTAACCACTTTGACTATGCTACTTTGTCAACTGAATCCAAACCAGCCAGCTTTTAATAAAAATTGCACATTACATTGTATTTATTTTACTGAAAAAACAAAACAAAATATTGTATAATTTTTTATATTTAGTTATTTTACTTACCCATAGTGAAGTATGTAGGCTATAAATATTCACTGAATGACTGGCCGGTCCTCTTCCTACTGTTGAACATCCAGCTCTGAGTTGTTAACAGCTTCACATTTTCTGGCTCAATTGCACCAAAGATGATCAGATGGGCACATGCCTCACCCACTGCCCTGTATATAGGGGGAGAGGATCCTGTGACTGCTTAGACTCTCCCCCATTTACATATCTCAGTTCCCAATGAACTATTTGACAGCTTCAGTGACTGGGAGGGAGCTCAGTTGTGCTGAACTTCCTTATCTGACCCTTCTAAGCCACCTAACCAGGGGCCTGGAAGTGCATTGTTGGTAATTGGTTGCTATAAGCACTGACGACAACATTAGTTTGCCATTTTCTCAACCCACAAAAAAACTTGGGTTTGGGTTGAACTTATGGTTGACACATACCTGAAGTTTATCACTACTCCCCACCAGTTTCTCCAGCTCTGGTATTTTCTAACAAATCAGACCCTGAATCACATCCCAATGCACACTGCCAAAATTGCTGAATGCATGATTTTTGGTTCAATGTGGTGCATTGTGAATCCTATTTAAATGAATGGTATTCTCTAATCCAATGTACATAAAAACGCACAGTGGATCGGGCAGGTGTGAACAGGTCACCTGGCAGTATCATATTGACTAAATATATATTTTTTATATTTCCGCTTTAATATACACATTAGAAGGATTTTAACAAATGTTATTGTCTTCATATGTCTTTACCATGGGACTGCAGACGTCAGTCCAATTACAACCTGCAAACATGCATAATAAAACCGAACAGAAAACACTTCACACTTAATTGGTTTGGATAAATACTTCATGGCCACGGCCTGATTTACTAGTTTAACAAAAAAAATATATATAACGTCATAAACTTTTAATATGCAACTCACTTTTTTAAAACAAATTCATCTGCAATTCACCAAACTCAACCCAGCCACTAAGACTCTGGCTGACCATCACCTCTTCTTTAAACATATCTTCACATATCCCCTTTGCTTCTTTTAAACAAAGGGACCCTACTACATAAACCTTTGGCTGTGATAGAAAAAAAAGGAGGGGGGGGGGGTTGGGAGGCAAGCTCTTCCAACGACTCCTCTCAGGCGACTCGCAAAATCCCAGTCAGGGGGTTCTATATATAGCCACCCAAGTACCTTCTAGAAATTTCCAAGATCATCTGACCCCTTAGTCCAATCACCTTTCACCTTTCCCCTCTGCACTACTATGTCATGTGACCTACTAACCCAATAGAAATAACCCCTTAAATCAGGGGTGCCCAACCTTTTGAAGGGTGAGGAACACTGAAGCGACTTGGTAACCAGTTGTGGGCCACAATGAATGGAGCGGGCAGATGACAGACCCATGTCCACTCTACATATACAGAGCAGACAGGGGAACAGCCCACCCTACTCTATTGGTACTCCAATCCGATCTTCCCACATGGAAGTGGATGGATCCTCCCTTCTGTTTTTTTTTGTGGATCGAATTAGGCAGGTGTGTGTAAACGACCACAAGTCTGTTAACATCTGTGGCTCAATAGAGGTGCGAAGGGTCCAATTGGGTCAGACTGATTGTGTCAAAGGGGCCTAAGGCTGCTTTCACACTAATGCGCTGCGATCTACCCACACCGAGAGTCAGGGCCATCTTAATAGCAACTTGGGCCCCTGGGCAAAGTAATGCTATGGGGCCCCTACAAGCTTGTTCCAATTTACGCACCTACTCTCAAGAATGAAAGTATAATATTTCTACTTTACAGCGTGTCACTTGCTACTGTTCCCTGCCACCAGATTCAGTGTGTCACTTGCCACCGGTCCCTTGTCACCAGATTCAGCATGTCACTTGCCACTGTCATCTGTCACCAGATTCAGTGTGTCACTTGCCACCTGTCCCCTGTCACCAGATTCAGTGTGTCACTTGCCACCCATCCCATCACCAGATTCAGCATGTCACTTACCACCCATCCCATCACCAGATTCAGCGTGTCACTTGCCACCCATCCCATCACCAGATTCAGCATGTCACTTGCCACCCATCCCATCACCAGATTCAGCGTGTCACTTGCCACCCATCCCATCACCAGATTCAGCATGTCAAGTGCCACCTATGCGGTCACCAGATTCAGTGTGTCACTTGCCACCGGTTCCACAGCCGCTCTCCCCACTGCTGACAGGAGGAGGGGATGGGCAAGAACTAGAGCCATCTTGTGACAGCGGCGGCACAGTTTCTTCTCTTCAGACCCGCTCGTCTTTGGCACTTGAGCTTCGGCCCCCCACCTCAGGAGAAGTGGTGACAGCCCAGCTTGCAGGCGGAACCAAAGTTGCCGCTGCACGCTGAACTGCCTGTGCCCACTCAGCCTGACTCCCTTGTCCCACTGCTAGTACTATTTGTCCGGCTCTGATGGGGCCAGGGCCCGTGCAAGACTATTTTGCGCCATAGGCAAGACCAGCTACTTGGGCCCCCCAAAAAACAAAACTTCTGTACCTCTAAAATATAATATCTATACGGTATAGAAAGGGCACAAAATGGTCTAGCACAGGCAATGTCTATACCCACCTGTGATGTTTGTTGCCCCCTCATTGAACTGCCATACACAGCGAGCATAGTTGCCAACATTTAAAAAGTGACAGCAGGGGACTGGGTGACAGAGGGCTGGGTGACAGCAGGGGACTGGGTGACAGCGGGCTGGGTGACAGCAGGGGACTGGGTGACAGAGGGGTGGGTGACAGCAGGGGACTGGGTGACAGAGGGCTGGGTGACAGCAGGGGACTGGGTGACAGCAAGGGGAATGGGTGACAGAGGGCTGGGTGACAGCAGGGGGCTGGGTGACAGCAGGGGACTGGGCGATGTGTCCATATATACACTGATTTTAGTATTAAACTTACCTTTAACAACAGTCTTCCATTCAGGTATCACCAGCTGTTGCTGCCCCAGGCAGAGTGCATTTGGTATAACGCCACCTGTGACAGAAGTTGGTGCTATACATGAAGCATCGGCTTATGTCAACCCACTATTCCAGAGCAGGAGGTCGTGGGCCACATCAGAGGCACTGATTGGGCACCCCTGCCTTAAATAAAACCCTTTTATTTAATTAGTAACCGACGCCACGGCCCCATGAGGCAAGGGGGCGGCCTAAATAGGCTTACCACCCTTTTACCCCACATTCCTTTTTTTAGATTGATTTGTGGAGTGAGAGGTTCTCCCTTCATTATCACCACCTATACAATCTGAGTGTCATAATAGGAAAAACAGCATAAAGTGTCCTTGTTTAGGTATGACGTATCTTTGCAAAAAAAGGAAACTTGAATTGCAGAGGGTTCCTCAATTTTACTTTCAGCTCTGCTCGGGCATTAGGTTAAGGCAGTGAGTCCGTCATGCACAAATAGTGCTACCCCCAAAGGAGCCGCTGGTTAGATTTGGGACTGGCGTGTTACCTCTGTAGCATGTCTAGGGGTATGATGAAAAGTACATGGTGTGAGCAATGATAGAATGTCCAAAAATCAAAATGTCGTTTTCTGTGCTTTTATTCTTGTGCCCAACACGGCAACAGGTAACTTCAGGTGAATAGAGGGAGGTGGTGAAAGAAGAAGTTGCAGGTGCAGGCCTTAACCATTTTAAAGAAGCAGTCCTGCTTCAATAATACCTTTGTGTCATCGCCACCCCAGCCGGAGTGGGTGCAGTGTACCCTGACAGTCTCTCTCACAGAACTGGCAGCCGAAGTATCACTCGGAACCCTGGGAAGGAAGCAAGCCTCTGCCACAGACTTGGCTCAATAGGATAAGAGAGGTACCTCTGCCACAGACTTGGCTCAATAGGATAAGAGAGGCACCTCTGCCACAGGCCCTTGCTCTGGAACGTAACCGGTCACCTTGATCCCTGATGGCTTGTCTGGGCCTTATTGGATCGCCTGCCTCCGGGCTCTCCTCAGACTGACTCCCCACCGAACAGCGCAACTTGCTTGGGATCTTCTCTTAGAAGTGAGGACCCAGTAAGTCACTGGGGCCTCTCTGCAGCTTTAGTTGCTCCGGGCCATGAGGGCCCAGAGTCAGGGACTCCGCGTAGCACGTGCGCCCCGGCCTGGTAGGCCATAATGCCGGGGCCCGTGATGTGCGCACACAACCTAAAGGTGGGTGCCGCACCCGGATCCAACCTCAAACTCCTGACGCCAAGAAAACCTCCTCTGATTTGCTGCTGGCAAGAAGGCGCTCTCGCTGGTCTCCACTGCTGCCACCTGTCGTTCCAAGATGGAAAGGTATCTTTGGAACACAGAATGAAACAACAGCACAGCACAGCACTAAACTAACATAAATCATATGGAAGAGAGCTGTGTAACTCTCTCATCCCCCTCTAAATTTGAACAGCGTTTGTACTTGAAAGTACAGGGGCGCTACACGAGCAACAAAGAATTATATTTATAACGACATTACAACAGAAAATCCATTGAGTAGGAATTATATATTATGCTATTTTATTTACTAAAAGTGCCTTTTCCCTATAAAATAATATGGAAATAGATATATTCCAACACTAGTATGCTGATTATACTGCATGTAGGATTATAAAACCCACTGATAATATGAATTCACTTCCTATTGTTTCCATACATAAGCCTTGGGTGATAGTGTCTCCATACAGTATAATCCCTTACATTTTAGGAGAAATGTTTACAGTACTTCACATTTTAGGACAGTGGTAAAAAACATATTCTTCCTGCTCAACATTCCTCCAAGATAGAAACATTTCAGATTATTTATTACTGCTCACAATTCAGTATTTCACTGAGATTATGACAGAAATTTTTACTGAATCTTCAATAAAACAAGTCTGAGCGATGGAGGAATCTGTTCTCAGTTTAATCATTTCATTCGTAACAGAACAGAAATATGTTTTAAACCATAAAGATATGTGAATAAAAAATGGCAGCGGACGTCTATGTGTGATAGATTACATGCAGGCTCCCCGAGAGATGTGTACAAAAGGCTAATGCCATTTTTAAAGGGGCTCCTTTTTTGGCTGGTTAGAGTAGGCATAAAGTTATATAATGTGGCATTAGACCAAACATTTTGTTTTTTGTTAGTTTTTTTTGTTAAAGAATGGAGAATCAGCATCAAGACTGTCTATCAAAATCTAGAGAACTAAAGGCAAAACTTTTTTTTAATTTTAGATTTTAGAGTAAAGAAGGGTAATGATCCCTGTTGTTTATTTTTATTTTTTGGCCATCTGCGCCCAATTAGGGAGATTTCCTATCGCTTCCTGTCACATAGCCAAAACTGGAAGTGCAAACAGCAGAAGTTCAGTAACAAAAAGTAAGTTTAGGTGCTAATAAACAGCACAAGTGCAGTAACACAAAGCACGTTTAGGTGCTATTAAACAGCACACGGGCAGTAACAGCAACTGCATTTAGGTGCTATTAAAAAGCAAACGTGCAGTAACAGCAACTGCATTTAGGTGCTATTAAACCGCACACGTGCAGTAACAGCAACTGCGTTTAGGTGCTATAGATATATTGATTCTAAGGTCCCCAACCTAAAGAACCAAAGAAGGGGGTGGGGCCAGGGTTGGACTCTTCCGGTACTGTTAATAAAGATATAGCAGGTACAGACAAAGATGTCAGATTCATAAAGAACATTTTATTAGGTACAAAATAAAACAAAACATAAATTAAAACAAAGAGACAATCGACTTGACCGGTTTTGCGGCTATGGCCGCTTCATCAGAAGCATGTATATAAATATAAAATGACAGAACATCAACAAATTTACATTGGAAAAAGACAATGAAAAATAATAAAATAATACATTGGGGAAGAGGAATTCAGCTGCTCACCTACATTGCCCCACAGGCGGGTGGGGTGGGCAATACCACATAATGTCTCGAGAGGTAATCAGGGGGTGCGTGTGTGGATGGATCTACTGCTTGAAAATGTAAAAAATGTAAAAAAAATTGAAAAAATTATGAAGGGAGTTAATATGGTGGTACCAGGCCAAGGGTGTGAGCCATGTGTACAACCAGTGATATTAAACAAAGTGGGAAACACAAGTGAATAGGGGTAAAGTGAAATGCAGTACTGGGAGAGGTAGTGGGGGGGGGGAGGAAGAGGAAAGGAATGGGGGAAGGGAAAGAGAGGGAGGGGAGGGGGAAAAAGTGGGGGGGGAATGGGGAGGGGGGAAAGGAAGAGGGGGGGAAAGGGGGGGAAGAAAGGGGAAGCTGGGGTGAGGGTAGGGGAGAAGGAAAAAACAAGGGGGAGGGGGGATGTGAAAGTTGTACCTGCAATACAAGTTTGTATTGTGTGTAGGGGGCCCCCGAGATGGGAACCCAGGTTAAGATGTCTGTGTGGAGCCAGTTCAAACCTCCACACATAGGTCCGTGGTGATGGACCAGAAATGGAGGGGGACCACATTGGATCCCAGGTGGGCATCAAGGTGATGAGACCAACCAGTGGCACCTGAGTGGAGAACACATACAGTGGATTAACAAGTGATGATTAAAGTAACCAGTGAAAGGGGGGGGGAATACGACAACCGTGAAAGGGGGGGCAGGGAATGGACAGTGACAGTGAGGGCAGTAGAGGCATTGCTTACTGTGGGCTGGGTAAGACCACAAAGATCCCGGGGTGCGGACATCCATTGCGCTAGAAGCAGAGGTAAACTGCTTTTGAATCCCCTGTCCGGCGTAGCTGATACACGTCAGAAGGCGTGATTGCACAACGTCACAGGGTCAGCACGTCCGCACGACCTAAGCGCGATGGATTGGTGCATGCGCCGTGCATCAGTGTGCCGCGATGTAAGGGCGGCAGCCCACACTAGGGCGGGGGAGGTGGGGTCGCCCAATAACTCCGCAGGTTTGAGCATCCATTCAAAACTGGGGAGGAGCCCGGGGACATCCGAACCAACCCGCTAGAGGTGGGAGTGGTGGGCAGCTGAATCCTAGAAAAAACATATGCATAATTACATAAAATAAATTAAATAAATTGATACATTGATTATCCACTTGAGCCCCGAGCCTGTTTTTCAGATTCGGTGCTTACGAGACTAAAACATTTTTTTTTGCTAGAAAATTATTTAAAACCCCCAAACATTATATATATTTTTTTCTAACACCCTAGAGAATAAAATGGCGGTCATTGCAATACTTTTTCTCACACCGTATTTGCGCAGCGGTCTTACAAGTGCACTTTTTTGGGAAAAAATTCACTTTCTTTGGCCCAATTTTTTTATATATTGTGAAAGATAATGTTACGCCGAGTAAAATGATACCCAACATGTCACGCTTAAAAATTGCGCCCGCTTGTGGCATGGCGTCAAACTTTTACCCTTAAAAATCTCGATAGGCGACGTTTAAAAAATTCTACAGGTTGCATTTTTTTAGATACAGAGGAGGTCTAGGGCTAGAATTATTGCTCTCGATCTAACGATCGCGGCGATACCTCACTTGTGTGGTTTGAACACCGTTTTCATATGCGGGCGCTACTCGCGTATGTGTTTGCCTCGTCGGGACGGGGCACTTTAAAAAAAATTTTTTTTGGTTTTCGTTTTTATTTTTATTTATTTTATAATTGTTAACACTGAAAAAAAAAAATTATCACTTTTATTCCTATTACAAGGAATGTAAACATCCCTTGTAATAGAAAAAAGCACGACAGGTCCTCTTAAATATGAGATCTGGGGTCAAAAAGACCTCAGATCTCATATTCAGGCTTAAATGCAAAAAAAAAAAAAGAAAAAAAAAATGTAAACAAAATAAATATTTTTTTAAGACGCTGGGCGGAAATGACGTTTTGACGTCACTTCCGCCCAGCAGAGGTATGGGGATGGCTGAGGGACATTTTTTCCCTCAGTCGCATCCCTGGACAGCCAGCAAGAGGACCCGATGGCCTCCGCCGCTACCGACGGCTACGGTAAGCGGCGGAGGACACGGGAGAGTGGTGGGAGGGGGGGCACTCCGCCGCAATGACCGCCGTTATCGTTAACAGGTCCGCCCCACGAAGAGATGGATATCTTGGTTGTGGCAGCAGCTGCCGCCGTTACCGAGATATCCATCTTCAAAAAAATCACGTCTTTAGACGTGGGGCGGATCTCAAGTGGTTAAACGTTGAGTACATATAAGATAAATATAATATAACTGACATGAAAAAAACATGATAAGATGCCTAATGGGTAACAGGCATCCGGGTGGACTGAGGCAACGGATTGTGGTGGCTGAGGCAAGTGTATAATATATGAAGGGGAACCTCTAATATTGAACATCCCACTGAGGCAACAATAGGCCCAGGGGGAAACCAGCACTCAACCAGAGTTGGTGGCATACACTTAAGATGACTGAAGACACTCAGTATGGCCTCACAATGGTAATTGCGTAGGGCAGGCTGAGGGTGAAAACTGGGTAATTGAGGTAATCCCGTACAACCTAATGGTAAATAAAGCTAAGGATGGGAGGGACAATCCTGAACCTCGTATACAGATTGGGCCACAGCGATTAACAAACCAAGGTTGCTTAGGTAACACCACAAATCATATAGAACTGGATAAGATCATATTTAAAGGTATAAACAGAGGGACTCAGCCCAAGCATTTGATCGCAGGCCACCCACCGGGGGCCCGGGTGTGTTATCCACCCTAATTAGTTGAGAAACAGCCTCTGAGGATAGAGATTGGTAGGGAGTATATATAAAGGGCGTACCATCATCCTGAATTGAAGTATAGATATATTGGGCCAGATTCACAGAGCGATTACGCCTGCATAACAGGAGATGCGCGGCGTAAGTCTAAATGTGCGTGTGCGTTTCGATGCACGGCATCCCCAAAACGAGATACGCAAGAAATCTACTTTTTTTTGTCCAGCGTAATTTCGTTAGACAGGCGCATCCGTCCGCGCAAAACTGCGCTAGACAGACCATTGATTTGCTAGTCAAATATGCTTATGAGGGACTTACGGGGATCCACAAAAGAACGTTCGGGCAGCGCAGGCTACGCAGTGTGCGCAACAGCTAAATGTCCTGTCTAAAATTAGACCATATAAAAGCTGGTCTAAAAAGAGAAAAATCGTCTACATGTCAGATAAAGCAACAATGTTAGTGAGGAGCTGAGCAGTCACACATGTTGCCCAACAAACTGTATGCCAACATGCCAGTGTCATCCATGCTCATAGCTATACTACTGACTTTAGATGAGCAAAGAAGGAGGAGGGCACTGAGGAGGGCACAGGATTTTTTTTTTTTATTATTATAATTTTTTTTTTGGCTTATATCAACTTTTCAATTTAATCTAATCTAATACAATATTCTTAGCTGATACAAGCCCCTCAATCTTCACTCTTCACTCTTCACGGGAGAGGATATATCACACACGCATAGACATCTATGGCATGGGTGATTCTGAGGTGTCTCGCATCTTCAGATTCACCCCTCATGCCATCATGGAATTAACCACAACCCTGCAGAAGGACATCACCAGCCCAACACATGACACTACCCATGACACCCATGACAGCTACAGGTTTAGGTGCTATTAAACAGCACATGTGCAGTAACAGCAACTGCGTTTAGGTGATATTAAACAGCAAACGTGCAGTAACAGCAACTGCGTTTAGGTGCTATTAAACAGCAAAAAGTACGTTTATGTGCCAATAAACAGCACAAGTGCAGTAACACAAAGGACGTTTAGGTGCTATTAAACAGCACACGTGCAGTAACAGCAACTGCATTTAGGTGCTATTAAACAGCAAACGTGCAGTAACAGCAAATGCGTTTAGGTGCTATTAAACAGCGTTGCCTCTAGATGCAGAGCCTGCTTGCCCTTGTGACTCTCTGCCTCTCTTTGTTGTCCTTCCAGACATTTTAATGGCCTGCACAGGACAAAATCAGTACACACACCTCGTACCTTTAGGTACAAACTGGAGAGGACAAGTGCAGTAAACTCCAAGTAGGTTTAAGTGAAAACTATACAGCACAAGTGCAGTAACACCAACTACGTTTAGGTGCTAATAAACAGCACAAGTGCAGTAACACAAAGGACATTTAGGTGCAACTGAACAGCACAAGTGCAGTAACAAAAAGTAAGTTTAGGTGCTAATAAACAGCACAAGTGCAGTAACATGAAGCACATTTAGGTGCTATTAAACAGCACACGTGCAGTAACAGCAACTGCGTTTAGGTGCTCATAAACAGCAAACGTGCAGTAACAGCAACTGCATTTAGGTGCTATTAAACAGCACACGTGCAGTAACAGCAACTGCGTTTAGGTGCTATTAAACAGCACACGTGCAGTAACAGCAACTGCGTTTAGGTGCTATTAAACTGCAAACGTGCAGTAACAGCAACTGCGTTTAGGTGCTATTAAACAGCAAACGTGCAGTAACAGCAACTGCGTTTAGGTGCTATTAAACAGCAATTGTGCAGTAACAGAAACTGCGTTTAGGTGCTATTAAACAGCAAATGTTCAGTAAAAGCAACTGCGTTTAGGTGCAAATAAACAGCAGAAGTGCAGTAACAAAAAGTATGTTTAGGTGCTAATAAACAGCACAAGTGCAGTAACACAAAGGACGTTTAGGTGCAACTGAACAGCACAAGTGCAGTAACACCAAGTACATTTATGTGCTAATAAACAGCACAAGTGCAGTAACACAAAGGACGTTTAGGTGCTATTAAACAGCACACATGCAGTAACAGCAACTGCGTTTAGGTGCTATTAAATAGCAAACGTGCAGTAACAGCAACTGCGTTTAGGTGCTATTAAACAGCAAATGTGCAGTAACAGCAACTGCGTTTAAGTGCTATTAAACAGCACACGTGCAGCAACAGCAGCTGCGTTTAGGTGCAATTAAACAGCAAACGTGCAGTAACAGCAACTGTGTTTAGGTGCTATTAAACAGCAAACGTGCAGTAACAGGAACTGTGTTTAGGTGCTATTAAACCGCACACGTGCAGTAACAGCAACTGCGTTTAAGTGCTATTAAACAGCACATGTGCAGTAACAGCAACTGAATTTAGGTGATATTAAACAGCAAACATGCAGTAACAGCAACTGCGTTTAGGTGCTACTAAACAGCAAAAAGTACGTTTATGTGCTAATAAACAGCACACATGCAGTAACACAAAGGACATTTAGGTGCTATTAAACAGCACACGTGCAGTAACAGCAACTGCGTTTAGGTTCTATTAAACAGCAAACGTGCAGTAACAGCAAATGCGTTTAGGTGCTATTAACCACTTAAGACCCGGACCAATACGCTGGCAAATGACCCAAGGGGTTTTTGCGATTCGGCACTGCGTCGCTTTAACAGACAATTGCGCGGTCGTGCGACGTGGCTCCCATACAAAATTCGCGTCCTTTTTTTCCCACAAATAGAGCTTTCTTTTGGTGGTATTTGATCGCCTCTGCGATTTTTATTTTTTGCGCTATATACAAAAATAGAGCGACATTTTTGAAAAAAAAACAATATTTTTTACTTTTTGTTATAATAAAAAACCAATAAACTAAATTTTAGTCAAACATTTAGGCCAAAATTTATTTAGCCACATGTCTTTAGTAAAAAAAAAATCGCATTAAAAAAAAATTAGCTACCTAGCGGGAACAGCGACACTAATACTGCGATCAGAAAAATGATCGCTTAGTGACGCTGGCAATAGGGAGTGAAAGGGTTAACTAGGGCAGTGATCAAGGGGTTAAAACTTTATTGGGGGGGTGGGGGGGCTACCCTGACACTAACACTGACTGACTGTCACACTGTCTGTCACACTGACACTAAATACAGTAATCATACATGTATGATTACTGCATTCAGTGACACTGTGACAGGGGGGAGGGGGGGGCGATCGCGGGGGTTAAATGTGTTTGTGTGTGTGTAAGTGTGCTGTTTGGTGCAGACTTACTTGGTGTGTGGTGATCTCTCCTCAGCGGCGCTTGAAACAAACGCAGAGGGAGAGATCACGTCGCTTCCTCCTTCCTGTGTTTACACAGGAGGAGGAAGTGACAGGGCGGGCGGGCGCGCGCATTGGCTGGGAGCGATCCGGAGGGGGCGGATGAAAAGGGATAGCCGCCCCCACTTGTCGGATCGCTCCTGCAGCCGCGCGGACCGCCGCATGTACGGGGGGGGGGGGTCCAATCGGACCCCCGATCCCCCCCAAGGCACCAACGTATATATATGTTGATGTGCCTGTCGGTGCCATTCTGCCGACGTAAATGTACATGCGGCGGTCCTTAAGTGGTTAAACAGCGTTGCCTCTAGATGCAGAGCCTGCTTGCCCTTGTGACTCTCTGCCTCTCTTTGTTGTCCTTCCAGACATTTTAATGGCCTGCACAGGACAAAATCAGTACACACACCTCGTACCTTTAGGTACAAACTGGAGAGGACAAGTGCAGTAAACTCCAAGTAGGTTTAAGTGAAAACTATACAGCACAAGTGCAGTAACACCAACTACGTTTAGGTGCTAATAAACAGCACAAGTGCAGTAACACAAAGGACATTTAGGTGCAACTGAACAGCACAAGTGCAGTAAGAAAAAGTAAGTTTAGGTGCTAATAAACAGCACAAGTGCAGTAACACCAACTACGTTTAGGTGCAAATAAAAAGCAGAAGTGCAGTAACAAAAAGTAAGTTTAGGTGGTAATAAACAGCACAAGTGCAGTAACATGAAGCACATTTAGGTGCTATTAAACAGCACACGTGCAGTAACAGCAACTGCGTTTAGGTGCTCATAAACAGCACACGTGCAGTAACAGCAACTACGTTTATGTGCTATTAAACAGCAAACGTGCAGTAACAGCATCTGCGTTTAGGTGCTATTAAACAGCAATTGTGCAGTAACAGAAACTGCGTTTAGGTGCTATTAAACAGCAAATGTTCAGTAAAAGCAACTGCGTTTAGGTGCAAATAAACAGCAGAAGTGCAGTAACAAAAAGTACGTTTAGGTGCTAATAAACAGCACAAGTGCAGTAACACAAAGGACGTTTAGGTGCAACTGAACAGCACAAGTGCAGTAACACCAAGTACATTTATGTGCTAATAAACAGCACAAGTGCAGTAACACAAAGGACGTTTAGGTGCTATTAAACAACACACATGCAGTAACAGCAACTGCGTTTAGGTGCTATTAAACACTACACGTGCAGTAACAGCAACTGCGTTTAGGCGCTATTAAACAGCAAACGTGCAGTAACAGCAACTGCGTTTAGGTGCTATTAAACAGAAAATGTGCAGTAACAGCAACTGCGTTTAAGTGCTATTAAACAGCACACGTGCAGCAACAGCAACTGCGTTTAGGTGCAATTAAACAGCAAACGTGCAGTAACAGCAACTGTGTTTAGGTGCTATTAAACAGCAAACGTGCAGTAACAGGAACTGTGTTTAGGTGCTATTAAACCGCACACGTGCAGTAACAGCAACTGCGTTTAGGTGCTATTAAACAGCAAACGTGCAGTAACAGCAACTGCGTTTAGGTGCTATTAAACAGCACACGTGCAGTAACAGCAACTGCGTTTAGGTGCTATTAAATAGCAAACGTGCAGCAACAGCAACTGCGTTTAGGTGCTATTAAAGCGGAGGTTCACCCTAAATATAAGCCCTCCCATGTGATCCAGCATACTGGCGTCAGCGCCAGTATGCTGTTTTTTTTTTTTAAATCCATGTACTTACTGTCTTATGCAGAATTTTATTTTTTTTACCCCGCGGTGGACGACGCCAGTATAGCGCGTCACATCTTACGAAAGTACCCAAAAAGGACTCGGGTAATCTCGGCGAAAATGCGGCGCCTGCGCACAGACCTAGGAGCTGACTGCGCAGGCGCCGTATTTCTCCGAGTCCTATTTCGGCGTTTTTCGGAGGGCGTGACGCGCCATAGCCGTAGGACTCGGAGAAATACGGCGCCTGCGCAGTCAGCTCCTAGGTCTGTGCGCAGGCGCCGCATTTTCGCCGAGATTACATGAGTCCTTTTCGGGTACATTCGTAAGATGTGACGCGCTATACTGGCGCCGTCCACCGCGGGGTAAAAAGAATAAAATTCTGCATAATACAGTAAGTACATGGATTTAAAAAAAAAAAACAGCATACTGGCGCTGACGCCAGTATGCTGGATCACATGGGAGGGCTTATATTTAGGGTGAACCTCCGCTTTAAACAGAAAACGTGCAGTAACAGCAACTGCGTTTAGGTGCTATTAAACAGCACACGTGCAGTAACAGCAACTGTGTTTATCATTAACAACGCCGCAACACACTACACGCGGCCGCCTTGCAGGTAGCCTTTTATAGTGTGGGGCATGTGCTAAAGCCCTGATCCATAATTGGCCAAAGCCACCCAGGATTTTTTTTTTTTTTTACCAAATATATGTAGCAGAACACATATTGGTCTAAATTGATGAAGAAATTAGATTTTTTTTAAAAATGTATTGGGAAAGTTTTATAGCAGAAAGTAAACTATATATATATATTTTCAGAATTGCCGGTCTTTTTTTGTTTATAGCGCAAAAAAAAAAAAAAACGCAGAGGTGATCAAATACCACCAAAAGAAGGCTCTATTTGTGGGAAAAGGACATAAATGCTATTTGGTTACGGCATTGCACACTGTGCAATAACCAGTTAAAGCACTGCAGTGCCATATCACAAAAAATGACATGGTCACGAAGGAATGGGGGTGGGGGGGTTTGAACCTTTAGAGGCTGCAGTGGCTAAAAATAGTAAACGGAAGAAGTAGAGAGGGTGAATCTCACAAATGGGGCACATACCGCAAAAAAAAATCCTGACGTACTTCCAATTGCTATTGTAATGCTTCCCTTGAAGTCATGTCCCCCCCCCCCCCCAGTTTTTTACATGCTCATTATGTAACGTGCTTATTTTGTTAGATGTATACTGTATATTCTTACACTGTCCCCCTAGTGGCCATCTACACTGCACTGATTTACTAATACATATGCAGCACTAATCCTGTGTGGATGAGCTAATCATATCCTAATAGAATTGACTGAAGACATGCGCATACAGGCTACAGAGGATATGTGGAATTAATTAACAAGTGGTTTGCTCATATGAATATCTTTGTGAACCTGTGTAGATGTTCAAGCACTAGCTGGTGTATGATATTCCGAACACTGGTGCCTGGATTAGAGACTCCAAGGATAAAAGCCTTTTCATATGTTGCTTTTTCCCTACACCAATTTAGCATTAATTTTTTTTTTAACTGTTTAGCTTGGCACATATGCCTTAATTGCTTAGCAAACCGATCACTTTTAGAAAATCTTGACATTTGGTCGGGATCTTTTCAGAGTCTGGACCAACTTGGGACATGAGCAATTAATCCCTGTTCTTGTACAGTGTCTTTATTAAATAATATGTTAACCCAACATATTAAAAACTGACAACACTAGGTATGAGGGCACATAGTGGTCAGTTTTCTGGCTGTGATAAGAACTCAGGCTGTTCTCCAATGATCAGACTTGTGCCGAAACGCCCCCATGCACAACTATTCACTGGGATGTTTGGTGTCTTTCTGTTTCTCCTTTCCTTGCTCTCTGAGCTCCTTATGTAGCTGAGAACATAGGGTATGTGATCTCTTATATATACATATATATATACACTCATCGGCCACCATATTAGGTACACCTTGCTAGTACCAGGTTGGATCCCTTTTGCCTTCAGAATTGCCTTATTCTTTGTGGCATAGATTCAACAAGGTGTTGGAAACATTCCTCAAAAAATGTGTCCATATTGACATGATAGCATCATGCATTTGCTGTAGATTTGTTGGCTACACATCTGTTTCCATTTTTCCAATCTTCTATTGTCTAATTTTGGTGAGCATGTGCAAATTGTAGCCCCAGTTTCATGTTCTTAGCTGACAAGAGTGGCATCCGGTGTTATCTTCTGTTGCTGTAGCCCATCTGCTTTAACCACTTAAGGACCGCCGCATGTACATTTACGTCGGCAGAATGGCACCGACAGGCACATCAACGTATATATACGTTGGTGCCTTGGGGGGGATCGGGGGTCCTATTGGACCCCCCCCCCCCCCCGTACATGCGGCGGTCCGCGCGGCTGTAGGAGCGATCCGACAAGAGGGGGCGGCTATTCGTTTTTGTCTGCCCCCTCCGGATCGCTCTCAGCCAATGCGCACGCTCCCCCTGCAGTGCACTTCCTCCTCCTGTGTAAACACAGGAAGGAGGAAGCGACGTGATCTCTCCCTCAGCGTTTTTTTCAACCACCGCTGAGGAGAGATCACAACACAAGTAAGTGTGCACCAACACTACACTACACTAACACTTCACATAAACACATTTAACCCCCGCGATCGCCCCCCCCCCCCCCCCCTGTCACAGTGTCACTGAATGCAGTAATCATACATGTATGATTACTGTATTTAGTGTCAGTGTGACAGGCAGTGTAAAAGTCAGTTAGTGTTAGGTTCAGGGTAGCCCTGTACCCCCCCCCCCCCCTAATAAAGTTTTAACCCCTTGATCACTGCCCTAGTTAACCCTTTCACTCCCTATTGCCAGCATCACTAAGCGATCATTTTTCTGATCGCTGTATTAGTGTCGCTGTTCCCGCTAGGTAGCTAATTTTTTTTTTATTGCGATTTTTTTTTACTAAAGACATGTGGCTATATAAATTTTGGCCTAAATGTTTGACTAAAATTTAGTTTATTGATTTTTCTTATAACAAAAAGTAAAAAATATTGATTTTTTTCAAAAATATCGCTCTATTTTTGTATATAGCGCAAAAAATAAAAATCGCAGAGGCGATCAAATACCACCAAAAGAAAGCTCTATTTGTGGGAATAAAAGGACGCAAATTTTGTTTGGGAGCCACGTTGCACGACCGCGCAATTATCTGTTAAAGCGACGCAGTGCCAAATCGCAAAAACCCCTTTGGTCATTTGGCAGCATATTGGTCCGGGTCTTAAGTGGTTAAGGTTCAATCTGTTGTGTGTTCAGAGATGGTATTCTGCATACCTTGGTTATAACGAGTTGTTATTTGAGTTACTGTTGCCTTTCTATCATCTCAAACAAATCTGCCCATTCTCCTCTGACCTCTGACATCAACAAGGCATTTTCATCCACAAAACTGCGTCTTACTGGAGATTTTCTCCTTTTCTGACCATTCTCTGTAAACCCGAGAGATGGTTGTGTGTGAAAATTACAGGTGGTCAGCAGTTTTTGAAATTCTCAGACCAGCCCATCTGGCACCAACAACCATGCCACGTTCAAAGTCACTTAAATCCCCTTTCTTTCCCATTCTGATGCTCTGCAATTTGTCTTCATCATGTCTAGATGCCTAAATGCAGAGACTGGGCTGCAGGGCAGTATTCCAACATGATAACTACCCTAAACACACCTCCAAGACGATCACTGCCTTAATAAAGAAGCTGAGGGTAAAGGTGATGGACTGGTCAAGCACGTCTCCAGACCTAAACCCTACTGAGCAATTGTGGGCAACCTCAAATGGAAGGTGGAGGAGCGCAAGGTCTCTAATATCCACCAGCTCCGTGATGTCGTCATGGAGGAGTGGAAGAGGACTCCAGTGGCAACCTGTGAAAAATAATATGGGACACACAAAATATTGACACTATGGGCCAGATTCAGAAAGTATTTACCCCGCATAAATACTAAGAATAGTCGGCGTATCTTTTTTTGCTATTCAGAAAAGAAGATACGTCGGAATTCTGCTAATATACGAGCGGCGTAATTCTGTTACACCGTCGTATATTAGTTGCAGTTTTACGCTGGCCGCTAGGTGGTGCTTCCGTCATTTTACGCGTCGAATACGTAAATTAGGTATTTACAACGTACTTTACGTTATTGCGGCGTAAGGTTACCCCTGCTATAGGAGGCGTAGCCAAGGTTAAGTATGGACGTCGGGACAGCGTCGGATTGTACCTCGGTTACGTCGTTTGCGTAAATCGTTCGGTAATGGGGCTCAACGTAAATTACGTTCACGTCGTTTACGTTGATAAATAGTGAAGTGATTTCGCGCATGCGCACTGGTAACGTACACGGACTGCGCATGCGCCGTCCAAAAAAAACATCAATTACATGGGGTCATGATTCATTTACATGAATCATGCCCCCACATCACACATTTGAATTGCGCTGCCTTACGCCGGGCACTTTACGCTACGCCGCTGCATATTATGGAGCAAGTGCTTTCTGAATAAGGCACTTGCCCATAATATTTGCGGAGGCGTAGCGTAAAGACCATACGCTACGCCGCCGGACAGATACACCACATGTATCCGAATCTGGTCCTTTGGGCCCAATTTGGACATTTTCACTTAGGGGTGTACTCACTTATGTTGCCAGCGGTTTACACATTAATGGCTGTGTGTTGAATTGTTTTGAGGGGACAGCAAATTTACACTGTTATACAAGCTGTACACTCACTACTTTACATTATAGCAAAATGTCATTTCTTCAGTGTTGTCACATGAAAAGATATAATAAAATATTTACAAAAATGTGAGGGGTGTACTGACCTTTGTGAGATACTGTATATATACACACATGTTTTCCTTTTATTTTAAACTGAATATGTTGGTTTACAGACAGAGATAAACAATAGTGCAGGTCTCATAACCTGTATATAAAAAAAAAAAAAAAAAAACATATTAAATCCAAAGAAGTTGCTCTTACTGCAAGACTCACTGCTTTGTGATCCAATGTTGGTCTTCTTCTGGGTTAAATGGCAGCCAGTGTCATTCAATCCATTTTTTTGTGAACCTAGGGTGTCAAGGACTTGCCCGCTCAGGTCAGACCACTCATTGCACACAACCAATGGAAGGAAGATGTCAGACTACCAGACTGATGACACCTAGAATAATTCCCTGAAGAAGACCTCTACTTTCATTGGTCGAAACGCATAGGGACACTGTGCGAAACTTTACATGATCTTTATGGTTATATCCAAAACTTGAGTATAGTATATGTGTACTCTTTCTGTCATTGACGAGATATGTTTTCATGCTATGGCCAGAAATATTTTTTATGACTCCTATGTATCCATGCCTATTTATCACCTATCTTTTTTGATACTACGATATAAATAAAGTAAAATTAAATTTTTAAGAAAATCATTGTTATTCGTTTTCAACACCATTTTGCTGCAAAAAAAACCACGAGGGATCTTCTATCCAAAGGGACAGCAATTGGGGGTGGAGAGACGCTGGAGTTGGCCTTTAAACATTAAGGGCCCTTTCACATGGGCAAGCCCGTTCAGGTCTGCCTGCCAGATTTTTAGGCGAGCCTAAACGGGCGCTCCCTACTCCTCTATAGAGCCACGGATGTCAGCGGTGACATGCACGCTGGGATCCGACCCGCTCCGATCTGCCAAAGTGTGACGAAGGAAAACCCTACTTTTCCTTCCGTCTGGCGGATCAGATCGGGTGACAACGGACTCTACGGTCTGTCTGTATTCATTGGATCCCCCATAGGGTCGCTCCCTGCACAGTGTGACCTGTCATCTGCCCGCTCAGCAGGGATCGACGGAGCGATCACCGCTGAGCAAAGCGGACAGCCCCGTGTGAAAGGGCCCTAACACATATTAATAAAATTTATTAAATGCAGTGTTTTTAAATGGAAAAGAATGTGGTTTACCTTGAAAAGGAGTGATCCATTGCTGAAAGTACAACATAAATGTTTAATGGGGTATACTAAGGCTGTTATTAAATAGCATGAACTAGAAAGTACTACATAATATCTGTGCTGTAACAGCTAGATTCTGCAGGGCCTCACTTGAACCCTTTGAATGTCTTATATACCATCTTTCTTAAGGTCAGATCTTGCGAAGGCAATGCTACGCCTCATGCTGTATATAGTAATACTCAGATCTAATGAGTTATAATGTACCATTTCAGTTCCTGTTGGCTTTATTAATTGTGATATAGTAAGCAGTTTTCATTTATGTAATACAACACTTATCTGCCTGGATATAGAGGACTGACTAGTCCTGGTGGTATAGATTTTGGTCTCATATATTAATTGTAATCATGCTAGACTGAATATATTTGCTTGGTTTGAGCAGTGACTTATGCCCTCACTCACTGCCAGCCCATGCCACATCATGTCACTGGCTGGAGGGCGTTGCCTTGCAATTAATTGCATTTATATCAAGTGTAACTGCGGCTGAAAGTGCTGACTCCTTGTCACCATAGAACTCAGAATTAGTAGCCCATAGAATGCAGTCTGCAGTCATCTTTCATTCTTGTCCTACAGATGAGTTTCGGGTTCATCTCTACCATGGGTTCATGGCAGATCCAGAGGGTTTGAAATTATGGTACCTTTCAATTATTCTGGAAATTTTCCAGACCGAATTCTTTGCAACCACAGTGACTGGCTGACCTTTGAGCTTAGATCAACTGGCTTAGAATAGCTAAATAGGGAACTTTTGGGTAAGGCCGTCCCCTCACTATAAAAATGTGGGCTCCCATCAGCCATTTGTTGGTATGTGTTACAGTAGTTTAGGGATAGCTGACAGTCACAAGTGGCAAAGCATTGCCTGCTCCAAAGCCACAAGAATACAAGAGGCGTTCGGGTGTGGTTTATGATTGGCCCACTACAGCGACAGCTTTCTGGTGGGATCACACAGGTGTATTCAGACTGGGATCCAGACAGGCCTTAGCTCATCCCTAGCTGCTATACTGTGATATATTGCTCTAAATAACTGTGGATTGCTATGTGGTGGGCTACATTTTCTTGTGTACCCATCCTGTGTTCACAGTTTAAGAGACCCAGCAGTTTTTTTTCAGGACCACCTTTTTGTGTTTAGCTGCCCTTTTTTTGTTTGCTCCTTTATTTTAGTTAATTTAATTTAGCTATTTTATTTTGTGATAGTTTAAAAAAGATTGTGTTGGAGTTCAGTGTTTCGTTGAGGGGGGGGATATTTTATTTTATTGTGTAAGGGCCTTCTTTTTTATTTTGAAGTCCATGATGTACACTTGTTTCAGACATAGGCAAAGCTGCCCTGTTTGAGGTTCTATACGCGGGAGTAGTAGGAGGGCGAGCAGGTTCTGCAGGACAAAGCACTGTTCAGACTGCATCATCTAGAGCACAGGTAAAATATACAAGGCTCGCGGGCTGAATCCGGCCCTCCAGGCCATTTCCTGTGGCCCTTGCACCTCACCTGCAGCTGCAAGAGAGCTCCAGCCCTTCTCTGGTCCTCCTCTGGACCCTTACTTTCTGCTTTTAAGCAATGCATCCAGCTTCTTCCCAGCAGCAGCATAAGGAAATGATGGTGGGGTGGCTCTTGATATCTAATGTAAGGGGAGGGGATGTGCTGGACATCTAACCTTACAGATACAACCGGCCCTTTTGAGGACAATCATAATGCTGATGCGGCGCACAATGAAATTGAGTTTGCCACCCCTGATCTAGAGGAAGGGCATGTTTGCCTTTTTTAGGTCAAATTGGCCAACAAAGCCTCCTCTTCTTCCCCCTCTCAGGCACTGAGCAGCCAGTCGGCCACAGATGCTTTTAATGTGCTCACTCCTTCCTGTTTCATTACTTCTGGTAATCAACCATATGATTGTTGACTACACTGGGTGCTAGGCTAATGTGTAAGCTCTAAGCAGTAAAATCCAGGGACTATTGGAGTAAGCCCTGGTTCACACTGGGCTGCGGGAGTGAAGCTGTGCGAGTTCAGCTGAACTCGCACGATTTCACTCCCGCTGGGAGTCCCGATTTCAGCCGCGATTTAAGAGACATCTGTGCAGGTTTCTGCACAGATGTCAATGTAAATCGCGTCCTGAAATCGCAAAAAGTAGTACAGGAACTACTTTTTGAAATCGGTGCAGCGCCGCAGCGCCGCAGATGCGGCGTCGCACCGATTAGGATGGTGTCATTGCCGGCAATTGCCAGCAAATGCCGCCCATTTGAGATGCGATTTCACATGTGAAATCGCATCTCAAATCGAACTAAATCGTACCCAATGTGAACCTGGGCTCAAGGTTGGACCACTGGCTTGAGTTTGCTTCTGGTTTTCAATGCAGCCAATGTGCTCTCTGCAACAAGGGGTTGTCCTGCATGTAGATTAGGGGCCAGGTGCATGGATGGGCTGACATTGATTGGGGCCCCTTTGGCATCAAGAGTGATCTTTACATCCTGTGTGAAGACAGGTTAGTCTCCACCTGCATTCACAGAAGCTTGTGTGTATCTAGATCACCCACCTCAGCAGCCTGAAAGATTGTTTTAAAATTGAGCTGGATGCATTCCTAAATGAAAAAAACAAAAACATAATTGGATGTTAACATTAATAGGAAGTAGCACAAGGTGTTATTGATCCAGGGAATATTTCGATTGCTTTCTGTGGAAACAGGAAGGATTTTTTTCACCCTGGTGGAGCAAATTGGATAATGCTTTTATGTTTTTTTTTTTTTTTGCCTTCTTCTGGATCAACTGTGAGTATAGGATTGTGCAAATGGAGGTTTCCTATTTATTTAGCTATTCTATTGGTTGAACTAGATGGACCTGTGAGTTTTTTTCAACCTGACTAACTATGTAACTGTATATGTATTACCATAATACAATGTGGTTGACGCTATCCATGAAAATCCTACTGTTCAGAAGCATCGCATAAAGCTCAAATGCTGTTTACAAGCATGCAATTTAAAGAATTGGTGTTTTTCCATGTCTCCCTGGAAGTTTTATTAAACTCCCCACTGTATTATATTCTTTAGAAAAAAATATACTTTGGCAAATGTTCCCAATGACAGTGTACAGCTGCCCCATTGCCTATTATCCTTGAAATTACCATATTTCAGTATCAGGATTCAGCCCCATAGGATTCCCTGCAAAGTTTGGCTTTCACAAATTTAAAACAATATTTTACTTTTAGAAAGTCCTGTGGCTCAGTTCCCAAATTTCTTTGTTACCTGTAAAAAAAATGCCCAGAAAACATCCATTTGTAACTTGCCAGCCTCAATTAAACGACATTACATTTCACCCTGTGTCTTCTTGGTGATTTGACGCTGCCTGTGGATCTTGTTGGGTCAGCAAGTTGCCTCTTTACAGACTGGGTCTCAGGAGGTCAGTCTTTTTCATAAACTGACATATGGAACAGAACCACCAACATTTCTATAGGTTTCAATAGGTGACCTAGCAGTCAGCAGCAGTGTTACCTAAGTTTAACATTAACTGTTGTAGGTCTAGGGGTGCCCAGATTCTTGTATACAGGTACCACTCTTGGCCTCCCTGCGCCCTAAAGTAATGGCTTAGTTGAGATTCATGTTAGCCTTTATGGAGAAGAAACCAAAAAATAAAAAAAGTATGGGACTTTGAGTGAGGCAGGCTGAAAAACAATATCAGAGTAAAGATTTATTAGTGTAAGTGTCAAGATGCGCAACATTGTACATGAAAAGTAAATGCTCAAAGCATATACAAACACCCTAAAATAATGAGTGTAATGCATTACATACATATAACTATAATGTAAAACATGATTGCCATAACAGGGAAGCAAATATACACAGTACATGAGTGTGATGGAATAAAACTTGTGATATACAAATTGTCCATAAAAACAATGATGGGAATGGGCACTGCATCCTCAAAAGCTCGATGCATTTCGTCGATAATCCAACTCAGGAGAGGATGCTGGAATATCTATAAGTAATAATAAAAGATGGTCTGAATAAAAAACCCAAAGGGCCAGATTCAGAGAGCCATTACGCCTGTCTAACTGGTGTTAGACAGGAGTACTTTTAAATTACGCGCGCCGTATCACTAGTTTGAATCCTCAAACCATGATACGGCGGCGTTAGGCTTCGATCTGACAGGCTTACGTCTTCGTACGCCTTCGGATCTACGCTGCAATCTTTTTGCGGCCGCTGGGTGGAGTTCGCGTCGTTTTCAGCGTCGGGGTATGCAAATGAGCTTTTTCCGGCGATCCACGAAGTTACGAGCGTCGTTCGCAATCGCGTACGTCATTTTTTCGCTATGTAAAGTAAAGCTATTAGCTGGTCTAACGTTACGCGGCCCATGTTAAGTATGGCCGTCGTTCCCGCGTCGACTTTCAATTTTTTTATTTTTTTTGCGTAAGTCGTCCGGGAATAGGAATGTCCGTAAACGACGCTACTCAAAAAAAAAATGACGTAACGACGTGATTTCGCGCAATGCACAGCGGGAAATCTCTGAACGGAGCATGCGCAGTTCGATCGCCGCGGGGACGCGCTTAATTTAAATGCCTCACGCCCCCTAATCGCGTAGTTTGATTCCGCCGGGAGAAATACACTACGCCGCCGTACCTTACGGGCCAAAATCTCTCTGAATTCCTCCTAGAGCCAGGTAAAGTACGGCGTCGTAGAGTATCTCTGATACTCTGCGGGAATCTAATTCTCTCTGAATCTGGCCCAAAGTTTCTATGTAAAAAACGTTTTTATAAAATAGATGGTCTAATCCAGAAATGTACTCATTAAATGTTAAATGTTATGGAGAAGAAAGGGAAAGATTACTGACACTGGTGGATGCTGATGCCCCCCCATTACAAAAATAGACATCTGGGTAGGTTTCTGATCAATTGTCTCTTGATTTAGTAAAAAAACAGCCCTGATCCTGTCATCTCATGTCTGTTAATCTGCTTAAATTGAAAACTATCACAAGTAGCATGTTACATTTATTGCAGATATATACTGTACAAGTCACAGGCAGTTTTCATTCATACAGACATAGGGGTCTAAAAACAAAAAATTGTGCAGATCTAGTGAATTACTCCAAATATATATATGGTGGATGCCTTTTTAAATTTCCCCCACTATCTTTTCATTCATCTGTCCCACATAGTAAATGACACGATCATATGGCTCCCTATACCTGTGCAGTAGAGGTATAGCAGGTTGAGCCTGTCACCTTGTAAGACCCTCTTCATTGGCCATCACTTCATGTTTGATACTTTTCTAGCCTGCCTCAAATGATGCTGCTGCATTTGTGTCTGCATTACATGGCGTCCCTTGATATTCCCATAAACTACCTTGTCACTCTGTGTATGACAAATTGTCATTGAGTAACAATGAGTCACTAAGTGTGTAAGTGTTCAGCAGTGTCCCTGTTTATCTGTATGACAGTGTCTGCTTGTGTCAATGTGTTCTTTTATATATCTGCCAGTCTGCATGTGTCACACGCAGATCTCCGTTATGACAGGCTGTCAGGATCTGCCTGCATGGGGACATCTGTATATACGACAGCGGGTGTCTGTATCTGCAGGTCAGTGGCAGTAAGTCACAGTATATCTCTGTACAAGTAGCTGAAAGAGGTCTGTGTCTGCCCGTTTGACTTACAGCGTTATCACACAAATCTTTCAGAGTGACAGTAAAACAATGTGTGTGCCATGAGCGGCTACATTTCTCTTCTAGCATATCATGTGTGATACTGTAAGAGCTTTGTATATAGATTTTTATACATATTCTAGGTATATGTAAAACATAAGAATGCGTGTAGCATAATGTATATATGTATGTGAGATGCACGCAGGCCATAGGCTTGGCAAAAAAGGTGCAAATATATATATATATATATATATATATATATATATATATATATATATATATATATTATATATATATATATATATATATATATATATATATATGTATGTGTAGTGTACTCTTACAAAAGTGAGTACACCCCACATATTTTTGTAAATGATTTATTATATCTTTTCATGTGACAGCACTAAATGTGGTGTTAGTCCATTGTAACTCTGGCTGTATGTTTAGGGTCTTTGCCCTTCTGGAAGGTGAACCTCCGCCTCAGTCTCAAGTCTTTTGCAGACTCTAAAAGGGTTTTTTCTAAGATTGCCCTGCACTTGGCTCCTTCCTCTTTCCATCAACTCTGAACGCTTCCCTGTCCCCGTTGAAGAAAAGCATCCCCACAACATGATGCTGCCACCACTATGTTTCACGGTGGGGATGATGTGTTCAGGGTGATGTGCAGTGTTAGTTTTCTGCCACACATAGCATTTTGCTTTTAGGCCAAAAAGTTAAATTTTGGCCTCATGTGACCAGAGCAGCTTCTTCCACATGTTTGCTGTGTTCTTCACATGGCTTCTCGCAAACTGCAAATGGGACATTTTATAGCTTTCTTTTAACATTGGCTTTCATCTTGCCACTCTTCCATAAAGGCCAGATTTGTGGATTTGTGGATTGCCCGACTAATGGTTGTCCAGTGGACATATTCTCCCACCTGGCTGCTTCTCATTAATGCTATCCCTGTCCAGTTTAGGTGGACGGCAATGTCTTAGTAGGTTTGCAGTTGTGTCATACTCTCCATACTTTCTATTTTCGGATGATAAATTGAAGAGTGCTCCGTGAAATGTTCAAAGCTTGGGATATTTTTTTGTAACATAACCCTGCTTTAAACTTCTCCACAACTTTATTCTTGACCTGTCTGGTGTGTTCCTTGGCCTTCATGATGCTGTTTGTTCAGTAAGGTTCTCTAACAAACCTCTGAGTGTTTCACAGAACAGCTGTATTTATAATGAGATTAAATTACACACATATGGACTCTATTCACTAATTAGGTGACTTCTGAAGGCAATTGGTTCCACTAGATTTTAGTTAGGGGTATCAGAGTAAAGGGGGACTGAATACAAATGCACATCACACTTTTCAGATATTTATGTAGCACTCACCCCCACTTAAATAAACACTGTTCTCAGTGTCCTACAACTGGTGTTCAAGCCTGAACACCTGACCTGAACCTGCTTTGACAGTAAAAGGAAAAGATAGAAAAGAATAGACCAATATAAGAATATAATACAACATTATTTTGTACAAAAAAATGTCCTTACAGTGAGACATTTATGACACTAAACACTCCTGACCATCTATCCTGCCCCATTCTCTGACAGTTTTGATAGATGGATCAACAACCTGCAAAACAAAAGGAAAACATACACAAAATATACACATACAGTCACTGAGGGCGAAACAAGCCTGCACCTTCCTTGCTAAGGCGCAGCCTCACTTCCACCCAGAGAGACACATTTTAATTAAGTGCTGAAACTTTCTTTCAAACTGCATGAGCCCAAAAGAAGATATATATATATATATATATATATATATATATATATATATATATACAAGATTGTCTTTTTACAGTGGCAGTGCGGTCGGCGCACTGGTACCACCAGCATAAACCAGTCCACACTCAGATCAGAGCTAACAGGAGAAAGAACTTTTCTTCTTTCTTTTTGTTGAATGAAGTCCACAGGAACCTACTCTAAACTAACTAAACACATTATTCCCTCCCCCCGAAGTTCGTCACATCACAGCCAAATGTGGATCAGGAGAAGAAGAAGAAGAAGAAGAAGAAGAAGAAGAAGAAGAAAAAAAATGGTTGCCCCTGTATTGAACGTCTTCAAGTAGCAAAAAAATGACAGTGCAGGCACAAGGCCTACAGTTAAAACCTGTGATCCGGCAGAGCAATAATGTCCCCTTGATCATTCACAGTGGTAATGGAATAAACTCAATCAACTTTTCCGGGGCTCTTTATGACCACTCTGTCATGGTAGATGTACGGGCCAGGACTCCAATCCTGCATGCGACCTTCAAAAAAGGTGGAAAACCCGAATAAAGGAGTAGTCAGTACTGCGGGCAGGCTTTGGTACATTTAGATAGTCCCAGATGGCATCTTCGCACCATTCCTCACGCTTCAATTCAATTTCCTACACCAGGTCTGCGGGCACATACGGGAACTCCCATCCGTAATCCAGGGCCACCCTCTTCATAACAATGCGCTGAAGGCGAGCTAACTTTGGCAGCTTATGATGGTGTCCTAGTCCCCGCATAACAAGAGCATCCGGAGCTCTCCTTAACACAGGGGATGAAGTTGAGATGGGCACAGTCTCTTTTGGGTCACAAACATTTGGCACTGTGACCCCACAAGTTAGTTGCGGGACATCCGGCTTAGCCTCAGAAGCGCGCTTCTTTCGATTGAGCGATTTTGAAAAACGGAGTTTGTTTCCCCACCGGGACTCTGGAAACTCTGGCTCAAACAAGTGATCATCCCCAGCCTCAGACGATGAGTCCAAGTCGGAAGTGTCATACTCCTAAGCAGGCAAATACACTCTTTCATTAGTGGGTGCACTGACTTTGTCCTTGGTTGCGGCCTCGACAGGGGCATCATTCTCCCTGGAGTCCGGTTCAGATCTGCGCAGAGGTGTGCCTCGATCACAGCTGCGGGAGGCCATCACAAGGCTCATTTTCCTCGAAGTGGGCCAAGCAGGGACCAACGGCACAATCGACCCGGTATTCGCGGGGAGACTCTGTTGGCTGTTCCACTCGAATCAAATACTCCCCGCACTTCTTGCACCAAACGAAGGGCAGGATTCGGACAGCCAGCTTTTCACATCGAGGACAAGACAGACCAAGGGCCTCCACGCTGCTGCTGGTAAACAACACAAACCGCCCCTGCGTCTTCATCCAGATCCCAGTATCGGTCAGGGAAACTCGGTGACAGCAGGCATCGGATGGACTCCAATAGTAGACATCGGAGGCCTTAATCTCGGCTTCAGGGGCACAGACATGTTGCTCGATCCTATCTCGTGGGTGGGCAATCACTCTTTGGCACCAAACTCTCCCCACGTAAGACACAGGGGTGGGTAACTCCTCCCACTTAAAGTTCTTCTCTAGGCACGTTGCAGGCACACGTCACTCCACTGCACGTGCGCCCAGACTCTTACTACCTTAATTTAACTTCTTCTTCACTGCACAGTCCAAAACCACGACAATTCCTGGCTCTCAATGGCAGAATAAAATTTCACAGTTCCATTGTCAGAGGCAACAGCCGATCCCGGACGAGCCCCCACATGTAGCACTCACTCCCAAAGGAGCTGCTGGTTAGAATTGGGATGGCCTGTTACCTCTGTAGCTCTGCCATCTAGGGTAGTTGATGAGAGCAGTAATGATGGATTGTCCAAACAGCAGGTGTCTTTTATCTTGTGCTTTTATTTACCCAACATGGTAAACAGTAAAATGTGCAGTGAAGGTAAAGATGTATCAGAAAAATAAATATCAGGTTCAGGCGTAACAATGAGGAAGACAGTCCTGCTTCCAATCACACTTTTATCTTCTTCACCACTCTAGCCAGAGTGGGTTTAGCATACCTGGACAGGCCTCTGCCACAGGCCTGGCAGCCAGAGTATCACTCAGGAACTTTGAGGGAAGCGAACCTCTTCCACAGGCCCCATCCTAGAATTTCGATCACTGAGACTATTGTCCTCAGCAAGCTTTAAAGGAGATGTAAAGGAATTTTTTTTTTGCCTAAAATTAATGTCTGCAAAGTAGACAGACAGAATAGTGTAATGATTCTGTTAAAAAACGAGTAAATACCTATTAAATTCCTTCATCTATATCAGCGTTCTAGTTTCTGTTCTCTCATTCACTTCCTGGTTTGCATCACTTGTTCATGTAAGAACTACATTTCCCAGTATGAATTGCGGCACGCCCAGTAATTCACACCTCCTTGAAGTCTCTAACACGTAGAGAGCGTCCTGCCACACAGATGTAGTTCCCAGGAGGGGGTGAGCACGTCACTGACCATCGCAGTAAAGCCTCCCTTCATGGTGGTTAGTAAAATCAGACAAGCAGGAAGTGAACAGAACAGAGAAGAAATAGAGCAACTTCTGAGCAAGAACTAACAATGAGGAAGTGAAAAGAGGAATGTCTGCAGGTAAAGGATGCTTATTATGAAAACATTTTTTTTTTCCTTTACAACCCCTTTAAGCATGAGTCACTTCAGGTAGTTTGTAGTTAGGTTACTGACTGACAGGCGACCGACGTCCAGCCTTTTAGTGTCCAGCCACCTCGATCCCCAATGGATCATAGAGACCCAGTCGATCACTGGGGCCCAGCCACGACTCAGATGCTCCAAACCGAGGTGGGCCCGGGAACCGAGAACACCGCGTGGCACGTGCACCCCGGCCTGGTAGGCCATAACGTCGGGGAGCGCAGCGCAGACACCCTGAAGGTGGGTGACGCACTTCCAGAACCCGAAACCTAGAGCGTCCCGTCTCTTATGTACCCTCTCCTGGCATGCCCAGCGAGGCTCAACCCTCCCGATTGGCTGCCGAGAGAAAGCACCCCAGCTTCGACTCCACTGCCGCCTCCTATCGCCACGGGGTGTTAACAGCACCCCAAGAACAACAGGATGGGCCCACAGCACAGCCAAAACAGAAACCCAATCTGATCAAGTCAACTGGATGAGAGCTAACTAACTCTCTCATCCCCCTTAAATTTAGAAAAGCACCAGTACCTAAAAGTACATGGGCGCTACATTTATTTGTAAAAAAAAATTAAAACTGTTTATCATTTTACTTTTACTTTGCAATCATGTTCCACTTTGTAGTGGTCTATCATATAAAATCCCAATTTTAATACATTTACAGGCATACCCCACGTTTAAGTACACAATGGGACCAGAGCATGTATGTAAAACGAAAATATACTTAAAGTGAAACAATACATTTTTTCAATTCTGGGGTGGAGTGGGGGGCCAGGGGCTGTAGTGGGGGTGTCAGGAGCTGTTGTTGAGGTCTCAGGGGCTGTAGTTGAGGTGTGAAGGGCACACTAGAACAGGGCAGGCTATGCTCTCGGAGCCTCAGCTCCTTTTACAGTACTTGTAAGGCACTTTACATACACTCGTGGGTATGTCCTTACTCGCGAGTGTATGTAAAGTGAGTGTACTTAAAGCGGGGTATGCCTGTACTTTTTTGGTTGTAACATGACAAAATGTGAAACATTTCAAGGAGTATGAATACTTTTTCAAGGCACTCTAAGTGCAAATTTCAGTATTTAGGCTACACAGAAGTACAATATGCAATTAGCAATGTGATTTAAGGTAGATATTAACCACTTCAGGCCCGCGCTACCGTCGGATGACGGCAACAGCGCGGGCCTGAATATCCAACATGCCGTCATTTGACGGCATGTCATTCTGGCGTTCCCAGCGCGCGCTGTAGTGCGCGCTGCGGGGAAGCCCTGTGTTGTCCGTGTCCCTTGGACACGGCCAATCACAGATCGCGGCAAACGGCCAATCAGAGCGGCCGTTTGCGATGCGATCTGTGGGCGAATGAGAGATGATCTCTCATAGATCATCTCTCATTGCCGTGCTACACAGAGACAGCGTCCTGTCTCTGGAGGGGAGGAGCCCGATCTGTGTTCCTTCCTACATAGGGACACAGATCGGTCACCCCCCCTCCCCCCACAGTTAGAACACACCTAGCATACATATTTAACCCCTTCCTCACCCCATAGTGTTAACCCCTTCAATGCCAGTCACATTTATACTGTAATTAGTGCATATTTATAGCACTGATCGCAGTATAAATGTGAATGGTGCCAAAAATGTGTCAAAAGTGTCCGATGTGTCCGCCATAACGTCGCAGTACCAATAAAAATCGCAGATCGCCGCCATTTCTAGTAAAAAAAAAATAATAAAAAATAATAATTCTCTCCCCTATTTTGTAAGCGCTATAACTTTTGCGCAAACCAGTCGCTTATTGCGATTTTTTTTTTTTTTACCAAAAATATGTAGAAGAATACGTATCGCCCTAAGCTGAGAAAAAAAAATGTGTTTTTTTTTTTAATTGGGATATTTATTATAGCAACAAGTAAAAAATATTGTATTTCTCTTCAAAATTGTCGCTCTTTTTTGTTTATAGCGCAAAAAATAAAAACCGCACAGGCGATCAAATACCACCAAAAGAAAGCTCTACTTGTGGGGAAAAAAGGACGTAGATTTTGTTTAACTCACAATTGCACGACCGCGCAATTGTGAGTTAAAGCGACGCAGTGCCGGAAGATGAAATTTTACCTGGGCAGGAGGGGGGTGTAAGTGCCCAGTATGCAAGTGGTTAAAGCAAAAAACATTTTTTCTTATTTTCATTTCAATATTGTAAGTAGCTCAGGAAAAGGACTCAGGAGGGCAGGAAATTAGAATGGGCAGGCACACACACACATGAAATTGACTCTCACAGTGACACTGACAGCAGTGTGCAACAACAAAGATAATGATTACTCCTCACCAACACGACACGTCCCCTCTTAAATCACAGTGACACTTTCTCTCCACATCAGCTGGTCCAGACAGTCCATTCAGTCCAAACAGCACTGACAGTCCCATTCCCAGCTTGCGTTGCTTCCATCCTGCACTCTCCCTTGCCACATGACATCACACCAGGGGCGGATCCAGGGGGGACAACAGGGCAATTGCCCCCTCCGAGAATGCAGATGACAGTGCGGGTGGTTCCGCAGGTGACTGCACGGGCAAAAAAGAGGAATCACCGCTCTAAGATACTAATCAGAAAGTCTCCTCACCTGATCCAAAGCCAAGGGTGCTGGCAATGCATGGAATGATGCAAAATGAAGAAAAAATGTTCTGGACAGCCGCACTCCAAAAATAAATAGCTATTATTGTAAAATCAAAAAAACACACAAAAAAGCATGCCACAACAGACGGGGTAAAAACTGACACGTTTCACACCAAACTTTAGTGCTTATTCATAGCTTACGACTGCACGTGCGGCTCCGTGGGTGGATGGCTCCATGGGTGAATTCATTTTATATTACAATGTAATAATAGAAATAATGCTCTCCAATCATCCTGACACCATACCAACATGGTGCCATGATAATTGAAGCGCCAACACCAGCATTTACCTGATAAATTACTCCCCAAAAAAAGGTATTTTCTGGCAGTGCCCCTCCCACGACTGGACTATGGATCCGCCCCTGCATCACACGACACGCTCAGGCACCACATCCCACAGACCTGCCCGCCACTGGCACCGCCTGAACACACAGTAGCAGGCACTCAACCAGCTCTGGACTGAAAATGTGCATGTGCAGTTGTAAGCCGAGTGTCACAGCCATATTTTTTACTGACTTTTTTTTCCTGTCACAGGCATTTACTGATGGGGATAAGTGCCTATTTTTTTTACTGGCTGCCAGTAAAAATACTGACAGTTGGCAACACTGTGGTAGACGCACTATGTATTGTAGAAAGGTTTTAGTATCAGCTCATATACAATGCACCGTCACCACAGGAATACCAACACCTCTCTCTGGGTGAGACTTCTGACCAAGCAATGGGGCCAGGACAATCACAAAGAGCTTTCTTCTCCTGCCACAGAAAGGCAGCCTAGGCAGGTCACAGGGACAGAGCCTTATTACAGTCAGCGGGCCCGTCCTGCAATTCAGACATTAAAGTGCAGTATTTTTCAATTAGAGCTGACGAATTCAATCAAAATTCCATAGATTAGGATGAAATGAGGCATGGGTCATTTACACAGGATTTAATTGCAGGGCTATTAGACAAATAGTATATCTGCCACTCTCACATGATCTATCATTTCAAACATCAATATCTGAGGCGCATCTTGCCTAATATCACCTCCCTCTGATCACCCCAGACCTCCCCCCTCCCTGCTCAGCTGCGCTGCTCTTTTGATGAGGACTGAATTCATTTAAACCAGTGGGTGTCAAAGATTAATGCGAGTGTGTGAGGTGCTGTGTGTGTGTAGTGCAGTACCCTCGACGTGTGTTGTCACAGCACTGTGTATTTCATTGTGTTGTCAACAAAGTTGGATTGCATAAGGGAAATGGCACGCACAGAAAAGCACTTATGGAGTCTCAATATCACTGAGAAATCCCTTAAATTCAAATGGTTTAGGACCATTGTGAAAAAAAGACATACACTCGAACAGCCGAGTATTGCAACCCATAGCTACCAGCCAGCAATCATGTTTTATTGTTATGACTGCTTTTAAATGGCCGCTTTAGTGAAATATTGTATTACACTGCCATAGGTGCTTACAATGGTCACCTTTGGGGGAATTATCACAGTTTCCTGTGACAATATAATGCTGAAGGAAACCGTCATGTGTGCCCTGCGCCTCATTAACAGAGCAGATCTGTGCAACCCTCACCAGTTTCTATTTTAGAGTGAAAAAAAAAAACTAAACTTAATGTTTACATGTTAAAATCAGATTTTTTTTCCAAGAAAATGACTAGAACCCCCAAGCATTACATATATATATATTTTCAGACACTCTAGAGAATAAAATGGCGGTCATTGAAATACTTTATGTCACACCGTATTTGTGCATCGGTCTTACATTTTTGAGGGGAAAAAATACACTTTATTGGATCTATTGTTTTTTTTTTTATTTTGTGAAAGATAATGTTACGCCGAGTAAATTAATACCCAACATGTCATACTTCAAAATTGCGCCCATTCAGGTCCGCCTGTCAGTTTTGTTGGCGGACCTGAACGGCCGCTCCATACATCTTTATAGAGCGTCGGATGTCAGCTGAGACATGTCCGCTGACATCCGACCCGATCCCATCGCCAAAATCATGCTGTCCATTTTCATCAGATCTCTCCATAGGAGACGCGCTGGACAAGCCCCTCCCCGCTCAGTGAACAGAGAGGGACATGTTATCCGCCGGCTCAGGGGAGATCCATGGAGAGATCTCCCGCTGAGCTGGCGGACTCCACTGCGACGGATCCGCCTAGTGTAAAAAGGGGCCTTACAATACAAATAAAGGAGGAATTAGAGGGCCCTCTGTATCCTTTCCTCTGTGGTTCCAATTGCTGAAACCTACATCCCCTACATCCAATATAACATCCCTATAGGACACAGTTAGGTGGGGAGGAACTGAGCGGCCAGGGGGAGACACTCTATCTGACACAGAGTCAGATAGCAGCACTACCCCAAATTCTACAAGAAAGCAAAGCCATAACTTGCCGCCTTCCAGAAAGAATGTTCAGCTTTTTCAGGGTATTCTCTGTTTCTATTCTTCGGGTGCGCAGTTGTGTAGTTTTAACTGTATCCAGTTAAAAAATAAAAAAATTTTTAGATAGTGGTACATTAACAGTAGAGGGTGAAATTTGATTGGCTATTGTTGGTAACCGCTTTGCAGAGCATTGATACTCTTTCTACTTTATTAATAAACCCAATTGGAAGTTTTATGATATATAAAAAATATAGCTTGATTGTTTAATAAAAGTCGTTAATAGGAATCTGTTATATTAAATTAGGATTCCTTAGGCATTATAAAATATTGTTTTTGGGGCAAACCCCTTTTTATTTTTAAATCAGGGCTCCCTTGTCCAAAACCTTTGTTAAAGCCCGTAATGACTAAAATAATATTTGTGATCTTAAACTAAATGGGAAACGGATTTTTTGATTTATTTATATACCGTAATAATGATGGAGAAATGTGCTAGCATTAGAGAGTAAGAACCTGTCCTTATCATAAAGAATCTGAAAAATATTTGCACAAAGGACAAGCAGCTTAGATCTATTGATACTAATGAAGAATGTGGGTTTAAGATCTGTAATGAGGAATTGAGGGGCCTTGAATCTGTCCTTATAACAAGGGGGGGAGGGAAGCATCAGCTTTAATGTTCTGATAAAACAAACCACACATCATTTACCCAAGCGAGGGGCTCTGTATTCTGGGTACAAAATGTAAGTTTGAGACATTTCAGGGAGATTCATTATGGAGGAAGGGGGGCTCTCTCCTCCCCAGTAACGTACTGGACGTGTTTTCATTGCTGCCTGTGCTGCCTCAGTAATTTAATTGGAAGTAAATGTGCAAGATAGTGGATGTCATTGAGGAGAGTCCATGCCTCACTTGCCAGGAATCTCATTGTGTTAACCAGGAACCCACTGTGCTCCTTTTAGAAGCTCTAATCACATTTTTATGTGGTTCTGTATTACCGGTTAATGGGTCTGCCCCTCAACCCCCCCCCCCACCCTCAACCGCTCGCTGATACACAGTAATTGTTTCAAGACAATCACAAAAAGCAGATTGCATTGGGGGAAAAAACAAGAAAAGAACAATTATTCTTTCTAAATGTTGTTCTAACTCTAAAACTTCATCAGTGAAAGAAACTAAGAAACAGATTAATAGAATTTAGACTATATGGTGTCATGCAAACATACATTTACATGTGTGATCATGTTTTATCTATGTACACAAAGTATTACAGATATGGACTGCACTCCTCGCAGTGTTGCGACTGATGGCGCCATGCAAAACCAGGATGAAGAGCATCCATCAACACTCAATTAGAGATTAAAGAGTCACACATATTTGTGTAATGTCACATACTGTAGGTCAAATACAGTCAACGTTTCAGGCCACGCAGGGTTCCTTCCTCGAGGTGATGTCGCCTTGAGGAAGGGACCAGCGCGGCCCTGAAACGTTGGCTGTATTTGACTTATGTGACATAACACGTATAAATATGTGTAAATCATCTTCATCCTTTTATCTATGTATATAACATCTTCTATCTATCTATCTATCTATCTATCTATCTATCTATCTATCTATTAGTGTTGCTCACGAATATTCACATTGCGAATATTCGCTACGAATATTGCATATTCGAGTATTCGCGAATATCTCGAATATCGCGGCGAATATTCGCTTTTTCGAATATTCGTATTTTTCAAATTTCGCAATAAATTTCGCAATGAATTTCGCAAAAAAAATCGCAATCAATTTCGCATTCGCGAATTTCGCAATAGCGAAATTTCGCAATAGCGAA
Organism: Rana kukunoris; assembly: GCA_029574335.1. Classification (NCBI taxonomy): domain Eukaryota; kingdom Metazoa; phylum Chordata; class Amphibia; order Anura; family Ranidae; genus Rana; species Rana kukunoris. Next base: position 164,944,053 of record CM056054.1, on the reverse strand, counting down.
AATTCGCAATTTTTTTTTTTAATAAAATATCACGAATATTCGGTATTAACGAATATTCGCGACCGCATATGTGAAATTTTGCTTTTTTTTTTTTTTTAGAAAATATACCGAATATTCGTAAATATCGAATATTCGTGATATTTTATAAACAAAAAAAAATCGCGAAATTTCGCATTAGCGAAAATTCGCATTGGCGAAAATTCGCAATTTTTTTTTTTTATAAAATATCACGAATATTCGATATTAACGAATATTCGCGAATATTCTTCAAAATATTCGCGAAATATCGCGAAATCGAATATGGCGTATTCCGCTCATCACTACTATCTATCTATCTATCTATCTATCATACAATATGTGAGTGACAAAATAACAATACTGTACAGTAAAACCTTGGTTTTAGAGTAACTTGGTTTGAAAGCGTTTTGCAAGACAAGCAAACATTTTGAATACATTTTGACTTGATATATAAGCCATGTCTTGATATACGAGTAGGGTCATGTCACAACTGAGTATAAAAGAGAAGAAAGGAGCCTCTCACGCGATCGGACATTCCGACAACAAAACCGTAGATTTTTTTGTGCATCGGAATTGCATACAGATGATGGGAAATTCAGACAAGAACTTTTGTTGTCGGAAAAATTGAGAACCAGCTCTTAAACATTTGTTATCGGAAATTCCAACAGCCATTGTCCGATTGAGCCTACACACGGTCGGATTTTCCGACAACAAGCTCACATCGAACATTTGTTGTCGAAAATTCCGACCGTGTGTACGTGGCATAAGTGTAGCAATATGGTTACATTTAATGAAGGTACAACATTTAGCATCTCACATGGTAGACGATTTAAACAGACACATCTAAGTATGCAGGCATACGGTGTAAAGATGTCCACATTGACTATCCTCCTCACCACCATCGACATTATCCCTTCCATGCTGCATTCCATGAGTGCGTCAAGCCTCGCTTTTAGAGTAGTCTTCCCAGTCACGATTGCAGACTGACAGCGGTGAGAGCCGGCAGTGCTGAAGATGAGGACAGCTTTATCCCGGATGCCTGCATACGTAGATGTCCATCTTTTAATCATCAACCATGTGAATTGCTAAATGTTGCATCTTCATTAAAGAGGTAAACCCATTTTTTTTTCTTACAAAAAAAAACCTGCAAGAGAAAGGCATAATAAGCTAGTATGCATAGCATACTAGCTCATTATGAATGACTTACCTGAGATCGAGGCTCCTGAAGCACTTTTCGTTCCCCTCCTCCGCCGCCGCCATGTCCCCTCCAAGCGTCGATGACGTCACTCCCACACATTCGCGCAGGACGGCATAATCCCGGCATGATCCTAATCATAATGCCGAGATGTTCAGTGTGCCTGTGCCGTTGACAGTCAGTGTTTTCTGCATGTAGGTTGTTTTCTGCAAATACCCGTAGGTGCAATGCAGAGTAGGGTTACAACCACTTGAAACCATGTACAGAGATCGGATATATCCGATAAGGAGATATTTCGGGAGTTTGATCCGATGGCGTGCATCTATAGGTAAGCCTTAATCTAGGCTTACCCGTAGGTGCAAGTTTGCAGAGTAGGGTTACAACCACTTTAAATGAAACCATATTGATACACTTAGAGGTGCCTCTCTTTTCTTTTATACTCTGTAGCTCCTACTGGAATTTGCTTCTAATCCTCCCGTGGAGGCTGTCATTTGTGAATGGACATTTTATGGGTATACAACCTCTCACATTGCTATAATCTTTTTATATGGACCATAAACTGAAAGATTTATGAATAAATGGTTGTGGAACAAATCACCTGAGTTACCATTATTTCTTATGGGAGAAATTTGCTTTGATATACAAGTGCTTTGGATTACAAGCATGTTTCTGGAACGAATTATGCTCACAATGCAAGGTTTTACTGTATAACCAATATAGCAAACTGAAGAGGATAGATATATATACACACACAGTTTGTCTTTTGTGGTGATATCCTCTTACTATATATACAGTATATATATTGTGTGCGTGAATATATATTTTATTTTTTTCTACTTTTTTAATAAGTGAAAAAATATGTAGATGTGATTGCTGTGATAACACAGAATATGTGATTGCCTTACTTACTTACACCACCACATCTAGAGCGGGATTGAGGGTTTCAATCAATATCAGAAACTGATTTTTTTATGATTTAATCAAGTACAGGAGCCTGTGCAGAATATAACAGCTATTTAATTCCAGATAATTACAGCACACAGATTGCATACCAAAAATGGATGATTCAGGGCGATCAGATCGATACGGATCATCAGCTTATCAATACTCTGACTAATAAGTCCTATCTTGCTGAAAGAGCAAAGAATGTATATGCTAAAAAACTTGAATCATGACTTACACATTTGGAAACAAAGGGGCCTGATTAACCGCTATAGGGTCAAGCAGGATTTCCCCAGACATATCAATGTTTCTCAATCTGGTGAACATTTTCTTATGTGTGTGGGCATTAATTAGGGATCAAATATTGAAAGTTTGAAGTGCAACTATAAGAATTTCTATATGCAACTAGAGCATCATATTAAATTCCACTTGCACCACAGGAGAAAAAGACTTTCTTAAAAAAAAAGTAGCTGCTATACTAATGCCCACAAGAGGTATTACTGTGCAGTAGCGCATCAACCTGAATCTGGATGTTTCCCCTGTGTAATTACCCACACAGAAGCATTCAGACTGGGACAGTCAGGTCAGCATTGACTGAGTGAGCTAATTAGCACTCTATTACTCTGTACAGTGCTGTCAGTCTAACACTGTGAACATGCTTACAGGAAGTAAATCCACAGGAATAATGATGTCAATGAGTTGTTTCTCGTTTCATTGTCCGAAAACAGACTGGAAAAGGTTCTGGACAAAGCTTTGCTTAAAATGATTGTAAAGCATCACCTTGTAAAATAGCCCATTCAGTTTAAAATAGAAATTAAAGGCAAAACATTTTTGTATAGATATAAAAAACATTATAAATACCTTTTTTCCCTTTTTTGTGATCACATTCCCTCTGTTCTCAGCTGCATAAGATCTGGGGAAGGAGAAGCAGCAGTACACTGAGCTTCCCAGTGTATTGCTGTGCAGCGGGGACGTGTCAGGACAAGTCTGATCATTGCAGGAGAGCAAGCTAAGTTCCCAGCATAGCTAGAGAACTGACCATGGTGCGCTCTCCTACTTAGGATGGTAATTTTTTTATAGGAAAGCAAGGGGATTAGGAAGGACACCAGGGATTTCACATTATTATTATTATAAAGGATTTATAAAGCGCCAACAGTTTGTGCAGTGCTTCAATACAGAGCCCTGCTCGTTAGAGCTTACAATCTAAGGCCGCGTACACACGATCGGTCCAAACCGATGAGAATGGTCCAACGGACCATTTTCATCGGTTCACAGACTGATGGACTGATGGTCTGATGTGCGTACACACCATCAGTTCAAAAACCAATTGCGTCAGTACGCAGTGACGTAAAACACCACGACATACTGAAAAAAATGAAGTTCAATGCTTCCAAGCATGCGTCGACTTGATTCTGAGCATGCGCCGGCTTTTGCGTACTAACCATCGGTTTGGACCGATGGTCAGACGTCCATCGGTCCGATTTTAAAGCAAGTTTTAAAACTTTGGTCCGACAGACGACGGACCGATGGGAGGTACACACGGTCGGTTTGGACCGATGAAACTGGACTTGCGTCCATCTTTATTGGTTTGGACCGATCGTGTGTACGCGGCCTAAGTTTAGGGATAAGCCGAACCCCCCGTTCGGTTCGCACCAGAACCTTCGAACGGACCGACCATTTGCGCAAACATTTAGAACCCCATTGACGTCTATGGGACTCGAACATTCGAATTCAAAAGTGCTCATTTTAAAACCTAATATGCAAGTTTTTGTCGTAAAACGTCTTTGAGAACCCAGGTCTTGCCCCAGGGAACAAAAAGCACAACAGCTGTTCTTAGGAGCTCAACTAAAACCTGTATTTTGGAGAATAAGGAGACCATCGCTGGCTGCCTTCTATAAATGGTGTTTGCTTGGCTGTCTGGCCTCAATGACTATTTCTGAGTCAGATCTTCTTATCTGAATTTCCTATCACTGAAGCCTACAATGATGGCCCCATATTTTTTATGTTATCCTAATAAATGCTTCCTTTATACACATATTGGAATGATTATTGTTACTATTGTTTCCCTAGTGTATTCTCCAATGCATGATCCCCTAAAATCGTGATACTAATTTTTGTGAGTCATCTGAGTTAACATATTACAAAGCAAAATACGGCAAGAGCATTCAGATGGAAGCTGGTTTGTTCTGACTTCCAGGCTGCCTGCCTGCTCCAAGTTAGTGATGGGGAACTTTTTTAACTACTACAAAGGCTTTTGTCCTGGAAAAAGTACACATTCTTGGAGTCAGACAAAGGCATTTTCAATCTGAGCCTTGACACACCGGTGTTATCTTTGTAACAGATTCTATTTGTTCTTTAACACATTCAGAAATTAAATTGACTTGCATAAAAAATTGACAACTTCAGTGTAAATGTTTGTTATTATTAATTATTGAAAAGGCATTTAAATGGTTTGGATATCCAAGGTTACAGACTCTTTGTGTAAAAAGTTTGGAAGGTGCTAACACTAATAGCATCTTTATAAAGAGCATTTTTATTTTATTTACATTATTTGATGATCTAAAATCAGATATAGTGCCAGTCATAGCCGGCAGTGGTGATTGCATGGTCTGCAGTTTAAGGTTCAATACTTTAAAGTGGACTTTCACCCAATAAAACAAGTTATTTGCAACTGGCTCTTTCTCTCTTTGCCACAATTGGATACATTTTCCTTTTTTGTAGTGTTTCTGACTGTTTTTAAGTGTTAAATCACAGCAATTCCTCCTTTCTTGCATGACATACCGGTATGTTTCCGGTGCTTTCAATGGTTAATGTGCTCCACCAGATTCCATGTGTGTGCAGATGTGCTTCTGGACCTGGCAAAGACCTGTGCATGCGTGAAAAAGCTACAACTATGGAGGTACCTGATGTTAGGTTGTCTGTGCTTGTATAGGGAAATGTGGGATCAATGCAGATGTGCTGCAGGATCCTGCCAAGTCTTGTAGGCTGGGCAGAGCCTTTCAGTACATCTGCGCATGCTTCAAATTTTCGAATATGGTGGGTGGTGCCATACAGGGGGGTGGAGTCATCATTACAGGGAATGAATTCCTCTTTATAGCTGCTGGTAAAATCACAGTTCCCCCTTTTCATGAAAATTGGGGGGCTGTCAGTAGTGGGGATTCGGGAACCCTTCAAGCTAAAAAAGGGAAGTGACCTAATGCTTATACATAGAGCTTATCTTTAAGAAGGCACATTCACGAAGTAGTTAGAGTTCCCTAAATATCTTCTATGAGATTTAGTTTGTCTTTACATCTGTAGAATTTGTTAAAATAATACCTGGTGATTCTGCCATGAAGGTCCTTGTTCAGTCACTTCCTGTTATGAGGTGACAACTGTCTCCCAATTCTGTTCCTATGATTTCATCCTGTCACATGTGCCATTGGTGGAAACCACAGGCCTTTTGTAAGTGTCTATGGATATTCACCTACAGTACTTAACCCCCTGAGTGGTAATCCTAAGTCTGGCTCGGGGTGGAATTTCAGGACCAAAAGCGATAACCCCCAGCCAGACTCGGGACCGCCTCACAGGCACAAGTTACCTTGTCGCTGGATCCTGCGATGCCTCCCCGCTGTGTGATCGAGCAGTGTCCTTCTCGCTCGATTCACATTGCCGAGTGCCGCTGAGCTCCGTTCCCTGCAACGTTAGGACGCAGGGGGGTGGAGATCGGCGCCAAATTTAAAAAAGTAAATAAACACAATACATACAGTATACTATAATCTTATAGATTACAGTACTGTATGAAAAAAATACACACCCCCTTTGTCCCTAGTGGTCTGCCCAGTGTCCTACATGCACTTTTATATAATAAAAACGTTTCTTTCTGCCTGGAAACTGGAGATTGTAGCAACCAAAAAGTGTCCCTTAATGTCAAAGATGTTTTTAGACCAGCTAGAAAACAGCGATAATAAATTAGAATCACTTGCAGAATCGATGCGATAGTGATTTGTGGGAAAATTTGTCATCAAAAAATTAAAAGTAAGAATTTGTATTATTATTATTATATTATTTGTTATATTTATTTATATGTATTTATTATATTATTATTATTATACAGGATTTATATAGCGCCAACAGTTTGCGCAGCGCTTTACATCAGGGAAGACAGTACATTCACAATACAAATCAATACAGGAGGGATCAGAGGGCCCTGCTCGTAAGAGCTTACAATCTAGAAGGGAGGGTCAAGTGGAACAAAGGGTAGTTAGCTGTGGGGGATGATCAGATGGACTCAAATGAAAAGTGCAGTTGCTAGGTGTGGGAAGGGAAGGCTTCTCTGAAGAGGAGGGTTTTCAGGGATCCTCTAAAAGCTAATAGAAAGGGAGACAGACGGATAGATTGGGGTAAGGAGTTCCATAGGCTTGGAGAGGCTCTGGAAAAGTCCTGGAGACGAGCATGGGAGCAGGTGATGAGAGAGCTAGAGAGTAGGAGGTCTTGAGAAGAACGAAGAGAACTATTAGGTTGGTATTTAGAGACTAGATCATTGATGTAGCTGGGGGCAGAGTTGTGGATTGCTTTGTAGGTAATTGTTAGTAGTTTGAATTTAATTTGTTGGGTGAGCGGAAGCCAGTGGAGGGATTGGCAGAGAGGAGCGGCAGAGGGGTTGGTAAGGTGGATGAGTCTGGCAGCAGCGTATTATAATTTATGATTTTGTGTTTCAAATTTTATTATACCCGGGATGTCTACTAGACTGTTTGGACAGATTTAAGTGAGTTATTCTTGAGAATTGCAGGCCTACAATATAAAACGCCTAAGGTGAAAAAACACCTCGCTGTGACGGGCCCCCCAGGCCCTCCTTTTACTTACCTGAGCCCGTACACCTGCTGTGCACGTCCCCTAGCGTTCTCTTCTCCATTAAGTCTCTGTGTTGATTGGATAGATTGATAGCAGCGCAAGCATTGGCTCCTGCTGCTGTCAATCAAATCCAATGATGTGGCCGCTGGGGGGCGGGACCGAGTCATACACTCTGTCTATGGACGCAGAGTGTATAACACAGGAGCACGCCCACAACCTAAACCCCTAGAGAGAGAGCTTCCCAAAGGGGGACCCCAGAACAGGAAAATCGAGGGCCACTCTGTGCAAAAAGAACTGCACAGTGGAGGTAAGTATAATATGTTTGTTATTTAATTTTTTTTTTAAATAAACCTTTACAATCAGCTTTTGATGGTGGGTCCAGTAATGCCCTGCTGTTTAGAGAAAAGTGAATTACTATAGTGACATATACTATATTTACATCCTAACTTTTTAATGAGGAAGATTGACAAATACAGAATATCCAAGACTTCTCCCAAGCCTCTCCCATCCTCAGGAATTCCCTTCCCCAATCTGTTCAGCGATCTCCAACTCTATTTCACTTTTAGGCAGTCTCTGAAAACTTTTCTCTTCAGAGAAGCCAATTCTGACTCCACCTAACAACTGTACTTTTGTTTTCTTCATCAACTCATCCCACACAGTTATTACCTTTTGTATAACTTGACCCTTCCTCCTGGATTGTAAGCTCTAACGAGAAGGGCCCTCAGATTCCTCCTGCATTGAATTGTATTGTAACTGTACTGTCTGCCCTAACGTTGTAAAGTGCTGCACAAACTGTTGGTGCTATATACACCCTGTATAATAATAATAATAATAATTTAGGTAATAGCGATCTTTTCCAGTTTTGCGGGGTTCATGAACATAAGACACATTTGAGAATTTATAGACGCCTACAATGGTCAACATAAGCAACCAAAATAAAAACTATAAAAATACAAATCACTAAAACTCACTGCCTTCCCCCTATTTCCATTATACTAGCGTTTGAAAATATACAATAATTTAAAGAGTGGACATAAAATTTAGAGCATCATAAACATTTTTAGTAGATACATAGCACAGTTTTTATACAGATCTCTCTACATCAGACAGGCAAATCTGTGGCGGTAATAGGGATAGTGAGATTTGGCTTCAGAATTAGGACTCCTGGGGTAAAAGCCCTTAAACTTAATGCTAATGTAGGCTGGGTTCACATACATGCGAATCAGATGCATTTCGAACAGCATCCGATTCACATAACATGTGAACCAGTCTGTCTTTCAATGGAGGCATTTCACATATATATGTGCTGTGTGTTTTTCAGTCCGGTTTAGATGTGATTTAATTGTCAAATTCAGTCTCAATAATACAGATTAAATTATGTGCATATATAAAACAGTGCAAAAAAAAAAAAAGTATAAACATTATTCCAGAAATCTTCATATAAAGTGCTCAGTGCTCCAAATTCAATACAAAAGTGCTGAAGTGCTTTATATAAACATTCTGTGCAATGTGTCACACCCCCCTCTCGTTTTCCCACTCAGCAGAGAAAATGGACAGCAGTCTGGGGGGGGTCAAACACGCTTATATCTGGTAATAGGAGTGCTAGGTCTCTTGACGTCCTCAAAAGGGTCTCCAAAATGTCAATCTTGGGGCGGTTGGGATATCCACCAAACTCAATAAAACCGAATGCTACTCATAGTGAATTACTGTAAAAACTATTTATTTGTGTAATAACATAGATCAACCATGAGGCTCTTTGGTTGCAAGAACCGGAAATTACGTCAACGTGTTTCGCCCCTCCTCCAGGGCATCATCAAGGACACAGAAAGCCAGAAACCGGCCCTGCATATATGTGAACCCAAGGATGTTGGCCTTCCTAGTAAAGGAAGACTATACCCTCAAAGAGGTTGTTTTATTGACATGTGCACAACAAAAAATTAAGTTTTGTTCCGTCTCGTTTCCGTAGATTCGTAAAGATTCGTAATTTTCGTAAGACGCAAGTTTTCATATTCGGACTTGGTCGTATTTTCGCTAAAGTTTTATTTTCATATTTATTTTTTGATACCAAATGATTCATAATTCTGTCTAATTTAATTTCTTTGATTCAAAATTCTTAATTTTGTTCGATAATAATTTTTGTTTATTCGGTACACTATTTGTATTTTAGTAAATGATACTTTTGTGAGATTTCCTTTTCCGTTGATTCGTAATATCGTTTTTTTTTTGTTGATTCGTGTCTACTACCGTGCTTCGAATGGATTCGTACTTTTGTAAATACATCGCAGTCATTCGTAATGTATTTTAGTTTAATTTTCAACACCTGGCTATAGCCTCCGCCCCTGTACGCCATTTTGAGAGGGTGTATCTTGCTTAATTTCTAAAAAGTCCTGTTCTTACTCCCAGTCCACTCCCTCAGTCACGAGACCTGACTCAGTCTCCTCCTCAACTGAATCTAAAAAGATTCAGGAATGCATTGTGACGCAGACACAAAAGAGATAAGCTGATTGGCTAACATATTAAGTAAGATACATCACTCGCTACACTGCCCATTCAAAAGAACAATTCGAGAACACAAAATTACGAACAGACAAAGAAACAAATTTACAAACATAAGAATGAAAATGCGAACATACAAAATTACGAACATACATAGTGCAATAGAAGAACCTATTGATAATAGTAAAAACAAATCTACAAAAAAGAAGGAAGAATCAATAAAGTATTTACAGTATCTCACAAAAGTGAGTACACCCCTCACATTTTTGTAAATAATAAATATATTACACTTGTATAACAGTGTAAATTTGCTGTCCCCTCAAAATTACTCAACACACAGCCAATAATGTCTAAACCGCTGGCAACAAAAGTTAGTACACCCGTTAGTGAAAATGTCCAAATTGGGCCCAATGAGCCATTTTCCCTCCCTGGTGCCCATTCAAAAGAATGATTCGAGAACACGAAATTACGAACAGACAAAGAAACAAATTTACAAACATACGAATGAAAATGTGAACATACGAAATTACGAACATACATATTAAGATACACTTTCTTACACTTTCTTACACTGTCCATTCAAAAGAATGATTTGAGAACACGAACAAACGAAATTACGAAAATACAAAGGATTGAAAATACAGAATGCAAATGCAAATCATTCTTATAGATGCAAAAGGTAAAGATTATATAGCGCTCCTTATAAAAACAATAATAAAAGATTAGAAGCTGCAATAATAAAAAGGTTATACAACCTCAAACATAATATAAAAAGAACAAAATTGTGCTAAAAAAACTGCAAATATACCTAAGCAGTATAACAATAAGAAGGTAAACAATAAGTTTAGTCCATATGAATGAAGAATGAATGCACAGGATCAGATGTGGTTTCAAAGTTCAATTGTGAAGTAAAAGTTCATATTAAAGATCTCCCGGGTGTAAACACTGATGACAAACTTTTGAGAAAAAGTGTTGAAAGTAAACACCTCCACCATAGGTATGAATGGCCTCTTACCAGATGCACAATGAAAGTAAGCCTTATGTCAAAACCCAGAAGTCAACATGAACACCTCCAACGTCCAGATCACCTATATGGGGACCATCCTCGGTATCATCGGTATGCGTCAGGATGTATAAAAGGACAAAAAGGCTTGCATAGTGTAAAATCGTCAGGTTTAATTTAAAAAGAAAATGGTATGCACTTACAAGACAATGGTCAAAGACAGGCATCCAATGTAAAATAAGCCGGCCGGCTAGCACATTCCGCCCGTGTCTTCCGGGTAGAGAGAAGTTTGCGCGGTGACGTCAGCACGTCGCCTCCCTACGTTTCGTCACTAGAGGGACGTGTTCACGGGAACACGTCCCTCTAGTGACCTGACATGTCCTTAATTATTGTTCAACAAAAGAGCTCACTAGCTTTTGACTGATAATATACCCCCAACCAGGGCCATTTGAAGGAATTTGGGGGGCCCAAGCAAGAAGCAGGGGAGGGGATGTTGCCGAGTTTCAAGATGAGAAGCGAGGGGGGGGTGGGCGGATGTCAAGTTGATAATTGTAAAAAATGATTCTGCTATAAACCAGATAAGCGGGGGGGAGGGGCTGCTGCTGCCGAACGTCGGCTAGTACTTCTTCTGACTGACTCCCCAGCTTGTTCTTTTTACCCCTCCTTACCGCATACCACGCTGCAGAAGATTCAGTTGCTGTTCCCAGCCGGACTGAAAGGAAGTGAGCACTGAGTGTGTGCACTTCCTGTCGGTCCGGCCAGGAACAGGAAACTGAATCTCCTGTACCACACGGTTACGGTACCCGGCTGGACTGCAGGAGGAGTTAGGAAAGGAGCTACAGGCTGCAGCATTTATAGGAAGAGGCGGCGCGATGGCCCGGTAAGGGCCCGCTCTGCTGGGGCCCCAATCCGGCTCGGGGCCCCAAGCAGTTGCTTGTTTTGCCTGTCCTGTTCCGACGGGCCTGCCCCCAACTAATATGGAATCACTGTGTATTCATAGCTCTGTGAAGTGAATTAGGGTAAAGAAAACTACATATACCAGACACATTCAGGACCAGGTCTGCCAAACTAGAAACGTGCTGTTATAAATATCTTCATTGCTTCTGTTAAAGGCTGGGAAGGATCTAACTTAGCGTATATTGATGGTAGAATGCTACCTAATTTTTGTATTCATACTGAACACACATATTACACAGCACCAACACCAATGACTTATATCAGTCTTTGCCCAACAATGGAGCTCACAGTCTACTATTCCCTACCATACCGGTGTGAATGGGTAGCAGGTGTGCTAAATTTGGTGTTATCGCTCTCACTCTCTCATACTAGAACTCTCTGAGCATCTGAAAAAAAGAATTGTTGCTCTACATAAACATGGCCTCGGCTATAAGATCTACAAAACCCTGAAACTGAGCTGCAGCAAGGTGGCCAAGACCATACAACGGTTTAACAGGACAAGTTCCACTCAGAACATGATGCACCGTGGTTGACCAAAGAAGTTGAGTGCACATGCTCAGCGTCATATCCAGAGGTTGTCTTTGGGAAATAGATGTTTGAGTCCTGCCAGCATTTCTGCAGAGTTTGAAGGGATGGGGGTCAGCTTGTCGGTGCTCAGACCATACGCCGCACGGGGCATCAAATCAATCTGCATTGCTATCGTCCCGGAAGGAAGCCTCTTCTAAAGATGATGCACAAGAAAGCCTGCAAAGAGTTTGCTGAAGACAAGCAGACTAAAGATATGGATTACTTGAGACCAAGATAGACCAAGATAATCTTATTTGGTTCAGATGGTGTCAAGCATGTGTGGCGGCAACCAGGTGAAGAGTACAAAGACAAGTGTATTGACCCTATTGATCATATGTGGGGCATCCTCAAATGGAAGCTGGGGGATTGCAAGCAGGGCTCAAATCCTGCGGGAACACGTGGGAACAGAGCCCCTGCACTTCTTTCACAGTATGCAGTTCCCTTTGCAGAACTAGAGAAGCCGAGCTTCCCGAGCCAATCCTTCACTAAGTGGCGGTGCCCAGCTCGATTCACTGTCAGGGGCAGGCGAACCTTAGTAATCTTTTATGTTACCGCCTGCTTCCTGTATATGGATTCATCAGATAGTGTGCGGGTAGTTCTTTCTAAATCCCGCAATAACTTGTGGCAGACCTCCGCAATGTCTCCTGGGAACAGTGACAAAAGCTCCCAGGAGACATTGCAGCATCGAGGAAGTCATATACAGGAAGCAGCCAGTAACATAAAGGATTACTAAGGTACAGTGGATCGAAAAAAAAAAATGCTGTTTAGTAATTATGCATATGAGCGTATCATTCATTTAGTTTTGATGGGGGAGTGGATCTTGGGTGGGAGTTTCCACACTTTTTTCCCCAGGACTTAACCCCTGATTGCAAGGTCTCTAACATCCACCAGCTCTGTGATGCCATTATGGAGGAGTGGAAGAGGACTCCAGTGGCAACCTGTGAAGCTCTGGTGAACTCCATGCCCAAGAGGGTTAAGGCAGTCCTGGGAATTTTATTGTGAGATACTGTATATACATAAATAACATACTATTCATATAGTGGTATGGGTCAGGTCATGATATTATAGCATAATACACCCATATGAATATTAACCACTTGAGACCCGAGCCTGTTTTTCTGATTCGGTGTTTACGAGACTAAAACAGTTTTTTTTGCTAGAAAATTACTTAAAACCCCCAAACATTATATATATTTTTTTCTAACACCCTAGAGAATAAAATGGCAGTCATTGCAATACTTTTTTTCACACCGTATTTGCGCAGCGGTCTTACAAGCGCACTTTTTTTGGAAAAAAATCACTTTCTTGAATTAAAAAATAAGACATCAATAAATTTTGCCCAATTTTTTTATATATTGTGAAAGATAATGTTACGCCGAGTAAAATGATACCCAACATATCACGCTTAAAAATTGCGCCCGCTCGTGGCATGGCGTCAAACTTTTACCCTTAAAAATCTCGATAGGCGATGTTTAAAAAATTCTACAGGTTGCATTTTTTTAGATACAGAGGAGGTCTAGAGCTAGAATTATTGCTCTCGCTCTAACGATCGCGGCGATACCTCACTTGTGCGGATTGAACACCGTTTTCATATGCGGGCGATACTCGCATATGCGTTCGCTTCTGCGCGCAAGCTCGTCGGGACGGGGCGTTTTAAAAAAACATTTTTTGGTTTTCTTATTTGTTTTAATTTATTTTTAAAATTTTTACACTGAAATAAAAAATAAAAAAAATTGATCACTTTTATTCCTATTACAAGGAATGTAAACATCCCTTGTAATAGAAAAAAGCATGACAGGTCCTCTTAAATATGAGATCTGGGGTCAAAAAGACCTCAGATCTCATATTTAGACTTAAATGCAAAAGAAAAAAAAAAAAGAAAAAAAAAAGAAAAAAAGTAAAGAAAAAATATGTCTCTTTAAGACGCTGTGCGGGACTGACGTTTTGACATCACTTCCGCCCAGCAGAGGTATGGGGACGGCTGAGGGACATTTTTCCCTCAGTCGCATCCCCGGACAGACAACGAGCAGACCCGATCGCCTCCGCCGCTACCGACGGCAACGGTAAGCGGCGGAGGGCGCGGGAGAGCGGCGGGAGGGGGGGCACCCTCTCCCGCCACCGATAACGGAAATCTCGCGGCGAATCCGCCGCGGAGACCGCCATTATCGTGTAGAGATCCGCCCCATGAAGAGATGGATATCTCGGATGTGGCAGCAGCTGCTGCCGTTACCGAGATATCCATCTTTAAATAAATGACGTATTTTGACAATGGGGCGGATCTGAAGTGGTTAATACATGCCTCATGTATGGTAATAGAGAAGAAGAATAGTAATAACCTCTAAAATTATACCCAGATGGGGCAGAAAGATCTACAACTTGTATATCAGGAACATTTACTCACCCCAGTAGGTGGGAAAACATGCAGAGTTGATTAAAGGAAGAGATCACTGGTCTGCTAAAGCCTACAGGCCCATGGGAGGATAGCCCTCATGTATAAAGATGACGTATAACCAAAATAGTCAGGCAAATATAAAACTATATCAAAAAGAAAATAATAGTATGTAACCATCCACTAATCAAATAGTGAAATAATATATGTAGTTGTTTACAATTATGGGCGGTAAAAAAAGGCCATGGACAAGGGGCCTGGGGATTATTACTTACCCTTTAGATAATACACTGAATGTATAATGTTAACAAGAGAAATAGATTGAGTTCAAGATACAATTTGGAATGCCTGGACTGAAAGGCCAGCTATCCTCGAGCTACAAAATGAAAAAAAGGAGAAATATGTATGTGTAAGCCGGAATACAGGAGATATAGAAAAGGGGTCAAAATAGCTGAGCTAAATAGCCCAGGAACAGATCAGGCTTACCCTTAGATTGATGCAATAGGCATAGATTATAAATATGTATACAATGCCAACAATCTGCATATCACATCAGTCCCTACCCTCAACGAGTTTACAATCTAAGGTCTCTATCTCACATGCATACATATACTGGGGCCAAGTAGGACAGACGCCAATTAACCTACCAGACTGTTTTTGGACTGGGGGAGAAAACTCACAGGAAGTAGCTGCAATCTACATGGAGATAGTGTCCTGACCAGGACTTTAACCAGGGACTTTGGTAGCTGTAATGTTCTTAGCCAGCCTTGTGATCCAGGCACTTCTGCCAGTCAGCCCCACCAGGTCCTGGACCTTCCTGCAGTGAAGCAACAATGCCTGGGTCAGGCTCCCCTTCTCCCCCCCCCCTCTTTCCCTCATCCCAGTCAGTCATTGGCCAATGAAGGGGAAGCAGTGCACCCAGTGGCGGAAAAACCCAGCACTTACCCCATCTAGGTGGCGGGCCTGCTTCTCCTACTCGGTGTCTCCTCCTCTGCGGCTTGCTTCCCTTTGCATCGCTTGGCGGCTAATACGATCGCTTTTCCTCTCGGCCAATCAGGTCTCAGGACCCACTTCCTGATTGGCCAGGAGGAGAATCAGGAAGACAATAGCCAATATTAATTTGCTATTGTCACACAACTGGGTGAGCTCAGGGTGCAGTGCTCTGCGCCCCCAGCTCACCCTTTTTTGAAGGCCATTAGCTCATCATGTGCTTAAAAAAAAACATCATTGAAATCCATCAGGCGCTTCTGAGTGTACCTATACTCTCTGCTCTTGTAAACATGCCTGCGGAGCACATTTGAGCCCTGCTCTTCTTCCAGTTTGCTGTGCAGGAGATTACAATAAATTATATAAAGACAGATTACGATGGGGCCTTCTACTTGAGTGGCGATTATATTCTGTGCTGATATGCCCCAGATATTGCTCTGTTTGATGCATTATATTGCCCTCTGACTGGCTTATTGTTGGTTATGTTGCTGTACTTTGGAATTTTATTTTTGTTATGCTGGTCACCTCTTGCATCTGGGATGTACAGGACCATTGATTATTATTGTTTATTATCCTATATTTTATGGCTTTGTGGTTTGTGGAGTTAATAAAGTCTACATAAAAAAAAAAAGACAGATTAAGGTACATGTGCTAGCTGCAAATTACAATTAAAGATGTTTTAATGACTGGATTAAATTATGTTTTTAAGATATTCTTGAAGTTAGTTCTGTTTCATCAGAATCCTATACCATAGCAAACTGGTTTAAACGATTAACGTATGTACTGTATGGTTCTGATGTTCAGCTTAATATTATTATGCTCTTTTAGATTAAAATGACTAAAAGTTGAGTCATGTCACTTTCGCTCCAAAATAAATAGAATATTCTGTGTTGTTATTATTATTATTATTATTATTATTGTGTTTAACCACTTCAATACAGTGCTCTTAAACCCCCTTCTTATCCAGACCAATTTTCAGCTTTCGGTGCTCTCACACTTTGAATGACAATTAATCAGTCATGCAATGCTGTACCCAAATAAAAATTGCGTCCTTTTTTTCCCACAAATAGAGCTTTCTTTTGGTGGTATTTGATCACCTCTGCGGTTTTTATTTTTTGCGCTATAAACAAAAATAGAGTGACAATTTTGAAAAAAAAATGCAATATTTTTAACTTTTTGCTATAATAAATATTCCCCAAAATATATATAAAAAAATTGTTTTTCCTCAGTTTAGGCCGATACGTATTCTTCTACTTATTTTTGGTAAAAAAAAATGCAATAAGCGTTTATCGATTGGTTTGCGCAAAATTTATAGCGTTTACAAAATATGGGATAGTTTCATGGCATTTTTATTATTTTTTTTTTTTTACTAGTAGTGGCGGCGATCTGCGATTTTTTATTGGGATTGCGACATTATGGCGGACACATCGGACACTTTTGTGACATTTTTGGGACCAATCACATTCACACAGTGAACAGTGCTATAAATATGCACTGATAACTGTATAAATGTGACTGGCAGGGAAGGGGTTAACCACTAGGGGGCGGGGAAGCGGTTAAATGTGTAGCCTAGTTTGTGTTCTAACTGTAGGGGGAGGGGGGTGACTGGGGGAGGTGACCGATTGTGTCCCTATGTACATAGGGACACAGATCGGTCTCCTCTCTCCCTAAAGGACGTGGGGCTCTGTGTTTACACACAGAGCTCCACGTCCCTGCTCAGTTACTGGGCAATCACGTGTGCCCGGCGGCGATCGTTGCCGCCGGGCACGCGCAACGGGATCTCAGCAAAGCGGCGGGTGCACGCGCGCGCGGCCGGCGGCGTGTGCGCGTCCCCTAGCGACTTTTAAAGACAGGACGTCATATGACGTCCTGTCAGAACAATAGAGTCTTCCGCCCGCCGTCATTTGACGGCGGGCGGTTGACAAGTGGTTAAGTTCACACTATTGCAGTTTCCCTGGGGTCGCATTTGTGCAGGCACAGCAGCCCGTTTATTTAGCCACTTAAATGGTACGGAATGGCATGGCTGCGCAAAAGTCGCTTTAAATTTGCCCCCATGTGCGCGTAAGTATGCCCGCGGGTCCCGCGGACTTGATTTTTGCCGGGTGCCCGCCATTGTCTCACGGAGAGGCAAAATGTAGAGATGCCTACTGTATGTAAACAAGGCATTTCCCTGTTCTGCCTAGTGACAGGACAGAGATCTACTGCTCCCTGTGATCGGGAGCAGTGATCACTGTCAAGTCACTGGTAGCCTGCCCATCACCCCCACAGTTAGAATCACTCCCTAGGACACACTTAACCCCTTGATCGCCCCTAGTGTTTAACCCTTTCCCTGCCAGTGTCATTTACACAGTAATCAGTGCATGTTTATTGCCTTGATTGCTGTATAAATGACATTAGTCGAAAAATGTGTCTGCCATAATGTCGCAGTCCCAATAAAAATCGCAGATCCCCGCCATTACTAGTAAAAAAAAAATGAGTAATAAAAATGTCATAAAACTATCCCCTATTTTTTAGACGCTATAACTTTTGCGTAAAGCAATCAATACGCTTATTGCAATTTTTGTTTTTTACCAAAAATATTTATAAGAATACATATCAGCCTAAACTGAGGGAATTTTTTTTTTTTTTATGTGGGATATTTATTATAGCAAAAAGTAAAAGCTATTGTGTTTTTTTCAAAATTGTAACTCTTTTTATTTAAACCGCAAAAAATTAAATACCACCAAAAGAAAGCTCTATTTGTGGGAAAAAAGGACATCAATTTTGTTTGGGTGCAACGTCGGACGACTGCACAATTGTCAATTAAAGCGATGCAGTGTCGAATCGCAAAAAGTGCTCTGGTCAAGAAGGGGGTAAATTCTTCCGGGACTGAAGTGGTTAAATGGGCTGCTGTACCTATTGAAAACACAGGGAAAAGGTCCCTGCAACTTTACCAAAATCGTAACCGTAGGAAAACTGCATTGCATTTCCCAGCACGGGAAAATGTGCTGTGCTTTCCAGTGCCTGGGGATGTCATTAAGAAGTAATGGCCCCCCCCATGCGTGTCTGCTGACTTCAGCGCGTTTTTGCTGCGGGTCCAGGAAAGCGTGCAATTTACATACAGTCCCGCACCCACAAAAGTGAGAATCTAGTCTTACAGGGTCCTGGTGATTATGATTTACTAAATAATAAATAAGATCAGGGACAAACTGCAAAAAGTACCCACATATGTAGGTGAAGATGTACTGACATGCACATTTGTGATCCATCAACCTCAATGTTCAATGTGTTCAGTGCACTCTAATACCCCATACACACTATTAGATTTTTGTCTTTACCAAAACCATATAATATGAGGTCAAACCTTTAGCATTTCAATTTGTATGCAATCAGGCAGGCCCTGATAGTTTTGGTAAATCTGAAGACAAAAATCTGCAGAAAATCTAATAGTGTGTATGGGGCCTTAGTTTGCTATGTAATGCTGCTTTTGTGTCTTCAATTTACCAAAAGTGAACAGCACAGGGTATTTTCAAAAAAAGCTAAAAAAAAAAAAATTATAAAATAAAACAATCCATGCGCCAAACTTAAAGGCATAGGAATCTGTATTTCAAGAACCAGCATCTGGAAAAGCATACAATAACTGGTGCTCAAACGTTTGGACATACACATAGCTCCCAACTGTCCTTGATTTCGAGGGACTGTCCCTGATTTGGAGCAATGTCCCTCTGTCCCTCATTCCTCCTCATTTGTCCCTCATTTTGGTCTGAACTATATAGTTGTATATACCTATATACAGTATACATGTTGTGCAGGCAGTTATTATTTTATACATATATATATACTACTTGACAGCGCGGTTTTCCTTCTTTTCTTATACACTATATAGTTGTATATAAAATGCATTTTATCTATCAAAAAGTGTTTCCCAGTGCTAAACCTTTCAGCTGATTTCTAAATTGCTGCATTTGTAAAGGCCAATATAAAGAAATAGTAGTGGTCAACAAGCAATTGTGGGTTTGTTTTTTGTACAATTCTCCTTTAAGGGGGCGTGGCAAGGGGTGTGTCCTACTTTTGCTGATAGGTGTCCCTCATTCCCATCTCAAAAAGTTGGGAGGTATGTATGCACACAAAGCTTTCCACATGTGCAGAACCAATTTTTTGCAGTCTCCCTTTATGATATCTGTGCGCACTTGATGCAGTTTTATTCCAGTACATTTTGCGCATCTAAAAATGCAAACTGTGTTTAGGTAAACCAAAAAATCATAGAGAAAATCACATTGAAATTGTAGACACATCAAGGCTTGTCTATTGTATGTTGATATACTGGAGCATATATGTATATATATATATATATATATATATATATACACATATATATACAGGGCTGCCATCAGGGGGTACAGGCAGTACACCTGTAAGGGCCCGGGAGTTCCCCAGGGGCCCGGATGGCAACCCCCTCTTTTTTGTAAGGGTCCCGGAGGTCTCCAGGGCCCCCGGATGGCAACCCCCTCTTTTTTTTATAACATTAATTATTTTCTTTTTTTTAGTATAGTTTTTTGTTTTGTTTTCGTTAAAGAGGGGGTTCACCCTTAAAACTACTCTGTGTGATCCCATCCAGCATACTGGCGTCAGCGCCAGTATGCTGTTTTTTTTTTTTAATCTTCGTACTTTCGGTTTAATTGATCATTTTATATTGTGCCTACCGCAGGTGAATGGCGCGTCTATTCAGCGTCACGGCTTGCAAAAATAGCCGACTAGCACTCGGGTATTCCCGGCGCCTGCGCACAGACCTAGGAGCTGACTGCACAGGCGCCGTATATATCAGAGTCCAATGGCTATGGCGCTTCACGCCCTCCGAAAAAAGCCGAAATAGGAGTCGGATATATATACGGCGCCTGCGCAGTCAGCTCCTAGGTCTGTGCGCAGCCGCCTTATAGCGCCGGGAATACCCGAGTGCTAGTCGGCAATTTTCGGAAGCCGTGACGCTCCATAGACGCGCCATTCACCCGCGGTAGGCACAATATAAAATGATCAATTAAACCGTAAGTACGAAGATTAAAAAAAAACAAAAAACAGGGATCACACAGAGTAGTTTTAAGGGTGAACCCCCGCTTTAATGTTTTTATTAAAGGGCTCCGGAGGTCCCCAGGGCCCCGGATGGCAACCCCCCCTTTTTTTTTAATATACAGTTTTTTTTATATAAATAAATATATATATATATATATATATATATATATATATATATTATGTTTTTATTAAAGGGCCCAGAGGGCCCCAGGGCCCCGGATGGCTACTCACTTTTTTTTTTATAAAAAAGGTCCCCAATTCGTGGCACCCCCCTGCTTCTCAATTTGAGGCGGCAGCCCCCCCCCCCCCCTTCTCTGCTTCTCTGGTTCTCTGCTCCAGCAAATGCCTGAAGCTGTGTAAGGGGCCCTATAATTCCCGATGGGGGCCCTAGATATATATATATAATTATATACTGTATAGCAAACCACAATGTTAACACATTGCGCACACATACGATATATGCCTGCGTACGAATGATAAATCGCATAGACTAATAATTGAGCACTTTGATAATCCTTGCAGTATCAATTCATATGCACATATACAATGTAGATCAGGCACATAGGGTTATAGCAGTGTGTTAGCAAAGGGAGCTTTGGGCACCTTAAAAATAAAGCAAACTTCCCTTTCTAAAGCGCAAGAATTAAGGTCGTTTTTGTCTGGGGAGCAGTTTACGTTTCATGAGAAAGTGTTTGTCCTGTGCCGAACCAAAACATTAGCTATATATAGCAGGAAGGTGAGGGGCCTCTGGGCTCTGCTTAATCAATATTTTAATTAGTAAAATTCCTGTGTGTGATTAGAACCCAACAGTCCTCCATGGAGTTTCTACTGTGCCTTCACTGCCACCTGCTGGCTACAGTGTAAAACACATTCCGTCTCAGCCTTTCTTCAAAGACAATATGTTGGTATATTTATAGACTCAGGGCCACATTTATCAATCTCAGAATTGCGTTTTTTCAACTTAAATTTTCCATGCCATTTTTTTTGTTGTATTTATTACAAAATTTCTCCTCTCATAACTTGATATGTGAAATCTGATGTCTCCCTTGTTACAGATATTTTATCAATCTTTTCGCAATCGTGATTTACATTTCCATCAAAATATCTGTATTTATTAATGTTGTAAAATTGATGAGGATTTGGAATTCTCTTAAAAAAAAAAAAAAGACGCTTATGATAGCGGTAACTATGATTAAACATTTATTTATATTAAATATGATTTAATAATTGTTGGTGTAACACTGTAGAGGAATGTTCTTTATTGCTCTTGTATGTAGCAGAATCTATTTTATCTAGTTTGTCATTCCATCATTTTTTCAGGCCTAAAAATAAATGATTTACATGCTGAAATAGAGTACACCACATTCACTAATCTATTTTAACACTTTTCAATTATACATCAGTTCAGTATATTGTGGGAAACAGATTGAGGCTGAAAAGGTGGTCCCCGCATCCAATTCGCAATAGCAGGAGATTTTGATCGGCTCTCTATGTAGCCGGTTTACATATCTCTGCTTCGGCTCAAATTTACACAGGAGCCCTGTGTGTTCCTTTGGTCCTTTCAGGTCCGAATTCAGACCAAAATTCGGGCTGAATTCCGACCTAAAATGGTGAACCTGGACACACCGGACCCCTGCTGGGAGACGCATGCGGCGATGGTGTGAACCCAGCCTTAGGCCACATTCACCCCTGCAATGGGCCCGACACTGATCACAAGAGAACCCCAGCAGGGATTCCAGGCTATTAGCTGCAGGGGACAGCCCCGTTGAAAGCAATAAGAGGATGCCAGCTCCTGCAGCTAATCATGGCCGCTCGCACGTAATCACTCATACAGCGATCAACTTTGAGTGATCAGCCCTGGACGCAGGAGTGAATAAAGCCTAAAATTTAGCTCAGAGAGTGAGATAAACATTAAGGGCCAGATTCTCAGAGGCGTTACGACGGAGTATCTCAGATACCCCGTCGTATCACCTTTTTTTTGTCCTCGTATCTATGCGAGTGATGCTTAGCATCACTTTTGCATAGATACGCTTCTAAATCTGACAAGTGTAAAAGCATTACACTTTCGGATCGTAGGTGTAATGACAACTCCGGCCACTAGGTGGCCTTCACGTTGTTTTTTCATTTGCATATGCAAATGAGGCTAGTACGGCGATTCCCGAACGCTTTTACGCCGCCCCGTCGTCGCGTACGCCGTTTCAACGACGCTTCCTGACGTGAGCTGGAGCATGCGCACTGGGCTTTTTCCCCGGCCGGCGCATACGCAGTTCGTTCGACGCGGGGGCGCGCTTAATTTAAATACAAGCCGCCCCATTTGAATTGCGCGGGTTTACGTTTGGCGATTTACGAGACGCCGGCGAAAACTACGGAGCAAGTGCTTTGAGAATAAAGCACTTGCTCTAGTACGCAGCGGCGGCGTAGTGTAAATGGCTTACGCTACGCCGCCGAAAATATATGAGAATCTGGCCCTCTATATGTTGGTAAAGAATCTTTACTCCACTAATTATAAAAAGAATCAACCCAAATTCTTCTTTGCACTGTCCAGCAAACAGCCTTATAATTAGAGGATTCAAACACTAAGGCCCCTGTTCACATGGGGCACGGGAGGTGCGGTGGCAGTAAAGCGGCACAATTACCGTTGTATTTACCCCAATATTCGGCCACTAGCGGTGCAGTTTTAATCCCCGCTAGCGGCCGAAAAAGGGTTAATACCGCTGCAGAGGCGCATTGCTGGCGGTATTACAGTGGTTTCCCATTGATTTCAAAGGGACGAGCGGTATAGGAGCGATAAACACCACACTCCTATACCGCTCCAAGTATATGGCTAGCAGGACTTTTGGTCCTGCTAGCGCACCGCTTCAGTGTGAAAGCCTTCGGGCTTTCACACTGAAGACTGCAGGGCAAGATTTTTTCAGGCGGTATAGCAGAACTATTTTTAGCGCTAAACTACATGAAAAACATGTCAGTGTGAAAGGGGCCTAATAGAGTAATATTTAGCCTGCTATTGCGCAGTATATCATAAACAAATGCAATTGGCAGACTGGGACAGAGTGTTGTCACCCTATAACAGGAAGTCCCTAAACCGGAGCCTACATGACAGGATCACCAGGTATTATTTCAATGAAATCTGTAGATTTAAAAGATTGAATATTACATTTGAAATTACAACATTGTAAAAATTGTCTGAGATTTTAGTAAATGTGTAAATCCAATCTTTTTTTTTTTTTAACAGGACTTTACACATCCTTTAAACATTTTCCTTATCTTCTTCAGTTCTTGGTTACCTTTAAAGCCTAATTGAAGTTTTTACTAAGGTCTCTTGCACACAGGCCTCCTGAGCCCATTCAGCATAAATTAGGCTCTATTTCATTCGCTCAGGCAGCCCAGGTGTAGATTAACTTTTCTCTGGCCAGAGATCGAGGGCGACCTGCAAACGATATTTTTCTGTCTGTAAGCAATAACTTAGCAATAACCAATCCATTTCGTTTGGATATATGTTAACCCATCTGCAGGTGCCCTTTTGTGTTCACCTTCAATATTTTTCAACCTGGTCGCTATGAGTTCTCTGTGGCCGCACGGTGCCCCCTTTCCCCTTGGGTCCTGACCAGTGCCAGGACAAGGTCATTCGGTGCCCAGGGCGAAGATGAAAAACTGTGCCCCCCCGTGAAAAGCTACAGCACCTACAGACGATGGGATCTATACGAATGCATCAGTGACAGTGCATTAACCCCCTTCCTACTGCATATTACCAATACCATTGCTATTTTTTTTTTCTTTTTAAGCAAACTCCCCAAGGGACTGCAGACATTGTATAAGACAAGAGATGGTCAGTCAGAGACTGAGAACATGATACAAGAGATGGTTAGAGACTGAGGACATAATGCAGGTGATGCTTAGAGACTGAGGACATCATACTAAAAATGGTCAGAGACTACAGACATGACACAAGAGATCAATGCAGATTCACCAGTGCCCCTCAAATGCAGCCTACCGCTGTGCACATAATTGCAGCATCTCTGTGCACATAATTGCAGCATCTCTGTGCCCATAATTGCAGCCTCACTGTGCCCATCATCACAGCCTCACTTTGCCCATAATTGCAGCCTCACTGTGCCCATCATCGCAGCCTCACTGTGCCCATCATCACAGCCTCACTGTGCCCATAATTGCAGCCTCTCTGTGCCCATAATTTCAACCTCACTGGGCCCATCAATGCCGCATCACTGTGCTCATCAATGCAGCCTCTCTGTGCCCACAATCACAGCCTCTTTGTGCCCATAATTGCAGCCTCTCTGTGCCCACAATTGCAGCCTCACTGGGCCCATCAATGCCGCCTCACTGTGCCCATCAATGCCGCCTCTCTGTGCCCATAATCTCAGCCTCTCTGTGCCCATAATCTCAGCCTCTCTGTGACAATAATCGCAGCCTCTCTGTGATCATAATTTTAGCCTCCTTGTGCACATAATTCCAGCCTCCCTGTGCCCATAATTGCAGCCTCACTTTGCCTATGAATGCAGACTCACCATATTCTTCTCTGGATCATACAGCTGACATCTACCGCAGCACTGTGTGTCAGGGAGCTGGGACTGTGTGTGTGTTTGGCGGAATTGTAACAAGGTCCCGCCCCCCCAGACCAGCTCATATGATAGGCGGAACACTGATTCAATCTGCTACCACATGAGCCGGTCTAGGGAGGGGTGGGGGTGAAACCTTATTACGGCACAGCCGAACACACACACAGACCCAGCTCCCTTACACACAACACTCCCAGCCATAATTTCAGCCTCCCTGTGCACATAATTTCAGCCTCCCTGTGCCCATAATTGCAGCCTCACTTTGCCTATGAATGCAGACTCACCATATTCTCCTCTGGATCACACAGCGGACATCTCCAGCAGCACTGTGTGTCAGGGAGCTAGGTCTGTGTGTGTGTTTGGCGGAGTCGTAACAAGGTCCCGCCCCCCTAGACCAGCTCGTATGATAGGCGGAACACTGATTCAATCTGCTACCACATGAGTCGGTCTAGGAGGGTGAAACCTTGTAACGGCACCGCCGAACACACACACAGACCCAGCTCCCTAACACACAAAGCTCCTAGCCATAATTTCAGCCTCCCTGTGCACATAATTTCAGCCTCCTTGTGCCCATAATTGCAGCCTCACTTTGTCCATGAATGCAGACTCACCATATTCTTCTCTGGATCACACAGCGGACATCTCCAGCAGCACTGTGTGTCAGAGAGCTAGGTCTGTGTGTGTGTTTGGCGGAGTCGTAACAAGGTCCCGCCCCCCTAGACCAGCTCGTATGATAGGCGGAACACTGATTCAATCTGCTACCACATGAGTCGGTCTAGGAGGGTGAAACCTTGTTACGGCACCGCCGAACACACACACAGACCCAGTTCCCTAACACACAACTCTCCCAGCGCTGTGTGACAAATAAGAGGAGGAGGTGGGATGGAAGCTCTGCAGCCACAGATCAAAGCGGCCCCAGGACAGGCGGCTTGTAGCATGGCCTCTAAAGCGCCCCCCTTCCTCTAGGAAATGGTCCCGCCCCTGGGCATCCGACCCTTCTGCCCACCCCTTGTACCGACCTTGGTCCTGACTACGGTGTTGATTTTTTTTTGGGGGTTTCTTTTGTTTCTTTGTGTCTTCCGGTTAGTTTGTTAATCCCCCAATGAAGCCAATAGGCGAAACATGTCAGGATATCACACGAACATATAACCTCTGTACAACATGAATTTCACTTGTATGGTCACCCAAATGGAGATGTACAATGAAATACAATGATATGATCTGATTAGATTTTTTTAATCATGTCTATAATACATTTAATATTTTAACTATACTTGATTTCTATTATTATCTGTTGGCACTGCTATCATCCCACCCCAATTCTCCTTCTACAATCAGTTGCCTTTATTGCTGTGCCCTACACTGAGCCCCACTAGGGATAGGGTGTCACGACATTCCCTACAATCCCTAGCCAGGGAGAGCTATCCTACACTACTGCTTTCCTAGACCCATGATAATCCCATGAGTGTCTTGAGCCCACACAAACTGCCTTCTACCCCACACTTTGCCTATTTAGATTCTGGGGTAGGGCAACATCTAGTGGCAAGGCAGGGGATTACTACTTTCCTCATAAAATGGGAACGAGCATGAACATGAACTTTCATGCCCCCTGTTGAGTCACAGGCTCTCCAATCGGCGGGGGACATAGGGTTTTTGACTGCAGAGCTTCGGATCTGACTTAGCATGGCGTCACATTAGGCTTCTGCAGAGCTTCTACTGAAATCTCTACAGCTAAAAGTGTGGGGAGAGGCTGATTTCCTACCAAAATAGTTTCTAGCACCAGTGCTTTAAGATCTTAACAAGTTTAGCTACACCCTGAGTTCAGTTATTTACTTTACTGGGGAAATTTCAGTTGGGCTTCACAAACCTGTCCTTTTCCTTTTTTTGACTTTTCTCCACTTTAAAAAAAAAAATCTTGCTGATTGCTGTGGAAGATTTGTTAATACTGTAAGTCCCAATGTGCACAGAAAATTGGTGTCTGGTATCACCGTCCTTGATTGTAAATGCCACTTATCTGTAAAACTGTAGAAAACCATAAGGAGTCCTTAAAAAATATGTCACTTAAAATACAAAATAAGAGATAATGGAAATTCAAGAGAATCTGTGATCAGCTCCCTAAAGTCACTGTAGACCTGAAACCAGTTCCAGCACTTAAAGGGGTGTTCCAGCCAAAAATGGTGTTTATTAAAAGTCAGCAGCTACAAAAAGTGTAGCTGCTGGCTTTTAATAAACACTCACTTACCTGCTCCTGCGTTCCAGCGACGCGCCGAGTCTCCATCCTGTCTGTGGGCACCCAGCCGTGACAGCCTTCGGCTTCACGGCCGGGCACCCACTGCGCATGCGCGAGCCGTACTGCGCATGCGTGCGCGGCGCGGCTCGCCGCTGATTGGAGAGGCGATCGCATGGGACCTGTCAGTGTCCCATGTGATCGTCTACAGGGAGGGGGCTGGTGTAGGCGATTAAGCTTAATCGCCTAACCTGCCCCTCGGCGGAAGCAGGAAGTGGGACAGGAAGTCCCACTCCTACTGAAGCCCCCACTCCCCCCCCAAAAAAATTACATGCCAAATGTGGCATGTATGGGGGTGAGGAGTGGATTAAGAAGGGGTCATATTTTTGGGTGGAACACCCCTTTAAGGTAAATGTTTTTTTCTCATTTTGGATAGGGTAAGGGAGGGTTATAACCCTGTCAGTTTTTTTGCCATCCTATAGGGGAGATGTATCTTCAGTTCCTATACTATAGCCTAGCAGGAAGTGAGAGGAAATCCCTCCAAAGTGAGGGAATCCTGGTGTGTCACCAGAACTAGTGTCCCCATTGGAAGATTTCCCCTCTATTTGCGTTCTGACGTCAACCCAAAATTTGGGAGCACAGACAGGAATTACTCTCCACTCTATCAATACAAAAAAAAAGTTTTGCCTTTAGTTACATTTGAAAGTGATACTAAGGCTCAATGCACACTGAAGCTGATAAAAGCTATAAAAAAACGCCAGTAGCTTTGCAGGGAGCCTTGCAACATTTTTTTGCGTTTTTGCAATAGCTTTAGGCCCCTTTCACATTGAGGCGTGGAGCCGCGGTGACGGTATAGCCGCGCTATTTGTAGCGCCGCTATACCGTCGTGTTTACCGCGATATTCGGGCGCTAGCGGTGAGGTTTTAACCCCCGCTAGCGGCCGAAAAAGGGTTAATATATTACCGCGCTATTGCCGCGGTTTCCCATTGTTTCCAATGGGAAGGCGCGCTATAGGAGCGGTGAACACACCGCTCCTATACCGCGGTAAAGATGCGGCTAGCAGGACTTTTGGAGCGTTCCTGCTAGCGCACCGCTTCAGTGTGAAAGCCTTCGGGCTTTCACATTGAACACTACAGGGCATGATTTTTCATGCGGTATAGCAGCGCTATTTTTAGCGCTGTACCGCATGAAAAACGCCTCAATGTGAAAGGGGCCTTAATCAGCATTTTTCAGTGTAGCTTTTATCAGCTTTTTTTTTTACTTTTTTTTTTCAATGGATAAAAAACGCTAAAAAACGCTGGCGCCAGCGATTTTGGGCGTTTTTCAGCGTTTTTTTCACGCCAAAAAACAGCACTTTGAACGCAAATTTTGGGCGTTTAGAAAAAAGCCAATAAACTCCAAAGCTCATTAACACTGAAAAACGCCCAGGTGTGCATGGGCACATAGGCTAACATAGAGTTCAGTTTATGGGCTTTAAAAAAAAAAGCCAAAACGCTAATAAGCTGCAGTTTATGAGCTTCAGTGTACAGTGTAGGTTCAAGTATTATTTTTTTTTAAATAACAAACTGTGCAGTTAGTTTTGCACAGAGTGGCTCCGAATGCCGTCTTCTGGGGTCCCCCGGTGGCTCTTACGGCTCCTCCCCGCATCAGATAACCCCCTAGAAGAAGCTCTCTCCCAGAGGGTTACCTTGCTGGTGTGCTCCCGAGTGCTCCCGTTGCCTACAGTAGGCGCAGCAGGAGATTCATCCAATTGCACTATATACCAGGGATTTGCCAAGACTGATTTTAACAAGAGGATGGCGAAATCAATTACTTTTTTTGTTAGGAATGTAAGACCAGCTTTTATTTTATACACCTTGCAGACTGTCCTGAGAGCACTGGCAGTGGGGCTCTATGATGCAAATCTTAATCTGCCTTCAAACTCTGTTGGTCAGAAAGGCTGCTCATTGCTGAGAAGCTTGGGGACAGACCCAAGTGTGACTACAAGTGAGGATTCCTAGTAGTGAGCCTGGATTCTTTTTTTAAATCATTTCTTTTTTATTCAATGTTTACATTTATCATACACTTTGTGCGGATATTCAGATACAAAATACACTGCATATTATATAGATAATAAAATATGTAAAACTCTAGTTCCCAGACTTACTCCCTTTTCTTGTCTATATCCCTTTTGTGCATTATTTTGTGCGTGTTTCTATTTACCCCCCTCCCTCCCTCCCCTACCCACACCACCGTATCATGAACATTTAATTTTACCTCTCATTTATTTTCTTGTTTTCGTACATTACTCCTCCCTATTCTTTATATTTATCTCTGTAGTCTATCCCTTATCGACTGTGGCGGAGAAAGTCTGTCGTCGCACAGCCATGTTTGCCAAATCTGATCAAATTTCCCAGTTTCCCCCCTACGACTATATGTTGGTCTTTCTCTAATGCCGCGTACACACGGTCGTTTTTTGCGATGAAAAAAAACGACGTTTTTTAAAACGTCATTTAAATTGATCGTGTGTGGGCAAAACGTCGTTTTTTGTCTTTAAAAAAACGACCAAAAAAAAATTCCAACATGCTTGAATTTTTTGTGTCGTTTTTCAAAACGTCGTTTTTTGTTTCACAAAAAGTCACCGTGTGTAGCAAAAACGTCTTTTAAAACGACGTTTTTCAACCCGCGCATGCCCAGAAGCTAGTTATGAAGCGAGCTTCAATGGAAAAGTGTGGTGAACGTAACCTCGTTTTTTGTGAAAAAAACGATGGTGTGTATGCAACATCGTCTTTGAAAGTGACGTTTCAAAAACGTCGTTTTTTACTTCACAAAAAACGTCGTTTTTTTTCATCGCAAAAAACGACCGTGTGTACGCGGCATAAGAAGTAAGGAATTCACTAGTAGAATCCACTGCCTTCCCGTGGGGACCTCTGGTGCCATCCAGTATCGTGCTATAAGTTTTCTTGCTAGATATAATACTCTAGTTAACATTATATAAATTCCTTTTGGGAAGGTATCCGCCTCTATGGACCCCAATATATATACCAGGGTCCAGTGGGATGTGTGTCTGTGCAAGTCTACTTATGCACTGGGAGACCTCCTCCCAATACCGGTGTAGTTTTGGACATCTCCAGATCAGGTGTATAAAATCGCCCTGATGTATTTTGCACTTCGGGCATAGCGGGGAGTCTCTTCCTCCCCACCTGTGCATCTGCTCTGGTGTTCTATATGCCCGGTGCAAAATAAATAGCTGTGACAATCTATGTGATGCTGATAACGATACTACGGGAATACATTCTACGGCCCTTTTCCAAAGGCTTTCGTCTATATTCCCTACATCTTCAGCCCACTTGCTGCGACATTTTAAGGATGTATAATCCTGGGCCCTAGATAGTAGTTCCCTATATATTTTGAAAATTAGTCCTTTCCGATCCTCTATTTCAAGTACTGCCTTGATTAGGGGGGCTGCCGATGTTATTAGGGATTGTGTTTTTTGTTGTACCTGTAGCGCATGTCGAAGTTGGAGGTATTGATAAAATCCCTTTGGATTTAACTGGAATTCCTGACACAACTGTTCGTATGTTTTCAATATCTCCCCTTCATACAACTGCTCGACAAAATGTATCCCTTTCTCCTTCCACACAGCAAATCCCCTTAGTTCCTGTATTTCCGGGTATTTCCGGGTATCTTGGGTTATGCCATATCGGGGTAAAGGGCAACGGTCCCTTTATTCCCAAGGCTTTCCTAACCTCCCCCCAAACCCTTTTAAGCAAAATAACTGTTGGGGCAGAGCCTGGTAGGCTAGGGAGGTCCATTTCCAGGTAAGATGCTGCCACTAATGTAGGGGCACAACTCGTTACCATATTACAAATAGAGTCCTCATTCTTTTCCCGTCCCCATCCCGCTAGGTGTTGAGTCTGAGCAGCCAAAAAAAAAGTTTTAGGGTGTGGGACAGCAAGACCTCCCCTATCCTTTCTATACTGAAAGGTAGCTAGGCTAATCCTGGCTGTCTTCTTCTTCCATATCAGGCCTCTCATCAATGTTTCAATTTGTTTAAACCATTTGTTTGTAATCCACATAGGGGAATTGTGGAAGACGTACAGGAGCTGTGGTGCCCATATCATTTTAATTAGGTTTGCCCGTCCTACCACCGATAGTGGAAGTTTACACCAACTATTGCATTTCTCCTTCTGTCTGGCCAACAGTGGGCCCAGATTTAGCTGGAGATACTCCGCCGGATCTGGAGATACCACCACTCCTAGGTACCTAAAACTGTTGCTTATAACAATCTGCTCTGCTCCGTGTGGCAGTGGTCCCTCCATTTTGTCTATAGGCATCAGGATTGACTTTGACCAGTTAATGGCAAACCCTGAGAAGCAACCAAACTAAGTAGATTAGCGCATTGTCTGCATACTTTTTTTGTTAGGAGTGTAAGACCAGCTTTTATTTTATACACCTTGCAGACTGTCCTGAGAGCACTGGCAGTGGGGCTCTATGATGCAAATCTTAATCTGCCTTCAAACTCTGTTGGTCAGAAAGGCTGCTCATTGCTGAGAAGCTTGGGGACAGACCCAAGTGTGACTACAAGTGAGGATTCCTAGTAGCGAGCCTGGATTCTTGAATGATATCTGATAGTCTGACAGTATATGCATGCATCTCTAGATTTCTGCCTTTCATGCCTGAAGGCTTTGTAAAAGAATAAACCCTTCCCGTCCTCCCCAGTTTCACTTTTAAGCCCAGGTTCACACTATAGCGATCTCAGACATGGCATGTGATTGGCACCCGCACCGCAGGTGCCAATCACATGCGATGTCTGTACGATGCCAGTTCATCCATACAGTTGTATGGCTGAACTCGCATAGGATTTGCAGAAAAAAAGGGGCCGGGGACTTTTTTTCTCTGCACTGGAATCGGATCGCTACAGTGGGAACCCAGGCTAAAGGTTCTGTACACTCTGGGGATGGGAAAAATTGATGATCATGTGACTACTGTGATTGGCTCTCACAATGGCCACATGCTTGGGAGCAAGTCCTGCCAGCTACCGATCAATGGGGACCGAGAGCAGTTTTGACAGCTTGGTCTCGGTGCTGGGAGCAAACAGTGAGCATGCTCTCAGCACAGAAACATCAGCCACCGAGTGATGAATATGTCCGACATGTGGGCATTAAAGCCCATCCATTTCCTATTGCTCATATGTGTTACGTGGGTAGCAACAGGTTATAACATGGGTATACTTTAATCAAATACTACAGTTAAATACATAAATATCATCGCTGCAGTGACGGTGCGGCCATAGAGGGCGCAGGAGCGCAACTCCCTCTCTCTTGCACCATTCTCTCACCAATAGATAGATTCATGCATTGCATGAATCTATCTATTGTCGCCGCTGTAGCCCCCTATTCAGGTGTCCGGCTCCTTGTCAGGTGCCGGGCATCTGAATTACAGCGACGGGGGTGTTTTTAGAAGTGCCTGATTAGAGCCATAGGCTCTAATAGGCTTCCAAATTGGTAAACAGCGGGCACAATGCTGTGCGTTCCCTGTTTACACAGTGTTGTGTTAGAGAAGCAAATAAATCACTTCCCTAACACTGACCCGCCTCCCAGCCAATCAGGTGCACCGGGTCTGGTTACCTGTCACCTGATTGGCTGAAGCGACAGGCGCTATGATTGGACGCCTAACAGGCGTCCAATCATAGCAGAAGATGGGAAGAGGACGTGAGAAGACATTGAGGATATAGAGGGTGCGTGAAGGACAGCGCCGTGACCCTAGACAGATAAGTGCCAGGTGGGGGGGCACACTGCCAGCATTTGATGGGGCACACTGGTGGCAATTGATGGGGCAAACTGGTGGCAATTGATGGGGCACACTGGCAGCAATTGATGGGGCACACTGGTGGCAATTGATGGGCACACTGGCGGCAATTGATGGGGCACACTGGCGGCAATTGATGGGGCACACTGGTGGCAATTGATGGGGCACACTGGCAGAAATTGATGGGGCACACTGGCAGCAATTGATGGGGCACACTGGTAGGAATTGATGGGGACACTGGCAACAATTGATGGTTACAGTAGCTGCGTTTGATGGCATAGTGGCTGCAATTTATGAGTACAGTGGCTGCCTTTGATGGGCACAGTGGCTGCAATTGATGTTTTTTTATTTCATTTGTTTGCGTCCCCCCAAAAATGTTGAGCACCAGCAGCCAGTGCATCACTGTAATGGTAAATCTGAATTCCAGGCAAACATCTAACTATAAAAATGAAATACAAATTCTTTGATAGGTAAACCAGCTTGCATATATGTATTTTTATTCATCCAGTCCTGATATGTACACAGCTGGTAAGAGAGGATTTAATTTTTCTTTGTGGTTAGTTGTACTTTGACTTTCAGGTCTTCCCCCATCTCATGACTGGACAGTGAAAGGAGAAGCAGCAGACCTTATTACCTCCTATCAGCATAATAGAGCACACCTGATGGACACTCTGTGCTGTTTCTCTTCCTCTTTAAGCCCTGGTTCACACTGGTGCGTTTTGACATGCGATTTGGCATGTCAAATCGCATGTCAAAACGGCGGATTTTGCTGCAAATTGCCGGCAATGGCAGTGTCCTAATCGGTGCGATTTCAGCCTGCGATTTACATTGACATCTGTGCAGAAACCTGCACAGATGTCTCTGAAATCGCGGCTGAAATCGGGACTGCCGGGCGGGAGTGAAATCGTGCGAGTTCAGCTGAACTCGCACTGCTTCACTCCCGCAACCCAATGTGAACCTGGGCTAAATGGTGAAGTACAATAGAATTTCAGAGTCTGATACCAAGTCAAATTCATATATTTACACAGCTTGTGTTAAAAAATACATTTATTGATGTTTTCATGATTACATAGTTGAATTAGGTTATGCCTTTTATGCCTGCCTAAAGTTTAGACTAATGCTGGCCATAAACTATATGAAAAATTGTCCGAAATTTAGACAGTTTGTTCGTTTTTTGGACAGTTAATGGGCAAATAAAATCGATAATCAAACCAATTTTTTGTTATTTATGTCCTCTGAATGATTTGTCGGTCATTAAATAATGGCACTATCTTTTGGGCTCACGGCCGAATGTTCGTTTTTCAAAAATGGGTTGGGCCGATTTTTCGTATAGTGTATGGCAAGCATTACATATGATTTCAAAGTGAACCTTTATTCCCAAAAAGCACTTTCCATCTTTTCAACACGCCATCTAAAAGACAATTTATATGGTTTACTGATTTTCCTTGCTTCAGCTCCCATCCCATCCCATCCCATCTCAATTTTCACCTTGGTAGGAATGCAGTGTACCCCAATCCAGGGGCCTCCTGGGATATCCATGTCAGATATCCTAGGTGGCATCAGCCTACAGACAGCTACTGGAGGAAAGACTTGGCTTCATGTCATCGGAGAACCTGGAAGAGACAGCTGGATCCTGATGATGTCAGAAAGGAAGATGCTGATGCAGAACCGGGTCCTAAGAGGGGTTAAAAGCAATATTAACCCATTGGGGAGGAGTTGGGGTGAAGTTCCTCTTTAACTCAAGTCTACTAATTGTGCAGTATCTGTCCCCTGGAAACATCTAATCTAGATTTGTATACATTGGCCTGGTTTGAGTTAATGCATGACATATATGTTTTCAAAATCTTTTCTTTGAGTTTCTTGCCAACTTTCTGAATTGTGCTCATGTGCAGGAACCAAAGCTGGCTATCCCACAGCCTTCCCTAGGCTTGCAATAGGATCCTAATATCAATAATGAGAAGATCACCACATGTAGACAGTTGAAAAGGAAAAGAAAAGATATTTCAGAAAATGACAAAACCAGTAGATAGGAACGAGGTAAACCAATTAGCAAACGTATAGAGGTATAGGACACACCCCCTAACACGCCCCTTACAGGAGAATTATACAAAAAAAATGATTAGTAGTACCCACAAGTGCTTTTTTTACCACTACTATTCCTTTATACTGGCTTTTGAAATTTACAAATGCAGCAATTTCGACATTGTATGAAAGGTTTAGCAATGGCAAACACTTTTTGATAGATAAAACGTGCATTTTATATACAACTATAACCACTTAAGACCCGGACCAATACGCTGGTAAATGACCCAAGGTGTTTTTGCGATTCGGCACTGCGTCGCTTTAACAGACAATTGCGCGGTCGTGCGACGTGGCTCCCAAACAAAATTTGCGTCCTTTTCTTCCCACAAATAGAGCTTTCTTTTGGTGGTATTTGATCACCTCTGCGATTTTTATTTTTTGCGCTATATACAAAAATAGAGCGACATTTTTGAAAAAAAAAAACACTATTTTTTACTTTTTGTTAAAAAAAAAATCAAATAAACTAAATTTTAGTCAAACATTTAGACCAAAATTTATTTAGCCACATGTCTTTAGTAAAAAAAAAAAAATCGCAATAAAAAAAAATAGCTACCTAGCGGGAACAGCGACACTAATACAGCGATCAGAAAAATGTTTGCTTAGTGACGCTGGCAATAGGGAGTGAAAGGGTTAACTAGGGCGGTGATCAGGGGGTTAAAACTTTATTAGGGGGGGTGGGGTGGCTATCCTGAACCTAACACTAACTGATTTTACACTGCCTGTCACACTGACACTAAATGCAGTGATTAGATCACTGCATTCAGTGACACTGTGACAGGGGGGGTGGGGGGGCAGATCGCAAGGGGTTAAGTATGCCTATGTGTGTGTGTGTGTCAGTGTAATGTTGGTGCACACTTACTGTGAGGTGTTCCTCTCATCGCAGCGGTTGGAAATACCGCTGCGATGAGAGATTACATCACTTCCCCCTTCCTGTGTAAACACAGGAGGAGGAAGTGACAGGGCGGGAGAGCGCAGGGATTGGCTGGGATCGATCGCGGGGGGGCGGGCAAACACCGACATCCGCCCGCTCGTCCCGGATCGCTCCCGGAGACACGAGGACCTCCGCACGCCGCGGAGGGGGTCCCGATCGGACCCCCGACCCGCTACTGGGCGAGGACGTAAATTTACGCCCTTGTGCCCATCCGTGCCATTCTGTGGCCGTAAATGTGCGTGCGGAGGTCCTTAAGTGGATAAAGATCAGACCTAAAAATGAGGAGGACAGATGTACTTTGTTCCAAATCAGGGACAGTGCCTTGAAATCAGGGACAGTGCCTCGAAATCAGGGACAGTGCCTTGAAATCAGGGACAGTGCCTTGAAATCAGGGACAGTTGGAAGCCATGCCATAGCCCCAACTATTCCTCTTTTGAGACCAAATCCCTCTGCTCCTCATGCTGTCTCAGTTGTCCCTCTTTTTTGGTCAGATGTATACATCTCTATAAAAAATTGTCTATTTTACTATCAAAAGTGTTATGCTATGATTTTTGCTTTTTAGACAATCTCTATATTACTGCATTTGATATTTTGAAAAGACAATAAAAAGGAAAAAAAAGGGGGTAAAAATGAAGGCCTCTTGAGCCCCTTAGGGAAAGAGAGCCTTGACTGATGGGGGCATGGCCAGGTACAGGAAAAGGTGGCTGAGTGTTCACCAAGGATTTGTTGTTGGGGGGGTGGGCTGGGCCTGAGCTTGGTAAAAGTATTGCCCCAGGGAATTCTGGGTCTTTCAAGAAACGTGTTTGGAAGAGCTGCCCACCCTCCCACCCCTTTTTTCTATGGTATGTCACAGCTTGCTGCAGTTTCTTGACCTTGCCATCATAAAATGGCTGTAATTGGGCCATAATGGAAATCAGAAGTAGGCGGCATGTCCAGCACTTATGGTAAGGACAGGCCCAACTCTTTTGGAATTGTGTGCTCACAGTACAACTGTGACTGGCACTGGTTGAAAGTGTTCACATGTTATGTTTGGATTTAATAAAGCTGTGGCCTTGCCCTTTCCAACCTAATGGTTGTAAGTGTGTTTATTTAATAGGGTGAGGGGGCAAGGGGGAAGGTTTTTATACATCTATGTTACAGTTAATTGTACCTTGGCTCATTGCGCCTCAGCAGTCAAATACTTGAGTGGTTTAGCCAATCAGATTCTGCATATCTTTGTGGTCCGTGTAATCGGGGTCATGGCAAGGACTTGTCCTTTATCTAAATACTGGGGTTGATTTACTAAAATCTGAGAGTGCAAAATCTGGTGTAGCTCTGCATAGAAACCAATCAGCTTCCAGGTTTTGTTGTCAAAGCTTAATTGAACAAGCTGAAGTTAGAAGCTGATTGGCTACTTACTATGCAAAGCTGCATCAGATTTTGCACTATCCAGTTTTAGCAAATCAACCCCACTGTGTGCTAAAAGGTGTCCCTCATCATTTCAAAAAATTGGGAGGTAAGTAATTCTTCCAATGTGAAAAAAGTTATAACAACACATTATTCACAATCTTATTATATTTACATCAAATACAGAAAGGCAGAGCTTGTGCTTAGGGAAATATTAGTGATTGAGGTAAATGACACATTTATCATATAGCACCAAAAATATATGCAGCACTTTACATATACTGTACATTCACATCAATCCCTGCCCTCAGAGCGCTAACAATCTAAGGTACCTACTCACATACATACTAGAAGCCATTTAGAAATGAACCCATTAACATACCAGCGTGTCTATTGGTGGGTTAGGAAAAACACACACAAGCAAAGTAAGAATATACATACTTTGGGATTTGAACCGGGGGCCCCAGCAGTGCAAAGCAGAAGGGATAGTCACTATGTCACTTTCTATGGTCTCCACTTATATAAATTAGGCTAAGTGTACATCTGCAGTTGGGAAGGGGGGTGGTTGAACTTCCTTTTTACCCCCCTTTGCACCCCAGCCACTGCCTCTTTAGGCTGCAAAGGCAGCCAGAAAGTGCTGTATGCTTGCCATGACCATGATGCTTTGGGGCATGGCAAGAATTATACCCCCTGTTGTCTTCGGTGGGCAGTACTACCTGCCAAGTGCAACCCATTCAACTAAAGAGGGCCGGCCCGTACCACAACTGGATTTTAGAGGTTAAAGCGGAGGTTCGGCATTAAAAAAAAAAAATGTTAAGTCAGCAGCTACAAACATTGTAGCTGCTGAATTTTAATAAGGACACTTACCTGTCCAGGGTGCACGCGATGTCAGCAGCCGAAGCCGAGCAATCGCTCGGGTCTCGGCTGCCCCGCCGCCATCCTCGGTGAGGGAATCAGGAAGTGAAGCATTGCGTTTTCACTTACCGGTTCTCTACTGCGCATGCGCTTTGTGAATGGCCGGATGTCTCCTGGTCCCAGAAGACACCGCTCGCTCCCCATTTCCCAGGAGGAGCAGAAAGAAGACCACCGCGGACGAGGAAGTGGCAGATTAGGACGATTTGTTTCTTTCTGGTATGTATAAAAAAAAATTATATATATATTTATTTTTTCAATTTTTTTGTAGCCTTTTTGGCTTTTTTTTGGGGTGGACCTCCGCTTTAAAAAAGGCAGTGAGCAGGCAACATATTGCCTCCTCATTGAAGGCAATAAACCCTTACTGTTTTTATTTCCCCTGTATAACATTTAAAAATTAATGTAAAAATTTTAGAAGCAGGAAACCGAAGATCTTAAAAAAGAAGTATAAAAGTAGAAATGATGAATTAGAGCAGGCAGCCACTCTGCTCGGTGATAAGCAGCAGATAGTCTTTTATGACTGGTGGGACCGGTAATAAAGGAATGAAAAGGTAACACTGACTGCCAAAATGTTTTCGCAGAGTAAATCGGCACAAGTGCTGCAGGGAGCGGACGCTTCCAGACAGATTGAAGAACGCTGTGTAGAAGGCGCGGTGCGTCTAGAGAAAGAGAGAGACAACATGGAATCTGAATTATCTGACAAGACAGGTGGATTGTATCAGGTCTCATGTATGGTGACAAGTATCACAAAAACATACGGCCATTTCATCTGTTAAAGTGACAAAAGAAAAAAATTATAGTTTTTTCTGTCTTTCACATTGTATGTTGAGCTGCTTTGATCTGTGTTGAGCAACGCAGGCTCAATGCAAAGACACATAGGGGGAGATTTACTAAAACTGGTGCACACAGAATCTGGAGCAGCTGTGAATAGTAACCAATCAGCTTCCAGGTTTGTCAAAGCTTAATTCAACAAGCTGAAGTTAGAAGCTGATTGGTTACTATGCACAGATGCAGCTGATTCTGTGTGCACCAATATTAGTAATGGCCCATACACACGATCTGAATATCGGACGAAAACGATCGTCCGATGATGGATCGTACGATTTTCGGATCATGTGTACACTACTTTCGAGAGCCGATCACGACCGTTCATCTGATATTTTTCGATCGGACATGCGCGAAAATTTTCCTTCCATCGTACGATTTTCGTTTAGTCAGTACATCCGTCGTCCGACAATACAATACAAATACATTACAACACTTGACATCACTTCCGATCTTTTTTCTCATACGAGAATTTTCGTGAGTTTAATAACCTATTTTATTTTACTTGCGATTATTAAGCGAAAAAAGTTGTACGATCCATCGGCCGATATTCGGATTGTGTGTATGGGCCATAAGCCTCCCCCATAGAATTGATTTGTTTTAAATGTCTTCCTGTTCACGCCATACAGGTGCCTTGGAAATGGATTATCACATCTAATTGGAGGCAGGGTGCATTTGCAGGTGTGTATGGTGTAGGTGCCGTTTTGAAAAAAACAAAAAACACAGTGGAACAAAACCTTTCCTAAACTTAAAAGAGACGTATGGGTTTCTTCCCCCCCCCCATTCATACTTACCTAGTTGGATGCTGCATCTGTCCCCCGACCAGGGCCGCCATCAGGGGGGTACAGGCAGTACATCTGTAAGGGGTCCGGAGGTTCCCAGGGCCCCAGATGTCAACCCCCCATTTTTTATGTATTTTTTTTTAAATATATTTTTATTTTATTTTTATTAAAGGGCAATTTTTTTTTTTTAGGGGTCTAGAGGTCCCCATTTATATATATAATAAAGGGCCCCATGTGGCAAACCCCCTTTTTTTTAATTTTTATAAATGTTTATTTATTTTTTTTGTTTATATATTTTTTTTATTAAAGGGCCCAGAGGGCACAGAATGTCTACCTTCCCCCACTCTATCCAAAAATAAAATTCCCTAGAGATACACTTTGAGTTAAAGCGGATCTTCTCCCCCCTCCCAATTTTTTTTCCACCTCTGCTTACCTCTGCTTACCTGCACAGTTCTGATACTCACCCGCCCAGAGGGTCCAGTGTTGTCCTGCTGAGACCCTCTTCTCCTCTGCCCCTTACAGGGACCAGGCCTGTAAGCTAAGCTGCACATGCGCAGCTCAGTTTACATGCCAGGCATTGCTGAGAGTAGGCAGGTAGGTACATTTTATTGCAAATGACACGTTGCATGCCTATATAATAAAAAACTGAACTGCTCATAGGGAATAACAGTGAAACTTTAGTTCCGCTTTAATGCCAGCCATAAACGGTTCAAATCTCAGGCAGTTCAGCAGGGAGATTCGAACCATGTATTGGCAGGCTGAATTACCATGTTGATCGACTAATCAACTTGGCTACAACCAGCCTGATGGATTTTACATACAATTATGGCTGATGGCTGGTATAGCCTCTAGAAATAGTCATTGTCTTCTCCCGGCAGGAAAGGTGCGGCTCGGTGGGAGGGATTCCCCTGTCAACACTGTGGTTGCAGGAAAGAAATTTGCTCTGTGTATGGCCTGCCTAAGTTCAAATTGGGCACTAGAGGGAGCTGTCAATAGGCAGGGCTATCAATTTGCTTGGTGCTGAACAACAGTTGAGATAAGATATCAGGCACACACAGAGGGTATTGTTCTTGTGAAAAGAAGCAGTAAAGCACAATGAATTTGCAGCACTGCCAAGCAGGAAACAGAGCCTGAGTATGTAATGAGTTAACATTGATGCCCCATTTACATACTGTAGATGCTCACACGTTATACAGGAGGTTCCTCTGCACCCCAATAAGTAGTGGACTGAGACATTGGGTAAGGAGAAAACATGAAAATCTAATTTAGCCCAGGTTCACACTGACAGCAGGAATGTGAACTCGCACAATTTCATACCCACATGTCAGTCCCAACTTCAGGGGTGGTTTCAGAGGCATCTGTGTGGGTTTCTGTACAGATATCTACTGAAATCGCACCCCGAAGTCTCCAAAAAGTAGTACAGAGAGTATGCGGCGTTGCACCGATTCGTAAAATGAGGCATCGCACTGATTCGGCCGCTGCAATTGCCGCCAATAGCCAACGTTTTGGCATGCGATTTGACATGCCAAATCGCATGCCAAAATGTGAACCAGTGCTAAAATGTATGTGAGCCACATTGGCCAGGGGAATACAAGTAGTGGTATGATTTATACATTAGAGAGCCTCACCTGGAGGACATCATCTGGAATGTCCTTTCTCCATTTGCTGTAGATTCGTAGGCTTAAGTATGAATTGTAGAGCAGAGAAATGACATCGGGGAGTCCAGAACAGCATTGCAGCACCTGTCCAACACAAGTTTATATTATGTCATTGATATGGCTGACATAAAAATGGCCTGCCAATATCATGGTGCCATACAGTGCTGGTGATGGATCATAGAATTAGTTGCCTTGAGTATGAAAGCATACAAGCTGGAAATATAACCACTGTAAGTATACAGTATACAATGCCTTGAAAAAGTATTCACACTCCTTGAAATTTTCCATATTTTGTCATGTTACAACCAAAAACGTAAGTGTATGTTATTGGGTTTTATGTGATAAACCAACACAGTGGCACATTGTGAAATGGAAGGAAGATGATAAATGGTTTTCCAAATATTTTCCAAATAAATATCTGAAAAGTGTGGCGTGAATTTGTATTCATTCCCCTTTATTTTAATACCCCTTACTAAAATCTATGGGAACCAATTGCTTTCAGAAGTCACCTAATTAGTTCATACAGTCCATCTGTGCGTAATTTAATCTCAGTATAAATACAGCTGTTCTGTGAAGCCCTCAGATGTTTGTTAGAGAATCTTATCAGCATCACAAAGGCCAAGGAACACACCAGACAGGTCAGGGCTAAAGATGTGAAGAAGTTTAAAGCAGGGTTAGGCTATATAAAATATCCCAAGTTTTGAACATCTCACAGAGCACACAGTTCACTCACTTTTATATAAAACACTTTGGGGTTGATTTACTAAAGGCAAATAGACCGTGCACTTTGCAAGTGTGCTTTCTCCAGATCTTAGTAAATTAAGGTGACCAGATTTTTTAAATGAAATCCGGGGACATATTTTTTCTTTACTAGTAATGGCAACAATCGGCGACTCTCTGCTTGCCTTACAGCCTCTCAAGTCTTAGGCCTCGTACACACGAGGGGATATGTCCGCTGAAAACGGTCCGATGGACCGTTTCAGCAGATATCTCCGCT
The DNA here is from genome assembly GCA_029574335.1 of Rana kukunoris. Classification (NCBI taxonomy): domain Eukaryota; kingdom Metazoa; phylum Chordata; class Amphibia; order Anura; family Ranidae; genus Rana; species Rana kukunoris. Next base: position 164,901,459 of record CM056054.1, on the reverse strand, counting down.
CGTGTGTATGGGCTAGCGGACAGATTTCTCCACCCGACAGATTTCAAAGCAAGCTTTGAAATCTATCCGGTGGGAATCTGTCCGCCCGACATGTCTGCTGGTTAGTACACTTACCAGCAGACATGTCGTCCCGCACCGCCGCCGCCGAATGGATTGGATGTTTAACTTCCTGGTGCGGTGACGTGGCGGTGACGTGGCGGCGTCAACGTCACCGCCGCGTCACCGCCACGTCACCGCGCCGTCCGGCGGCGGGGAATTTGATCCGATGGTGTGTACACGCCATCGGATCAAACTCCCCATCGGACATATCCGATGGAAATGGTCCGCGTACCGTTTTCATCGGATAAATCCGATCATGTGTACGAGGCCTTACTCTTCGGGCCCCGGCTACTACTGGATGAGGAGCAGAGGACACTCCGCCAGGGAAGGCAAGGAGATAGGCAGGTGGCTGGTCAGGATTTGAGCCAAGGCAGAAGAACATGCGAGCGGAGCTAAATGGGCATACACCCGAAACTGAAGAAATATTCCCTCCGCTCTGACCAGCACATGATTATCAGAAAGGGGCACAGATAATGGGAAAAATGCAACCCCCTATGCTAGTAGGCACGGTGGAGCTGGGGGTGTAATTCCATTTTTTTATTTTAATTCTGCACATGCACAGATAGTCTTTGAAATTGCCCCTGCCCCCTATTAAATCCAATCTGGGGACAAAACCAGGGACAGACTTGGTCCGGGGACAGTGTCCTCATAAGGGGACTGTCCCCTGAAACTGGGGATGTCTGGTCACCCTATAGTAAATGAGAGGACACTCTGTTGACTTCCATCATCCAGTCATGTGCAGCACCCTCCTAGTTGGGAGTAGGTTTGCTAGATACATTTAGTTATCCCCTCTGTAAGTAGAGGAGCAGGGGTTGATTGCTTTGGGCTGTTCAGTGTCTCAGAGGCTGCTGTTCTGCTGCTCCCCCCTGTGTTCTGGAGAGTTCTGGAAGAATAGAGGGAAAGAGAGCCAAACAGGCAGCCTAAATATTTTGGGGTCTCTGGCCAATCCCTGGAGAGGTGTGTCCAGTAGGTGGTTGTTGAGCATATAAGTTGTGCCAGAAGTGTGCAATACTGTTAAAGTGCTTAGCGCAGCAAAGAGCTGTGCAAGACAGTCAGGAGTTGTACTAATTAACTAGGAGAAAGTACAGTGCAGCCTAAAGTTGTGCAATACAGCTTGCAAATTGTACAGAGAAGCCAGAAACCTATAAGTCCTTAGGTACTCCTATTGGAGGTATCCCATGCTCCCATCCCTGTCTGAGTTCCTGTTTAATAAAAACACAAAAAATAAATCTTTAGACTGATTCTTGAGCCAGTGATAAAAATGTGTTGTGTCTGGCTGTGCATGCTGTAAATAGGGGAAACAGGCCTAATAGGCTCCTGCGGGGAAAGCGCTACACATGTGCAAGAAAATATGCTGGGGTTTTTCTTCCTTGCATGTATTCTTTGTAAAGCAAAGCTATACCTCATTTACTAAGCTCTGGTGCACTTGCACAGCTCCCAACTGTCCCTGATTTCGAGGGACTGTCCCTGATTTGGAGCAATGTCCCTCTGCTCTGTCCCTGATTTCGAGGGACTGTCCCTGATTTGGAGCAATGTCCCTCTGTCCCTCATTCCTCCTCATTTATCCCTCATTTACTGTAGGTCTGATCTATATAGATGTATTTAACCACTTAAGGACCGCCTACTGCACATTTACGTCGGCAGAATGGCACGGCTGGGCACATCAACGTATATATACGTTGATTTTAGTACCCAGCCGTGGGTCGCGGGCGCGCGCCTGTGACCTGGTCCGAAGCTCCAGTGCGGCGATCCGTCCCTGGAGCGGAAGAACGGGGAGAGCCGTGTGTACACACTTCTCTGTGGCCGTAGCATCGATCGCGTCATCCCTGTAATAGGGGGACGCGATCGATGACGTCACACCTATAGCCACACCCCCCTACAGTTGTAAACACAACACATAGGTCACACATCCCCTACAGCGCCACCTGTGGTTAACTCCCAAACTGCAACTGTCATTTCCACAGTAAACAATGCAATTTAAATGCATTTTTTGCTGTGAAAATGACAATTGTCCCAAAAATGTGTCAAAATTGTCCGAAGTGTCCGCCATATTGTCGCAGTCATGAAAAAAAATCGCTGATCGCCGCTATTAGTAGTAAAAAAAAAAAAATTAATAAAAATGCAATAAAACTATCCCTTATTTTGTAAACGCTATAAACTTTGCGAAAACCAACCGATAAACGCTTATTGCGATTTTTTTTACCAAAAATACGTAGAAGAATACGTATCGGCCTAAAATGAGGAAAAAAAAATGTTTTTTTATATATTTTTGGGGGATATTTATTATAGCAAAAAGTAAAAAATATTGCATTTTTTTTTAAATTGTCGCTCTATTTTTGTTTATAGCGCAAAAAATAAAAACCGCAGAGGTGATCAAATACCACCAAAAGAAAGCTCTATTTGTGGGGAAAAAAGGACGCCAATTTTGTTTGGGAGCCACGTCGCACGACCGCGCAATTGTCAGTTAAAACGACGCAGTGCCGAATCGCAAAAAGGGGCAAGGTCCTTTACCAGCATTTTGGTCCGGGTCTTAAGTGGTTTTTATCTATCAAAAGTGTTTTTCAGTGCTAAACCGTTCATCTGATTTCTAAATTGCTGCATTTGTAAATTCCAAAAGCCAATATATTGGAATAGTAGTGGTAAAAAAAGCACTTGTGAGTTTACACAATCTTGTTTTTTGTACAATTCTCTCTTAACCTCCCTGGCGGTATGATTCTGTCTGGAATTACGTACCAAAAGCGGTACAATTATTTGCATGGAAATTTGGCGTTTTATACTGTAGGCCTGCAATTCTTAGGAATAACTTGCTTAAATCTGTCCAAACAAGACATCCCGGGTATGATAAAGTTTGAAAAACAAAATCATATTTTTTTATATAATAAAAAACTATAAATAATTATAACAAATTATAATGTAATTATAATAAAAAATATTCAATAATGTAATCAACTCAAAAACACTGAAATTTGCTCAGTTGCAGAATTGTCGCTGTCATTATTTTTTTTTTTTTATGACGAATTTCCCCACAAATCGCTATCGCTCAATTCTGCAAGTGATTACAATTTATTATCGCTGTTTTCTAGCTGATCTAAAACCATTTTTGACATAAAGGGACACTTTTGGTTGCTATGGGCAATCTACAGTTTCCAGGCAGAAAGAACACTTTTTATTTTATAAAAGAACATGTAGGGCACAGGGCAGACCACTAGGGACAAGGGGGGTGTGTATTTTTTACATACAGTACTGTAATCTATAAGATTACATTGTACTGTATGTAAAGTGTTTGTTTACATTTTTGAATTTGGCGCCGTTCTCCGCTTCCGTGCGTCGTAACGTCGCAGGAAACGGAGATCGGCGGCACACGGGGACGCTGTGTGAATCAAGCGAGCACCGGCTCGCTCACACAGCGGGGATGCATCGCTGGATCCAGGAAGAAGGTAAGCCAGCGCGCGCTGCAGGCTCTGCATGGATACCCCGTGCGTGACTCGGGGATACCGTTCTTAGCAGAAAAAACCCACCCCGAGTCACGCACGGGGATACCGCCAGGGAGGTTAAGGGGGCGTGGCAAGGGGTGTGTCCTATGCCTGCATACTTTTGCTGATAGGTGTCCCTCATTCCCATCTCAAAAAGTTGGAAGGTATGCAATTGCACTTGCAAAGTTCACAGTCTAATTGTCTTTAGTAAGTTAACCCCTTTTTAATTAAGGCCAATTGCCTAAACAATTAAATATTTTATTTATTACCTTCCCAAAAGCTTCTGGATAGACACATCTGGCACCGTGATTGAGCAGGGCACATACAGAAAGATGAGTCTTCTTCTGCCTGTAGATCTCTGCATTCTGCAGGACACAACTAAGTGGTTGGACACCATTATAATCAGCAGCATTCACATCCACACCGGCAGCTAGCAGTAACTCTACCAGGCGGTTTTCAGCTTTTCGGCATGCATGATGTAAGGGTCTCCGTTCTTGCTGGTCCTGAGCCTCTGGGTCTGCACCTTTCTTTAATAGAAGTCGGCATATCTCAAGACGGCTTTCCTCTTCACCACCTTTGTCCGTGCATGCTGCAATCAAGGGAGTCTCACCCTCGCCATTCCTGGAATTGATAAGTGCTCCACGACGTAGATACAGATCAACGTGATCCAAAAGCCCAAGTCTTGCTGCAATGTGCAGTGCGGAATCTTGTGTTGTGTCTGTGATCTCATTCACAAGGGCTCCATACTGCAAGAGTAATTCTGCACACCTAAAAATATAGAAAATGACACTTCCAACATTTGTCTCCAAATCTAGACAGTAATACTGTATATATTATCCCTTTAAGAGCTGTAAAATTATGAACGCCCATAAAGCGGCAACAAACTACAGTACCCAAAATTGGCCATAAGTGACACTTTAAAAGCCTTTTATAGGTCATCAGTTAACTTTGAATGATTGCTCTAGATTTATTACTTTCACTCTGGCATGTAAGGCAATATATACGACAATTGCTGTTTTTTGTACATGGGCATGCTCATTTTTTGTAACTTTCATTTTTTTAACTTTTATTAAACCAAATTTTTGGCAATCATGATAGTGATAGTGTGATACTGATTGACTGCTTCCAGCAAAAAACAGGTAGTATATATATATATATATATATATATATATATATATATATATATATACACAACTATAGTATAGTGGTTGGGAGTATGCTTAACCACTTAAGCCCCGAACAAATATGCTGCTAAATGCCCAGAGGCGTTTTTACAATTCGGCACTGCATCGCTTTAACAGACAATTGCACGTGCGACGTGGCTCCCAAACAAAATTTGCGTCCTTTACTTCCCACAAATAGAGCTTTCTTTTGATGGTATATGATTGCCTCTGCGATTTTTATTTTTTGCGCTATAAACAAAAATAGAGCGACATTTTTTAAAAAAAATCAATATTTTTTAATTTTTGTTATAGGAAAAATCGAATAAACAAAATTTTAGTCAAACATTTAGGCCAAAATGTATTCAGCCACATGTCTTTAGTAAAAAAAATCGCAATAAAAAAAAATTAGCTACCTAGCGGCAACAGCTACACTAATACAGCGATCAGAAAAACTATTGCTTAGTGACGATGGCAATAGGGGGTGAAAGGGTTAACTAGGGAGGTGATCAAGGGGTTAAACCTTTATTGGGGGGGTACGGGGCTACCCTGGACCTAACACTAACTGCCTGTCACACTAACTGGCACACTGACACTAAATGCAGTGATCAGTAAATATATGATCACTGCAATTAGTGACATTGTGACAGGGGGCTGTGGGGGGGGGGGGCTGATCGACTTACTGTGATGTCATTTCTCCTCTCGGCGGATTGAAAATACCGCCGAGAGGAGAGCTGACATCACTTCCTCTGCCTGTGTTTACATTATACAGGCAGAGGAAGTGACAAGGCGGAGGCTCAGGGGGTTGGTTGGGAGCAATCACGAGGGGGCGGACAAAATCGAACAGCTGCCCCCTCGTCCCAGATCGCCCCCGGAGGTAAGCCACCCACCGCACGCAGCGGACCCCCGACCCGCAAGAAGGCAGGGACGTACATGTACGCCCATCTGCCTGTACGTGACATTCTGTGGACGTACATAGTCGTGAGGCGGGCGTTAAGCAGTTAAAGGCCCATGCTGGCATCAACATGAGCCTTTTGTTGATAGTAGCAAAAGGGATAAATAACCACATGACCTCCGTAAAATTTTGCCCCCTTCCTGACCAGAGCATTTTTTACTATTCAGTACTGCGCTACTTTAACTGATAATTGCGCGAACATACAATGCTGTACCCCCAAAAAATGTATTGCCACGTACACACGACTGTTTTTCATGACGAGAAAAATTAAATTTTTTCAATTGGTCGTTAAAAACGGCCGTAGGTAGGCTCCAGAGCAGGGGTCTCAAACTGGCGGCCCTCCAGCTGTGGTGAAACTACAAGTCCCATCATGCCTCTGCCTATGGGAGTCATGCTTGTGCCTGTCAGCCTTGCAATGCCTCATGGGATTTGTAGTTTTGCAACAGCTGGAGGGCCGCCAGTTTGAGACCCCTGCTCCAGAGCATTTTTCTCGACAAGAAAAATGGCCATTAAAAATTTAGAACATGCTCTATTTTTTCTCGTTGTTTTTCACGTCATCGTTTTTCTCGTTGTGAAAAACGGTCGTGTGTACGCTTTAACGGTCGTGTGTACGCTGAAAAATACGTGCAGGTTATGAGAAGGGAAATTTGAATAATAAGCCCAAAGATGGCGCCAATTGAATGGAACTTCCCCTTTATAGTGCCATCATACGTGTTGTATGTCACTGCTTGAGCATTTTTTTTCACGATCGCGTGCATGCAAGGCAGGCTTGACAAAAATCACGTTGAGAAAATAATTTCTTTCCATGACATGAAAAATGGTCGTGTGTACATGGCTTGAGTCCTTTTTCTTCACACAGATAGAGCTTTCTTTGGGTGGTATTTGATTATCACTGTTTTATTTTTTTTGCTATATAAACAAAAAAAGACGAATATTTTCTACTTTCTTTGGAAAATATCCAATAAACTCAATTTTCATCATAAATCTAGGCTAACATGTATTCTGCTACATGTATTTGGTAAAACCATTCCCAGTAAGTGTATATTATTTGGGTTGTGTGAAAGTTATAGCGTATACAAACTATGATATATATACTGAAATTTACACAGGTTTTATGCCGCGTACACACCATCACTTTTTGTGATGAAAAAAAATGACATTTTTAAAAATGTCATTTAAAATGATCGTGTGTGGCCAAAATGTCATTTTATGTCTTCTGAAAAATGACCAAAAAAAAATTCGAACATGCTCGAATTTTTTATGTCATTTTTCAAAATGTCATTTTTTGTGTCATAAAAAATGATCGTGTGTGGGCAAAACTACGTAAAAAATGACGTTTTAAACCCGCACATGCCCAGAAGCAAGTTAGGAGACGGGAGGTAAAACTACCATTCATAATGGAGTAAGCACATTCTTCACGCTGTAACAGACAAAAAAGCATGAATCGTCTTTTACTAACAAGTAACCAGCTAAAAGCAGCCTCAAGGCAAATAGAACTTCCCCTTTAGAGTGCCATCACTTTGTTCATCATTTTCCAAAAGTGATGGTGTGTACGCAACATCATTTTTGAAAATGAAGTTTGAAAAATGTCGTTTTTTTTCATGACAAAAAATGACATTTTTTTTCATCACAAAAAGTGATCGTGTGTACGGGGCATAACTTTCTGACTGCCTATCACATTTCTTCAGGTGCTAAATTGCCAGGGCAGTACAAAAACCATCTAAATGACCCATTTTTGGAAAGTAGACACCTCAAGGAATTTGCTGAGAGCCATGTTGAGCCTATGGAAGATTTTATTATATTTAAATTTAGATTTCAATTATATATTGCTCCAAAGGCCATTGGTATATGTGTAATTACACCCCAAAATACATTCTGCTGCTCAGTGGCAGCTGGTGCTCTATTTTTTGGGGGGCCGTTTCATTTGTTTGGTCGGCCTATCAGGCAGTCGGTCAAAACCCCCGAGCCCCCGTCGGTCGATCGGTCAGTCAGTCGGTTCGTCAAACCCCCCCCACTACCTCATCCGTCCATCAGCCCAGCACTTACCCCATCCAGACCACGGGCAGCCTCCACCTGAGTCTCCTCCTCCATGCCTCCCTCTGCTCCCGGCCAATATGTTTACTTCTCCTCTCGGCCAATTGGGTCTTGGGTCAGACTTTTTGGGAGCCTAGCTGCGTATGGGGCCCGAAAACGAATGACTACATTCAGGCTTTCAAAGGGCGTAATTTCCTAATTTCACCTCCTCACTACCTATCACAGTTTCAGAGGCCCTGAGATGCCAAGATAGCACAGACCCCCCCCCCCCCCAAATGACCCCTTTTAGGAAAGTAGACACCAAGATATTTGCCAAGAGGCATGTTGAGTCTATGGAAGATTTTATCTTTTTGTCACAAGTTTTTTCAAAATAATTTTTTTTTTCTCTTTTTTTACACACAGTTGTCAATTAAGTGATATATTGCTCACACATGCAATGGGCATCCCTCAAAAATTCCACTCGCCTGCTCGCATTTTGTGAGTGGATTTTGAGGGCTGGCGAGTTTGGACTGCCTAGGAGTGGGGAAGGGGTGTGTGGGGGGGGGGCGAGCACCGCCGGCATCCTGTGTTGTATGGAAGCTGTTCTCCCAGCGATCGGAGGGGAAGAGAGAGGAGAGCCGCAGCCTGGTTTATTAGAGCACTTATACAGCCCCTCCTCTTTGTCTGGGTACTTTGATAGACAGATTGCCTGGGACGGGTGATCATTCTATCAAAGTTCCCTTGACATGGGGGAGGGGCTGTATATGATGGCGCGCAGCGTGGAACACACTTCTATTGAAATGAAAGCTGTTATGTTCCCCATGTTCTGATCACCTCTCTCTTTCCCTGCACAGGTAGGCTGTATTGGGGAAACAGGCTGCATTAGTGACACAGGCTGCATTGGGGACACAGGCTGCATTGGTGGACACAGGCTGCATTGGGGACACAGGCTGCATTGGGGACACAGGCTGCATTGGGGACACAGGCTGCATTGGGGACACAGGCTGCATTGGGGACACAGGCTGCATTGGGGACACAGGCTGCATTGGGGACACAGGCTGCATAGGGGACACAGGCTGCATTGGGGACACAGGCTGCATAGGGGACACAGGCTGCATAGGGGACACAGGCTGCATAGGGGACACAGGCTGCATAGGGGACACAGGCTGCATTGGGGACACAGGCTGCATAGGGGACACAGGCTGCATTGGCAGACACAGACTGCATTGAGGACACCTGGCTGCACTGGCGGACACTGCACTGGCGGTCACAGGCTGTATTGTGGGACACGGGCAGGCTGAATTTTTGAGCACGGATAAAGTTGTTGTTAATATTTATTTTTAGAACTTAATTCTGCATAAAACATTTATGCTTCTTTTAATGGGATAATTTATGATGGCGTGTTTAGGGACGGAATTTTGACGTGATTTTGCCGCAATTTTACAGTGATTTTGCCGCCGCAATTTCAGGGAATGCCTTGTAAACTTGAGGTCTATGGACCTCAAATCACATTAAAGTTGGACAAGAGTAGTACAGGGACTACTTTAAAGTTGGTGCGATTTGAAGTCACACAGATATGAATGGTACTCATTGGAAATCATGGCGTACCACTTGTAATGCGACTTTACAGTCCCAAGTCGCACAAGTGTGAAAGGGGCCTTACCCTGACATAGATCCTTATAATCCATTGAGCCATGCTGGCCACTTGTGCTGATGTATGACTCATTTATGTTTTGTGTTTTTTTTTATATATTTTTTTTTTTCTGTTGTTATTTGACACGTGTCATGCTTGTAAAAAAAATAGAATATTACCATAATAAAACAACATATTTTTTTTATCGAAATCTGTGCCCAAAAAAAATAATATATATATATATATATATATATATATATATATGCTGAAACATAGGGGCAATCCATAAACCCCAGGCCCCTCATGCTTTGGCATATACAGTGCCTTGCGAAAGTATTCAGCCCCCTTGAACTTTGCGACCTTTTGCCACATTTCAGGCTTCAAACATAAAGATATAAAACTGTAATTTTTTGTGAAGAATCAACAACAAGTGGGACACATGAAGTGGAACGAAATTTATTGGATATTTCAAACTTTTTTAACAAATAAAAAACTAAAAAATTGGGCGTGCAAAATTATTCAGCCCCCTTAAATTAATACTTTGTAGCACCACCTTTTGCTGCGATTACAGCTGTAAGTCGCTTGGGGTATGTCTCCATCAGTTTTGCACATCGAGAGACTGAACTTTTTGCCCATTCCTCCTTGCAAAACAGCTCATGGTCCTCTTGGCTGCATCTCTGATCAGTTTTCTCCTTGTAAGAGCTGAAAGTTTAGAGGGACAGCCAGGTCTTCGTAGATTTGCAGTGGTCTGATACTCCTTCCATTTCAATATTATCGCTTGCACAGTGCTCCTTGGGATGTTTAAAGCTTGGGAAATCTTTTTGTATCCATTTGTATTTTGCCGCTAGGGGTGCGGTATTAACCACTTAAGTACCGCCTCCTGCAGATTTACGTCGGCAGAATGGCACGGCTGGGCACATCAACGTATATATACGTTGGTTTTAGTACCCAGCCGTGGGTCGCGGGCGCGCCCCCGCGACCCGGTCCGAAGCTCCAGGACCGGGACCGCGGGATTCGCGGACCCGATCGCCGCTGCAGTGCGGCGATCCGTCCCTGGAGCGGAAGAACGGGGAGAGCCGTGTGTACACACGGCTTCCCCGTGCTTCTCTGTGGCCGGAGCATCGATCGCGTCATCCCTGTAATAGGGGGACGCGATCGATGACGTCACACCTACAGCCACACCCCCCTACAGTAGTAAACACACACATTAGGTACACATTCCCTACAGCGCCACCTGTGGTTAACTCCCAAACTGCAACTGTCATTTCCACAGTAAACAATGCAATTTAAATGCATTTTTTGCTGTGAAAATGACAATTGTCCCAAAAATGTGTAAAAATTGTCCGAAGTGTCCGCCATATTGTCGCAGTCACGAAAAAAATCGCTGATCGCCGCTATTAGTAGTAAAAAAAAAAATAATTAATAAAAATGCAATAAAACTATCCCTTATTTTGTAAACGCTATAAATTTTGCGAAAACCAACCGATAAACGCTTATTGCGATTTTTTTTACCAAAAATATGTAGAAGAATACATATCGGCCTAAACTGAGGAAAAAAAAAGTTTTTTTATATATTTTTGGGGGATATTTATTATAGCAAAAAGTAAAAAATATTGCATTTTTTTTTAAATTGTCGCTCTATTTTTGTTTATAGCGCAAAAAATAAAAACCGCAGAGGTGATCAAATACCACCAAAAGAAAGCTCTATTTGTGGGAAAAAAAGGACGCAAATTTTGTTTGGGAGCCACGTCGCACGACCGCGCAATTGTCTGTTAAAGCGACGCAGTGCCGAATCGCAAAAACCCCTTGGGTCATTTGCCAGCGTATTGGTCCGGGTCTTAAGTGGTTAACCTCCGCTAGTGGCCGATACAGGGTTAATACCGCACCGCTAGCGGCCGAATCCCACGGCAAATCCGACGGTATAGCGCCGATATTTTCCCATTGTTTTAAATGGGAAGGAGCGGTATACATACCGCTCCTCTCACAGCTCCAAAGATGCTGCTAGCAGGAGATTTTTTTCTCTCCTGCCAGTGTACCGCCCCAGTGTGAAAGCCCTTAGGTTTTTACATTGAGTATGCTGGGCAGGAGTTTTTCAGGCGGTATAGCAGCGCTATTTTTAGCACTGTAACGCCTGAAAAACTCCTCAGTGTGAAAGGGGTCTAAGAGTCTGCAAAAGACTTGAGACTGGGGCAGAGGTTCACCTTCCAGCAATTCCACGACCCTAAACATACAGCCAGAGCTACAATGGAATGGTTTAGATCAACAAATATTCATGTTACCTATAAGCACACTTTTCTGCTAAGTTTATGGAGAGGACTAAGAGGATATAACCATGCCAGTAGTGCAGAAGAAAACATATAGCACAGTGAAGAAGGTGAATGTAGTCCAGGCAGTGAGCAAAGGAAGGATTGGAGGCAAGAACAAATAAATCCATCTGTTTATTTTTTTCATCAGCAATCAACAGAAATAAAATTAAGATCCCTTAATATGTACAACTGACACAAGCAAAGGATTGTAGGAGAGTCCTACTACCTAACTGACAGATTTAGGCGACCATGTCAGTGTCATTTGTGTCTGCGACATCCCTATCATACTGGCAGCAGCGCGGCTGCTTTATGGGGAGCTAGACTGATTTGTCTTTCGGCCCAATTCACCTTATAAGACTAGTACTGCACTAAAAGTCTAGCTAGCGCAAGCCGGCGGGGACTCTTTTCATGCTGCCCCCAGCAAAGTGCTGCCCTAGGCCTGGGCCTTATTGGCCTAGGCCAAGATACAGCGTTGCCCAATATAGGGTGTATTCAGGGTTGTATTCTATGCCAGTTTGTTTTTGTCAAATATTTCTTGCTACTGTTAACCAATTTACAGTATATTTCTTGTGATTGTTTAACTGTTTGCAGTGTTATTACTTTTGTTCATAGTTCTTTTATCACTGGGGTACTTGCAATAAATACTTCCCACTCAGTCAGATGTGTCAGAGGGAGTTGTGCTATTTGCAAAGTTGTGGGAACAGGAACAGGGAACCTGGGAAACAGTATCTCCTTCATGGGTAAGCTCTACATATCTATATAGTGAATTGACAAGGCAAATCAAAGCAATGCAATCTCCACCTCATCCTACCTTAAAGAGGTGTTTATCTGACATAGATGTAGAGGAGTCTGCCCAGCATCACTGTGTTTGTTGGGGTTCGCACCATACTCCAGTAGTAGTTGAACACAGTCATCATGTCCTCCAGCACAAGCTTCATGAAGAGGAGAGCGCCCTCCAGGGGCTGCATTGGGATCTGCTCGCCTGTGCAAAAGGTATCGTACGCACTCTGCATAACCACGGGAGCAAGTGATACACAATGGAGATGTTAGTTCTTGGGTATACTCCAGGGTCCACAAACCTATGACAAAATGAAACAATTAAAGAACATGGAATGATATAAGAAAATTGGCAAAATATAGGCATATACATATTATATGGAATGCTAATGTTAATGTACTGAACATTTTTGGTATGTCCTGCCTGCTATGGAATTGAAGGTAATAGGATATGGGTAATTACTATATTAGGAAACTCTACTTAAAGCAGATTTCCACCCTTAAAACCACTTTCTTTCATCCCATCCAGCATACTGGCCTCAGCGCCAGTATGCTGTTTTTTTTTTTTTTTAATCCATGTACTTACTTTATAATAGATCATTTAATTTTGGGCGTACCGCAGTGTACGTCGCCGCTATAAGGCGTCATGCCTTCCGGAAACAGCCGACTAGCGTTCGGCTCTTCTCGGCGCCTACGCACAGACCCAGAAGCTGACTGCGTAGGCGCCGTATATAGCCGCGTCACGCCCTCCAAAAAAAGTCGAACTAGGACCGGCTATTTACGGCGCCTGCGCAGTCAGCTCCTGGGTCTGTGCGCAGGCGCGGAGAGGAGCCGAACGCTAGTCGGCTGTTTCCGGAAGGCGTGACGCCTTATAGCGGCGACATACACCGCGGTGCGCCCAAAATTAAATGATCTATTATAAAGTAAGTACATGGATTAAAAAAAAAAACCAGCATACTGGCGCTGACGCCAGTATGCTGGATGGGATGAAAGAAAGTGGTTTTAAGGGTGGAACTCCGCTTTAAGTGACTGAAATGCAAACAAATTTCAAATTATTACTGTTAGCATCCTTAATTAGCTTACACACAATGTATGCTATATATCGTTATTTTAACATACACATACTGGTGCATATGCATGCTGAATGAGCAATAATAAGTACAAATTCAAGTAAACCATAAGAACCAATCTGATTTATTATTTTACTTAAGTAGACAGGGAAATTAAAAATAATTGCTGCTGATAGGTTGCTAGATTTTTATACATACACACAAACATACATATTATCATTGGATCCTTAATATTTTTTTCAATAGGATGACAAGGGAGAACAAAATGACATCAAATGTTTTTTCTGGATCATATAAGTGTGTAGGATGCATTATTCCACAGTAAACCTAAAGTATCAGTGTAAACAAATATGGTTCAAATATGTGTAAACCAAAAAATCAATGTGGATGGCAATAAATGAATGAACACACTTCTTGAAATATTCATAAACAGTCCATGCAAAACTTCCTTGTGCATAATGATGTCATGAGGTCAGGCTCTACCCTATGCGTGTTATCACAACTGATGTCATCTGGAAACACGTAGGGCGGAGCCACACATTGTGACATTGTCAAGCATGAGAAAATGTATTGACTTTTTTCACATTCATATAACATGGTGAAGCCATTTTTCATGACTGCCTGTGTAATTTTGGTTCCTTAGGGGTTATCTGTTATCCTTCCTATAGAATGCCTAGGATTAGGTGTAAGGCCGCGTACACACGAGGAGATATATCCGATGAAAACGGTCCGACAGACCGTTTTCACTGGACATGTCTACTGGGATATCTTGGTTTGATCTGTGTACACACGTTCAAACCAAAATCCCTGCGGACAGACATCGCAGTGACGTGGCGGTGACGTTGATGCCGCCACGTCACCGAACCAGGAAGTAAAATACTTCCACGCATGCGTCAAATCCATTCGACGCATGCGGGAGATTTCGGTCCGCTGGTTAGGCGTACTAACCAGCGGACATACCCGACAGCATGCTTTAAAACTTTTCTCTGCTGGAAACCTGTCTGCTAGCCCGTACAGACGATCGGATATGTCCGTTGAAACTGGTCTGCGGACCAGTTTCAACAGATATGTTTGATCGTGTGTTGACCTAACAGCAGTAGAGATATTGGTAGTGATGTCATCTCCACTGCCAGGAATTCTTCTGTTGCGGTGCCATGTATACATACGTTGAATGGGATGCATTCACATACTCTCCACACAACTTTTATACTGATGTGGACATTGGGATCACTTTTTTTACATAGGAATTCCTTCCAGGTTGGATACATCACCTGCTGTTTTCTAGCACCACTGGATACATGTGAGGATGTTCTTTATTTTTATTTTTCTCTTTCATATATAGCATTTACAAGGTTCGGTTATATCACATTTCTTAATTTTTATTTTCTTATATCATAAATGCAGTTTCATAATCCAAGTAAAAAATACTCATTATACATTATATTTCACCTTGAAAAAAAAAAAAAAGAAACACAAAGAGCAGAAAACCTTCAAAATAAAATATGTGCAATTTTGGTGGGGGATTGAAGGGCTGCACGGCTCACTCCCCTCCCTCTCTCTCCCCCACTCATAATGCCCCTACCCCATTACCCTAGTTGCAGCTTGACTTCTCATTGACTTCTAATACTCAGAATTACCTTCTATGGCCCTATTGTGAGGGTTTTGTGAGGATTTTCATCTTTATAAATACAGCAGCATTCCCACACATGCATCTCAGCTTTATCCACCATTCAAAGTGAATATGGCCGCCTGGGGCTATGCTAGCTCTCAGCCTAATATAATGCAGTCTGTCAGTCCAGAACACGATGCTGTTCACACACTGCTCCTGCAGCTACTATCTCCAGGCATGGCCTGTTGTTCAGTGCAGATAGACATCCATCCATGGTGTGGTGGTGCACCTGCTGCTTCTTGGCAGCACAATAAACAGCAGGTAAAACCCTGGGATGGTGAATCCCTGAACCATAGTGAGCTCCCATACCATAAGGCCTGTGCTCACCTGTACAATCAGAAGGTTCTGGTCACCATTAAAATGTGAACCCAGGCTTCATTCCACCCAACATGCTACAAAGCCTCAAGGCTCCTGGATCCATACCAGGATTTACTAACATGAAGAAAACTGAAAGGTCCTATTGGGACACACATCCTGGAAACTCTCAACCTGAATAGAAGACATGACTGGGTACCGCCAATCTCTCATTACTCTGTGACACGGCACAGCCCTGTGACTATCTACAGTGCAGAAAATAAGTATTTGAACACCCTGCTATTTTGCAAGTTCTCTCACTTATAAATCATGAAGGGGTCTGAAATTGTTATCGTAGGTGCATGTCCACTGTGAGAGACATAATCAAAAAAAAAATCCAGAAATCACAATGTATGATTTTTTTTAACCATTTATTTGTATGATACAGCTGCAAAGAAGTATTTGAACACCTGTCTATCAGCTAGAATTCTGACCCTCAAAGACCTGTTAGTCTGCCTTTAAAATGTCCACCTCCACTCCATTTACTATCCTAAATTAGATGCACCTGTTTGAGGTCATTAGCTGCATAAAGTCACCTGTCCACCCCATACAATCAGTAAGAATCCAACTACTAACATGGCCAAGACCAAAGAGCTGTCCAAAGACACTAGAGACAAAATTGTACACCTCCACAAGGCTGGAAAGGGCTACGGGGAAATTGCCAAGCAGCTTGGGGAAAAAAGGTCCACTGTTGGAGCAATCATTAGAAAATGGAAGAAGCTAAACATGACTGTCAATCTCCCTCGGACTGGGGCTCCATGCAAAATCTCACCTCGTGGGGTCTCAATGATCCTAAGAAAGGTGAGAAATCAGCCCAGGACTACACGGGAGGAGCTGGTCAATGACCTGAAAAGAGCTGGGACCACCGTTTCCAAGGTTACTGTTGGTAATACACTAAGACGTCATGGTTTGAAATCATGCATGGCACGGAAGGTTCCCCTGCTTAAACCAGCACATGTCAAGGCCCGTCTTAAGTTTCCCAATGACCATTTGGATGATCCAGAGGAGTCATGGGAGAAAGTCATGTGGTCAGATGAGACCAAAATAGAACTTTTTGGTCATAATTCCACTAACCGTGTTTGGAGAAAGAAGAATGATGAGTACCATCCCAAGAACACCATCCCTACTGTGAAGCATGGGGGTGGTAGCATCATGCTTTGGGGGGGTTTTTCTGCACATGGGACAGGGCGACTGCACTGTATTAAGGAGAGGATGACCGGGGCCATGTATTGCAAGATTTTGGGCAACAACCTCCTTCCCTCAGTTAGAGCTTTGAAGATGGGTCGAGGCTGGGTCTTCCAACATGACAATGACCCGAAGCACACAGCCAGGATAACCAAGGAGTGGCTCTGTAAGAAGAATATCAAGGTTCTGGCGTGGCCTAGCCAGTCTCCAGACCTAAACCCAATAGAGAATCTTTGGAGGGAGCTCAAACTCCGTGTTTCTCAGCGACAGCCCAGAAACCTAACTGATCTAGAGAAGATCTGTGTGGAGGAGTGGGCCAAAATTCCTCCTCCAGTGTGTGCAAACCTGGTGAAAAACTACAAGAAACGTTTGACCTCTGTAATTGCAAACAAAGGCTACTGTACCAAATATTAACATTGATTTTCTCAGGTGTTCAAATACTTCTTTGCAGCTGTATCATACAAATAAATAGTTAAAAAAATCATAAATTG